>RDPX01000178.1:1653213-1673568 GCA_003991215.1 Morbakka virulenta | reverse complement strand
TCAAAGCAGATGGCTCCAAAATGAAACCGTTTGTTGTTATACCAGGAAAAAAACTCAAAAGTGAAGTTGCTACAATCAAAGGTGCAATTGTAAAATGTTCAAGAAATGGCTGGATGAACGATGAATTGACTGAAGATTGGATCTCTCAAGCGTGGGGAAATTTAGCTTTCAACAAGAGATTTCTTGTATGGGACTCTTTTAAGTGTCACATAAGTGAAAAAATTAAACAGTCGTTGAAAAAAACGAATACAGTAATGGGTGTAATTCCAGGAGGATGCACGAAGTTTCTCCAACCTTTAGATGTTTGTATTAACAAGCCCTTCAAAGTGATTTTCCGAGAGTTGTATGATGAATGGTACCGAAAAGAATATTTCGAGTACACGAAAGGTGGGGTTGTGAAGCAACCAAACTATGTTCTACAAGTTCAGTGGGTCGTCGATGCTTGGAAGAAAATCGATCCTGAAATTGTAAAGAAATCCTTCGAAACATGTGGAATTACAACCAGTGATGTAAACAAAATTCACTGCTTGAAAGAAGGTCAGCCGACCGAGGAGGCCTGAGTTTTGTTAGGAACATCGGATGGGAACCTCGAATTTGTACCAATTTCAACTCTTGACGATGATGTAAATTTGAAAGCGGAGAACTTAAAAGATGTAACTGATTTAACAGATAAGGTATTTGAAGAAGGTAAAATACAAATCTTGTCTTAAAAACAGGTCGTTGTAATTCTATTCCCGGCTTTAATTTTATGCTTTCAAAAAAATAAATGCGGCTTCTATTTATTTTTCAAGAAAAAAATTGCAGCTTCTATTCAAGGGCGGCTTCTATTCCAGAAAATACGGTATTTATACTGATTTTTCACTGAAATTAGGTACAAGAAGTATAGTATTGGAAACTACCGAAGAATGACCGTACATCATTAAATGCCTGTTGCAGAACACCAAGCTAATTAGTTAAGTAACCCTATTCTTTGAAAGTATGTAAAGGTCGTTAATTAATTTTTTATCAGCTTATGAAACGTCAAAGAAAACACACAATTTTTCAAGTTCCAAATAATTTTATGGTCTTGTAATATATGGATGACATTTTTATCCTGGTTGTTATTGAACCAAATTACATCATCACAAAAAGAACCTGCGAAGGGTAAATGCATGAATAAAAAATATTTTGAAAATTGAAATACCGTTTTGCTGATACTGAAACTATACTGAATACACCAGGCTTCAGATATGCTAACATCGGTTACAAGATATGTTAGTTCAAGTGATTTTACTTTATTCAAGTTACTAAGAAGCATAATCCATATAGAGCTATTATCACTTCATAATAGCTTATTAACAAATCGGATATATACAGGTCTCAAATTTTTCCATTCTTTCAAATGATTTAGTACCGATTTAACAAGTAGATTGCTAGATTGCAAATCTATCTAATTTCAATGTTAGTTGGAACAAATAATTTGATAGTAAAAAAATCACTAGAAGCTCACACCTATTTATTCAAGAATGGGATGGCTGGTATTTCTTACACAATATACTATTTCGATCTTACTTTCCAAAGTTATCACCAGAATAAGGGATTTTATAAGAAAAAAGCGTAAATAGCTTACAACTTTAATTGAAAACTCACTATGGATACATAAAAGCAATAAATGACATTATATATAACCTTTAAATAAAAATTTGAACTATGTACGCTTTTCTTTTGTAAAAACTATTATTCTGATGATGATTTTGAAAAGTGTATATATATATATATATTTATATATAATATAATTGTTAAATTTTTCATTTGGTGTATGACTATCAATAGCTGGCCTAATTCTGTTTGGGATTATAGTGTTGCAGTTTTTTTCTCCTAATTCTTTGAGGTTTATACCCTTGTCACTTTTTCCAAAGGTGTGATTATCATTCTTCTGAAGGGATATTCTCTCTGACAACAGTTCATCGCATCTCCTTTTCTTTGTAGTTTTCTATGCATAATTTTATCAGTACTTCTCTGACTTTGCTTATTTCAGGATAAACCTGAACGTTGTTTCCAAAACGACATTTTAGCCAGTTCTTCAATTTTCAGATTTTAGAAGAATTTTGAAATTATTTCCTTAATGTTTGTAACCACTAGCTCCCTGAAGGTAAAGTACATTTTCATTTTTTTTNGAGGTTTATACCCTTGTCACTTTTTCCAAAGGTGTGAGTATCATTCTTCTGAAGGGATATTCTCTCTGACAACAGTTCATCGCATCTCCTTTTCTTTGTAGTTTTCTATGCATAATTTTATCAGTACTTCTCTGACTTTGCTTATTTCAGGATAAACCTGAACGTTGTTTCCAAAACGACATTTTAGCCAGTTCTTAAATTTTCAGATTTTAGAAGAATTTTGAAATTATTTCCTTAATGTTTGTAACCACTAGCTCCCTGAAGGTAAAGTACATTTTCATTTTTTTGCTAGAAAGTTATTTCATAATCTTCCAGGCTATTTTAGAAATGCTAGAAGGGCTATGAAGGATCGACACAAGACTTTCGATATGCTGGGTTTTTTAATTATTATAGTTGGGCCGGACATTATTAGTCAGACGTTGTACATATGCAGACAGCTGATTCTTTCTGAGTTCACTTTTTTGTACTTCCATTAAAGCAGAATCTATTGCAACAGATTCTTTCTATGGCCATTTTGAAAGATATGCCGTTTCAAAAATATTACTACACAGTGATAAAAACCAAGGATAAACCTTGTTGAGAGATGGGATGGACCAAGTTTGCTAACAGTATAGACAACAGATGTGTCTGCTAGCGTTTTTACCATAAAGCATTGCCTTTTAATCTAAGTTTTTTGTTCGGATTTTTGTGTTAGAACAAAGGCTTAGTTGTATTGTAACAGAAACTATTAGTTAATCACTGGTTTCTAAAATAAAGTATGAACTATAAAATTTCCCATGCTGATGATAGAAATTCCTCAAGTAGTGACGTTTTGCTTTTCAGTGAGTAATGAAAATGGAACTGTCTAAGCAAAAGTTCATAGAGATCACCAGCAATTAGAAGTGTTGGATGATTTGGAATACCCAAGGTGTGTGGAAAGTTTTCTGTCTCTGAAGACCAATTGTTGTGAAGACTGTAGCAAGAAATAAGGCGAGCCTTTAAGTTTCCATTAAATTCAGCATTAAAAATCTGTTACTGATTGTTATAAGTCAGGTAAAGGTAGAGGATGCGTTTTCCACACCAGTTGAAACACAAACGTTCCAACTAAGGCACCAGCCTTGTTCTTAATGGCACATGTAGTAAACACGTTATCTGTACCAAGTTTGTGGAGAGCAATTTCTACTTAATTTTGCTTGTTAATACGATGTGATGTTCTTGTATGTAAACAAACTGTAACTTGTAAGATGTACCTTAAAGCTCCTCTCTAGAGAACTTAAAGCATTAAGAATAACAGTTAAGTAAACCACTAAAGAAGGTTCATCAAGTCGAGAGAATACCTTCCTAATTTCAAAGGAATTAAGAAAACCGTCATCATCAGACGTTTGTACCGCTTCTGCATAAACCAAGAAGTATGAAACATAAATGCATTTAATTAAGAAGCTGTAATCTAAAAACATTCTGCTTTCTAGTATCCAAAGAGATTCTCTGTAGATAGACCAGGGCTGACACTTTCTTATTAGTGAGAACCATGTTGATCTTTAATGGCTCTTCCATTTATTTAACATGCAATGGAGGTCTCCTGATGACCACTCTTAAAGGTAGTACCTGTCCTACATCTCACTAGGATGTTAGGGTTATATTGGCCAAAACTTAGCCTTCTGGATACATTTTGCCTGAAGCCGGCCAGAACTCGGTGCGGTTAAAGAAACTGGCGTGGTACCTCTATAGGTGAAAGTCATGAAGCCACTGTGCATGAAATTGTCCGCTTAGGTTGGTACAAAGGGCAGTAAGATAATTAGTACCATACTTTTCCCCCTCCACTTTACTGTCATTGGATTCCAAGCAAACCATACCGGTTAAAACAAACATTACAAACATACATATAATAGTAAATGTTTGACATTTTCATCAATCAAAACAAATTGAGCATACATTTGCATTTCTTGACACTTGATAAAACCTTGTGTCCATGCCCGGAGCAAGTCGAGATGAAAAGGAAAAGCCTTGCAGGGCTCCTCGAAAAGGTTTATTAAATGAATAGTTTTAGGGGGTAGTAAAAGTAGAGGATCATTGGCTTATTGATTAAGAAAACCAAGAGGTCCAGAGTTTAATTTGTTATATGGGTACCACTTTGAATCCTTATAAGAGTCTTAGTTTAGAATTGGAAAATTTTGACGTTTTGACAAATACTCCTTACAAGAGCACGTTAAAAAGCCATTACAGAGATATATGGTGTGCATTTTCAAGGATATTGACATGACTTTGTGATGATTCGTATGCTCTAAGATAATGAACAACTTTGTCCAATGTTAGCTCAGTGTCTTTGAGCAATAGTTGTCGTACTTCCTTTGAGTCGATGACACAGACTAGTCGATCTCTAATTAAGCTATCTTATAGGTCATCGAAGTCACATCTTTTGTTTTTATACTTTAAATCTACCAGAAACTCTAAAAAAGGCCTACCATCTTGAATACAAGTATTAAAAACATACTCATCTCAGGTGATAATCTTTTTAGGTTTGAAATAAACATCGAATTTTCGGAGAAGAGGTTCAATCTTGTTTTCTTCAGCAGTTGTAAAAACAAATGTGTCATACACTTGCAGGTCTTACTCCCCTATCAAATGCAAGAAGATGGCACATTAAATATCTTCAGGTTTGGACGCCGTCCCCGAGGCTTCAAATGATCCAAAATCTTAAACTTCTTTTACTTCTGGTACAAGGTAATGTTAGCGATGTCAGGAATATGGGGTTAATCCGCCATATTATATATGTATATATTATCTGACTCCACCTTACAAATCACGAATGTCTATAGCACTGCAAATAGTTATGCTACACTATTTTCCCGGAAAATCTCTTCGTACTAAAAATTTAATGATCCAGTGGTCATTCTTTTCCCCCCAAACTCTACTTCATAGTGCCCAGCGTCTGTCAAAGCCCCCAAAAGCTATTGAAAATTTTTAATCAAGCATTCCTTACATCCGACTTATGAGCGACTTATCCGACTTATTCTTTGGAGCTTGAACGATTTTACCCAAACATTAGTAAGCTATGCGAAGATCCGACTTACAGAAGTGAACTTGTGGATATAAACCCATATGAAAAACGTTACAAATTACCCGTGCAAGGGCAATTTTTCAGAGGTTCTGACTTATTGGCGGCTGACTGATGCAAGGTTTACTGTATTCCATCTGTGCTCTTTATCTAGTCTTTAACGATATTTGAAGTTATTCGCCTTGTCAGCGCTGAGTTCGTTTTAAGGGCATAAGGAAGTGGACAGGGTCCATAACAAATAAATACTTCAGATTTTGAAAGACCCAAATGCCCTAAGTAGTAAAACCATTGATAATTTCAAGTATAATTTATGATGGGTGCCTAGCATACATGTAGACTTCGATATTTAAAGGGAGCTAGCTTGGATTGCTTGTCACATACCAACAAAAAAGTCGGAAACCCTGGAATCTATTTCTCACATTGCTCCGTGAAAGATAACAACCCGGGAAACATCGAAAAACTAAGAATGGAAGAAAGAACACACAAGGATGGGGGAAAACACAGAGGGTTGGTAAGAATGGAAGATCCGTCAAAAATAAATAACCAAGCTAATAAATAATTACACTTTTATCAGTTTTTAAAACGCAACATTCTTTCTTCTAAAAAAAGAGTAATAGAGCTGTTGGTTCCATTAAAATATACAGGTTCAAGATTTCTTGTTTCTCAATGACAAATTTCACCATGATCACCATTATCACCAGTGACAGCAAGAATGATTAAAAAGACCAGAGTACGATAGTTGACCCTGGAATAGCTTTCAGGTTACTGAAGAAGATTTGAAGCAGCAGTCATACTATTCCAAGCATCCTTGTTCTCTTGGAGAAATTTAGGGTACTCCCATATAATCATTTAGGAGAAAGGAGCTTGGCTATTGCCTACAGATATGTCAACAAATTTGTAGGGTACCACCACAACCCTAACACGACGATATTGCTTCAGATACTTGAAAAAATTTATCGTATTTTGTAGCTATGCAAACACACAAACCAATCAAACAATAAAATTCCACTACACAACAAAGCAAATTAAGCAATTTGATATTCGAAACTGTAATTACGATTCAATAAGAACAACATAATTGTTACTGATGCACCATATAATCATGGTGAAATCTGTAAAGTTTGAGTATAAAAAGGAAGTACTGTACACTCGATTATCCTTAACAGTAACAATATTATGTTAGTGTTCCGAACACTCAGTTTTACCCAAACACCCAAGAGGTCAGTTCTACGTGGCATAATTAACCCCTTGGCATCCTCATGGTTACATTGGCTCCCACATCTCAGCAATGAAAATGCATTGCTATATTCATAGGCCTCGTAGACAGTGTAACTACTTGGCACTGTTTTACTTAACTAATAAGAAACAGTTGCTTAGGTTGTAACATGCTATGATGTAAAGTTTTTTAACTAGATTGCTTTTCAGAACTTTCATGTATAGCCGAACATATTTCTCTTGGTCTCCGTACAGTTGTAGAATAAGCCACAGAGATCAACGATACACACTACCTACTGCTTTTTCGAATTCATTCGATTTGATAGTCAGAGTGGATATTGTTTCCCAGCTGCTCTATTTATGACCATGTTCCACGAAAATAGTCACTGTATATGTACCTTAACATAAATCACTGGCTCATATGAAAATTTGTGACGCCCATTTTTCGCCATTCTTCTCGATTTTGTGCCTTTCTTATGCATTCTACATGATTCATTTTTGACCATTCCTTTCTGCTGTCCATTGGGCTTCCCGCATGTCATAACCACATTCGATCATTTTTGGTAGAATTTCATTTACAGTAGCAAAATCAGAGAAGACTGCCTCTCGCCACCTCTGTTATTTCAGACGTGTATATCATGTTCCTTAATAGTCACTAATACTTTCAACAAACAAGTCAAAAGTTGTTTGTTTCTGATTATCCATAGTTGCA
The DNA here is from genome assembly GCA_003991215.1 of Morbakka virulenta. Classification (NCBI taxonomy): domain Eukaryota; kingdom Metazoa; phylum Cnidaria; class Cubozoa; order Carybdeida; family Carukiidae; genus Morbakka; species Morbakka virulenta. The sequence goes on along the minus strand of RDPX01000178.1, from coordinate 1,666,451 downwards.
CAGTGGTAAACTCATCTTGAAGTCTTGCTTCTTCAGATATACTTTGTAATGTCCGTCTGCTTGATTGTTCCATACTTAGCCAGTTGCTCCTTTACAAAGCTAACATGTAAGTTAAAATAACCTACTTTCATCGTGGATTGAAGCACTTTTAATGTCATTTTTATCTTAATCTCAAGCGCCGACTGGGTTATTCATGTCTTGGAGAATTTTCAGGATTTAAGACAATCAGGTGGAAGATACTTTTTAAGTTCTTGTTTTTATACCAAGTAAATTGTATACGCAAAGAACCAGCTTCCTTTAACAGAACTAACCGATTCCATTGGCAAATTAGCTTTTTCAACCACGAAAAGGAAAAGGATGAATAATTGTGTACCCTGTATGTGTACCCTGTGCCACAATTCCTTTTTATAAACCTCAAAACAATCTTTACTCACATATCAAGTTTGTGGTTGCACCTCATACCAAGACACAATAGAAATTCTTCTTTCTTTTGGAAGCCTTTGTGGAACTAATGCACTATAAGGTCACATGGCACTGTAAACATCTTGAATCCTTGGAATGTCACAGGCCATCTTTTGCAAAGATACAAATGTTCACCTCCCCCTCCTTATCTGCTTAGCAAATCGTTTAAAAAAAATGTTAACGTAAAGGGTTTGAGTGCAGTCATTCTGCTCAAAATACTAGTTGTGCTTTCCCAAATATTTGTGGATAGTTTTAAACTTTTCACACTGAAGCCATATATTGCCAGTTTCCATAATTAGGTCCTAATTCACGGTCATAAGTTTTAATAAGATTAGGCGGGACCAAAGTAGTTTTAAACCAAAGGTGATGACGATTGTTGGCAGCTTTTCAAGCCATTTAGGAAAGCATGTTGCATCACATCGTTCTAAATTTAAAGCTCACTTTCCACATAACCGTATACATGAAAATCTGCTAAACAGGCAAGTTTTCTAAAACTTTTGAAGACAGAAAATACGCGTTCGGTACGGCTCATCATTGGAAATATTTTGAAAAAAACAAAACAAAAACAAACAAAAAAAGAAATAAAACGATTTGGCGAGTTGTTAGGAAAATCCACAACTTTCAGTTGGCCTATTTATGTATCCGTTTACTAGTGTAAACCTGTTAGCTGATAGCTATATCTACTTCAAGTAGATCAGCAAGTAAAATGTACCCGATACTATCTTGTTTCCTTCTCTCAAGTATTCTGTCATTCTCTTTTGCCCTGTCGTATTATGTCACTGGCCCAAGTATTTTCTGGAACGTTGCCTACCTCTTGCCTTTTATCTCCACGAAAAAGTGCATAAAAACACAATGCTTCCAGTAAACAATAATTCCTGGTTCTTTCGTAAGTATACTTCTCCAGCTACAATTTATGTTTAAAATTATTCCAAACTCTTTACAAAGCTATTGCAGTACATGTGAAGTTTGACTTTTTTCAAAAATTAACTTGGGGATACCTTTGGTGCTAATTGAGCGGTAGTCCTCTTTCCAATAACGCATCTCTTGCTTTTGTTTTTGTGGAAGTTAATATTAAATATGGTTTAAACCTTAGCATTCTAAAGCACAATCTGGTCATATTCTACTAAAACGTGTCGTTCTACGACTCATGACAGGTTGTTCACAAACGCTCTTTCCTAGTATTCAGATCTAGAGTAAATAAGCTTCTTACCGTTATCATTTGAACTGGCGGAAAACAAGGCAGTATGTCACACTGTGCACAATTTTTGTTATCTTTTTCCTGAGGAAGGCTTTTCATTTTGATCCTTTCCCTGACAACCTTAACTTCTTTATCAAAAGGGACGTATCATTTCTGTTTCCTTCACGAAGTACATGCTCAACAAGTAGAAGCAATAAGCTACACCATATACCAAAAATTGAATGTGGGTGTGGTGTGGGAGCTTTTCGGCCTGCAATAAGCAACAAGACCAATTTTCTCAACGCACTTACCTCATGTAACACGCTCAGAACAAAAGCAACCCATACCCACAAGGTAAACAATTTTTTTTGTTTCAACGTCATTCTCCGCAGTAACTGGTTTTAGACGACGCTATTCAGTGCGACTTTGTTGTGGCAGTGAGGTAATTCTTGGCCCGATGCCCTCCCTGACGCCAAGCCATGGCTTTTTGTTTTGTGAAGTTCCAAAGCCTCTTCGCTTGCTTGGTGAATCGAACCCAGAACCCCTTGGGTACTGGATTAACATTAAGTCACGCTACTCAGAGGACAACAAAGAAAAACCAACAAAAGGAAAAGAACCACATAGTACAACGATGACCTTTTCACTCCAACACGCATTCTATTTACATTGTATTTCTCTAGGCGATTATATACACTATAAAATATTCCCGCAAATCATCGAACCATCATAAATTAAAAGTAACAACTGACAACAAAGAAAAAAAAATTCTTATTATAAGCTTGGGTTATCTCTGTTTAATTTTTGGTTTCTTATAAGGAGGTGTCCAACGTAAACAAGAGCGATCAATAGTGATTGGTGGCTTTTTGTACTGAGCGCACTTTAAATGTTCCTCGACGAGTTTTGGTGTCACACAAATAACATGTTGGCCTTTCCAATATTTTACCATATTCAGTGCTTGAAGAGTGCTGATTATGTCTTCTTGTGTTATACTTGTCATCGTGCTGTAAAGAAACATAAAGTGAAGTAAAAAGTAAGCAGCCACCTGTAAAAAGCAGTTGGCGGCCACGGTGTCTGATTCCACGCCAGGATCTCATACTGTCTTTAACCGTCACACACAACCATAATTCAAAATGTGCCAATGAAGGGCACCTCCAGTGACCTGAAAACTGACCTTTGACGGCTTGTTTAACAAAACTCTTAAATCGCGGGTGCAATGCCATAATGAAATGGCAACAAATCAGGTGTATACAAAGCCATATTCAGAACTGTTGTCACTATAAAAAAAGTAGCGACTTTTTTAAAGGTAAAATGTTTTTCTGGTGTATTAATAATGTACATGCACGGAAACATACAAATATACATCTGTATTATTGATGGGCATGAAATACAAAAATGTTACATTCATTTTAAATTGCAGGCGTATTTATCATTGATGTATTCACATTTCATTCCTCTGTTCTGTTATTATGAATACGACCAAGCTGAACAAATATCTATCACCTCTGATAAGCAAGCATCTGACGGAAACAGACACTTAAGCCACTTACCTTAATTGGCTGCTTAAGGCAAATTTGACTATATATATATATATAAATCCAGTATAGCATACAAAATAACTAGACAAATTTAGCAGTTACTACTAGTTTCATGTTTCCTTAACAATCTTCAAACTGCAGTTTGAAGATTGTTAAGGAAACATGAAACTAGTAGTAACTGCTAAATTTGTCTAGTTATTTTGTATGCTATACTGGATTTATAAACGCTCTGGAAACATTGAGCACTCTTAGTGAACATTGGTATACTTTACTAATATTACTATATATTCAGATGTAAATGTGATAAAATTGTTTATANATTGGCTGCTTAAGGCAAATTTGACTATAGATATATATATAAAGCCAGTATAGCATACAAAATAACTAGACAAATTTAGCAGTTACTACTAGTTTCATGTTTCCTTAACAATCTTCAAACTGCAGTTTGAAGATTGTTAAGGAAACATGAAACTAGTAGTAACTGCTAAATTTGTCTAGTTATTTTGTATGCTATACTGGATTTATAAACGCTCTGGAAACATTGAGCACTCTTAGTGAACATTGGTATACTTTACTAATATTACTATATATTCAGATGTAAATGTGATAAAATTGTTTATACTTTTATGTCAATAAAAAAGTTCATTTAATAACGAAATGTTTGAAATAGCTCGATCCATCCACCTAAACTAGTCGTGTAACGACACCAACTCATGGACATTCTAATGATTTTAAAAACTAATTCCTGAAACAAGAGGGGGGGGGGAGGGGGAGGGGGAAGGGTTGGGCGGTGATAAGTTGGTCGCGTGATTTCATTTAATGATCCTAGTTGATGTAATAAATCTGGAAAAATAAAGTTACTATCAAAACCAAACTTATTAACTACTTATTTGTGCATTTCAGGGTGTCCACGATGGTCCATCATTCTATACATTATACGAATTCTCCGAATTTCTTAGTTTTTCTCCTGCACCTTAGGCAAAAATAGTTGCAGGTACCACTCACCTCAGGTCCTTTATTGACAATGTTCCACGCTGAACCCGCATTATGTCTAGGAGAACCCATGACCAGTAGCTACGGTAACTTAACTTGCCTAAATCTGATAGCGGTTTTTCCGGGGATCCAACAAGTTGTTCAATCTTTGACAGTTCATAACCTGCAGGTACAAAGAAACTCGTTAGATACAAAAGGAAGACCAATTTAATAGTGATAATAAACCTTAAATGAGATAACACTGTGGGATGCATAGAAAGAAAAAACACACGTGTGCTTTAATCAACAAGTGGATTAGTTAACTACTCTTGAAAAGTCTGAACTTTATGGACTCAGAGGAAGCCATAGATGTAAGAGCTCTATCATGTCTGGAGTTGTAATTCTTTTCTGAGCTGCGTTTCCAGAGATACTTCTCCCATCGTCAGGCTACTGAAATGGCTATGCACGGCTGTTTTTACACCTTGGTAGTGAGAAACAACGTGTGGTCAGTGATCGAGTTGTTTGGAGGAGTGACACAATACCCATGTTGTGTTTCTTTCTTTAGTGCTGGAAGCCATATTTCTAGAAGGGTGTATTTCTGTGATATGTTAAGTTCTTCCATATGTCGGTAATTCTATGGTCCTTTATGATTTTCGCAGCTCGAACCTTTATTTTCAAACCTGTATTTGCTCATACCTCACTTGTTGGGTTGGTCACATACCTAGACAGACTGTACAGCAAAAGATAGCAATCGGCTACACCACTGATTCATAGATAATTTCAGCAACATTATATGTTTAATTGTTTCTTCAGAAGATTCACTCGATTCGAAGTCTTTTCCAGCTTTTCTGGTGATGTTTCATCAAGTTTAACTTGTTGTGTCAGACCCAAATATTCATGTTCAGTCGCCTCGTAAATTTGTTTATTGTCGATTTCATGTTTGATATTTGTTTACGTGACAGTTTTTGACGTGTTCCGTGTTCCGTAGAGTACAAAGGACGTTTTTCCTTTGTCCAAATTTATCACCAAGTTTTTTCCTTTCAACCATATTACACGCTTATTCAGGTCGCGACTTAAATCATTCTGAATTTTTATTATGTTCTTTTTAGATAAAAAAATCACTGTATCATCTGCATGGAGAAGCACCTCACATTTTACAATTTGAGTGTTTATATAACTTATCACCAGTGCAAACAGCAAAGGCCCAAGGGTTGAGCCCGGTGGTACCCCCACAGTATTGTTTAACGTTCAGAGTAGCAGTTGTCAAAGTTCAAGATTGTTTCCGTCCAAATAGATAGTCTTCAAACCAACCAAGCTCTTTACCGCTGACACAAAATCGATAGAAGTCTGCCGTGGTCGACCGTCGAACGCTTTTCTCATGTCTATGTAGACAGCACCGGTGTATTGGCTCTTGTCAATGTTTTTTCGAATTGTGTCAGTATAATAGGTGACACCATGACTGGCTTAAGTTCCTTTACGTATTGTCTTGGGGTGAATAATTTACTGTTCTCAAGGTAGTTGTATAATTGGTGTTGTACAACATTTTAAAGCAATTTTGACAACATAGGCAGTACTGATATTGGCTTTAGTTGTCTAAGATGATTTGTATTTCCTTTTATAAATTGGCGTCACCTTGGCAATTTTCTCGGAATTTGGAAATACTGAGCTTGAAAGACAAAGATTGATAAGCTGATTACTAGTACTTTTGCTTAATAACTGAGATTGGTATGTTATCATATCCAACAACAGACCTCATCTTCAGGTTTTTCAGAATTTCAAAATGTCACTTTCGGTAAAAGGATGTTACTTTAAACTGACTCTGTTGTGGCGAACAGGAAAATTATGAGATTTTGTTGCGATGCTGGTTGTGGGCCGTGGAACCTAAAGTCGCTATTTGACTTATTGCTTTAATCAATTCCGAATTATCGCACTTCTGCGGTCGAGCAACTCAAATATTGTCTTTCCCATCAAGTTTTTACAAGTTGCTTCGTCCACATTCTTGTAGCTTTTTCTATCGAGTTGCGTTTTGAATTGCTTCTTTTAACTCTTCAGTTGCTTAAGAGTCACATGCCTGCTTAATATTTCTTTATGATTATTTTCATATGCTTGTCCAACGTTTCGTTTTCGAGAAAGTGACACTTGTATTCCATTTTCCATGTTAATTTCTTTTGTTTAACTCGTCTTAATTTATTAGATTTAGCTTAGGAGCTACATCTGTCGGCGTGGTGACTTGTCGTGATGGGGAATAGGAAGGAGTTGGGTCAGTTGACGATGGCGGCGAAGTATTTCCTGAAACACCCTTGCCCTAGCAAGTGGCCTCCCTCCCTAATCGATTGGCTCACAATGTAGGGTAAACATCAAGTCAATAAAAACATAGGAGCAAAGAAAGTAATGCATGTCAAAATCAATACGGTACATTTTACAGCCACATTCTCAGTCTGCATAGAAAGCAGTCACAGTAATATATATGACGTATAGGTTTTCGTACCGAAGCAGTAGTACATGGTAGCAGATCGCTAATCTATCGAATCAGTTCCTAGGTTCGTGCCCTATTATTACGCTTAAAGCAATAAGTTCAGTTTGCTTCTCTATTTGGTTCATTAAATGGCCGAGTGTTGAGTTCAAATATGTTTTACGAAACAGGAGTTAGTGATAGGTGAAGCAAAATTGCTGAGAATAATACAAATATGTATTAAAACGTCCAATGATGTGATCTACTTGCTAATGCATTGCATTAAAGCAGCTGCTTTTGCAATGGGTGACTCTTTTGAAAAGATATGAGTTAATGTTCAGAAGCACTTGTTGAAACATCTGGTGTGCAGGATTCACCATGTCATAAAACGATGCGTCAGTGCTTATACAAAGCTGCTTTAATCAGGAGTCAAATAGTCATGAAGCTTTGAAAATATGCAACAAAAATTCATACTTAGGGCACCACGCTATCGCTTAGCTGAGATCTGGAAAAATAAAGCTCGGTTGGCCTCCACATGAGGCCAGATTTATACTGCATAACTTATTAATAAAATATGTATATTTATGATGGGCTAAACTGTCTTTAACATTAACTGTTTCCTGTTTTCCTTTAACTTTTGCATTCAGCCAACTTCTTTTCCTTTCCGTTATTCTTCAGGTTACATATGGCATTCTGAAGTACACTTCATAACAATGGTGGAAGTGTGTGATGAGGTTATCTGAAAATCTACCCTTGTCATAATCAAGGAAACTGACCCAATATATGTAAGGTTTCACAATCGCTTTATGTTCGTAATGTTAAGTACTGCAGGAATGACGAGCAAAGTTTTTTTCACTTTACCGATGGACGGTCTGAGAATGGAACATTAAGACGGTCTTGAAAACCATGAAAAAAACCTTAAGTAAAGTATTTTTGATGGTTTTCAAGACCGTCTTAATATTCCATTCTTAATTACTGTTAGTTGTTCTGTGTGATAAAACATATTCTACATATTGCTTGCCTTTTGCGGGCATCTTATGCTGGCGAGGTGACAATTTGATATAGAAATATCATTTACATGTGACAGTTAACTTTTTAACAGTAAATAGTAAACTGTGGTTTTCTAAGTTATATTAGTTTAAGTATTTTTTTAAGTGAAACTCGTTTTAAGAAACTTACTCACAATAGCTTAGTTTTCATCTAATATCATGGTTTTGTTTAGTGTTCATAACGTTGCCAGCATTAATTGAAATGCCAACGGTGTTTTCAAGGACGTTGTTTGCAAACTTTACTGAATTGGACGCCGATTAAAATTCTACAATAGGTTAAAGTTCCGCTATTTTTAGCAGGACTAGTTTTACACCCGCCTGGTTCCACTTATGACAGCTACAAAGAAAAAAAGTGTTAAACTGTGTATTACTTACTAAATGCGATAAGGAACTTCCCATATCCTTTGCGTTGATATGGAGGTAGTGTTAGAATACAAGCAATGTTGTTACCATCAGGCGATTCTTTTTCCTACGAAACCAAAAACCAAAAACAGAAAATGTGACAAACAGTCCAAGGGATCTTTACAAATATTGGCTAACCAAATATCGTCATATTCAAACTGCATCTTGCTGCTATAAAATCACATCTACAAAAAAATACCTACAAAAAATCACTTCTTGATAACTGTGAAAAACTAACATAGGGTGTTGGTTAAAGGAAAAATTATTTTGAACAGGAAATACCCAGTCCTTATTCACCTTCATGTTAATGTGCATCATTTGGGTTATAGAAAGCGTGGCATGGTTCTTTATCATGGCTTAGTAGCAGACTTGTGTATCTAGCTAATTATTATCTCTTTTTTCACAGTCTTGTTGGTCCTAGGCAAGACGTCTTTTGCATAATTACACTTGAAAATCTTTTTCTATGCTGTAATAGCTTACAGAAAATCCTAAAAAGAATTTGAAATCCTTTACATTCTATCTTCAGGTTTAATTCAAAGTTGCGAAATCAATGAATATCCTGGATTAGTTATACCATTCTACTTTTTTTATCAAACCATAAAATAGTGCTAAAATTGTGGTACACGCCTTTCAAAATGAATCTTTTAGTTCCAAGTTATCTCGTCTTCTTGCTTTTAATATGATTTTCATTTTCATTTTGATTCCACATTCTTTACGTAATCTATATTGGTCCCATGCGCTACATCACCATGCCTCAAGTTTCCATGATAGCTTTGTGTAATCTACATATAGTTTAATAATGTAATATAATATGTTCATAACTGTATAGTTTCTTTTCTGGCCTTTTAGCCACCCCCAATCTATTTTGTGTCCCTCTGCAGTCCCTTTATTAAACTGAAAAATCCATCTTTGCCAAGTGTTTCTCATTTCATTCTTTTACACTTCTCTTTTTCGTCTCCTTCCGAATTCTCCTGTGAAACTTTTGTCAATCTTGACCCAATCTATTCCACATACTCTCTACGAAGCTAGCAATTTCTTCACTGACATATCGGACATAACCTCCGCCGCTTTCTGATATTACCAAATATCATTTTTCTTCAAATAAATAACATTTCAGTTAATCACATTTTCTCCACGAGTAATACTTTGTTTGTGGCAATGGATACTAACATGCTTGTGCGAAAAATAAAAGTTAACACGTCACACTCATTTTTATTGAGTTTCTGTCTCTTGGTTTCTGTTTCTGAAGGATATGAATCATTATTCATATCATCATCTTCATCATCATCATTATAATTATAATTAATTTTGACCGTGAAACGAAACGTTATAAATAGTTCCTTGTTAAACCATATTTTTCACACCTTCATTCTCCTACGCTCCTTTTGGGTTATGCTCCTACTATTTTCCCTTGTGTTCTAATGCATTTTCCTTATACCATTCCCAATCTTTTTCTTTGCTACATGATCATGGCCTCTCTTGTATTCTTTCGGAGCTAATTTCCCATATTCCATTACTATATGTTGTACACTTTCCGCTTTCTTTCCACACATTCTCCAGCAGGGACTGTCAATACTCTTATCAATGTGGTGTTTTACTGAATTTGTTTTCATCGCCTGTGCCTGTGCGGCACACACCAACACCACTGCATAAACTTCTAAATCACTTCTGAGTAACCAATTTCAGGTCTTGTCCTTATCTACATTCTCCGACATTTCCCTGATGAATTGTTTACACAATTTTTCTCCGTCCATTTCTGTTCACGCTCCTTACCGATTACCGATTATACTTTCTGTTTCAATTGTCCTGATGTATGAATAACCCGAATTAGTTTTTCCGGGGAATTCAGTGCGCAAAATTTCCACTTAAAATATTGCAAACTGACTTTTTCTCAGCTTCAGGTATCTTACAAGAAAATGAATTTAAAAAAAATGACTTTGAGATACCCTGCTCTTTTCCAAAATATTGTAATCAGTAATCTGTAAATTATCAAGTCACCAAACATAAGTCTTGTGCTATGTCAATGTTTTCCTGCGTGGTGTGGCAGACATTTCGGAAAGAGGGGAACCTCTCTGGCTCTTCACTAGGTCCGTTCAAAGTCACCAATCCATTTCTTTATCATCCTGTAGAATAGTACATTCTCTTCTACTGTCACCACAATGTCCTTATGGCCCTTCTCAATCAATTCAAACTAAAATTGGGGATCTGGAATTTCCCCAAATGTCTATGGCAACTGACCCGCCAATTTACGCCCACAGTCTTTTAGAAAAAAACACGTAACAAAGTCTAGCTTGAAACTGTGTGAAGGGCATGCATCATCACTGGCTCTCAGCACAATACCTTTTGATAGATAGGTACTCTATAATTGCAAGAAAAACAACTTTATCCATTTTCTTAAATAGTACTCACCTATACTTAAATTATCAGAAAGGTCTTAAACGCAAAACGTTAACTTAAAAGGTCCCTAAAAGTGTTATTTTTGAACAAGTCTGATTCTGTGTGAATATTATTAAAAGCCTAAAACCCATTTCCTTGTATTTCAGACCACACTTATCACTAAACCACTGTCTGACAGTCTAAAAGAGAATCTATTCCATACTCGTATTCGCTTACAGCATTCTGTGCAGTACATTGACATTTTAAAGGTGCTGAGCCATCACTAGAAAAAGAGCTCCGTCAGGATATCAATTCCATTTATCGCGGCCTGGAACAAACAAACCAAATACAGTATTATCTATCTTACATCCAACATAATGTGCACTGAAAGGCAGTTGGAATCTTACTCTCACACATATTGTTGATATTTTTAATATTTAATTGCCATTTCTAAAATTCGGGCAATGTATAGCTTTCTGTTCTATATTAATGAGATTTATCATGCTGTGATCTAAATAAAATATGTTGCCTGAGTTGTTTATAAGATGATCCATAATAATACAACGGTTGTATTTTGACGAAGAACTGACTTTTGTAGGGTTTGTATCATTCCTAGTAGCCTTTAATTAAGATAAAATCTAAAGAATGCACAGCTATTGCTATTAGAAGGTGCCAAAACTAGGTTTCAACAGAGATGCATCGGCCTAATTCATTTATGAGGAGTGCCTGCTTATTTGTGGCAATTACCCTGATCTGATGCAAACTGACACAAAAAAAATGATATGCAACCCGGGTCTGTTGCGCTTTTTATGGCATATGTAAATAGAAGATAAAAACCCTCAACGCGGACATGAAATTAAGAAATTAAAAGTAAAATGCTTCCGACAATAGAGGGATTGTATCACATACTATAATCCTCTGTAGATATTTAAATACTTCTGTTGATAAAATTACTTGCTATCTAACCCCTATGTCTAGTTTTGTTTTTAACGTCATTTTCCCCCAGCAATTGGGGCTCAGACGGTGCCCTTCAAAGGGACTTTGATTTGGCAGTGAGGAATTTCTTGACCGGATGCCCTTCCTGACGGCAACCAATGGCTTTTTTCTTTGTAAAGTTCCAAATTCTCCTCGCCAGCTCGGGGACTCGAACCCGGAACTGTTGGTTACTGTGCAGTTGCACTAACCATTAAGTCACAGCTCCTCATCACTTGCTCTCTAACCCCATAAAAAGCTCAAATGGGCAATTTATTTAATGATATCTGTAGAAATAACGTTAAGATATTTTAAGGTCCATGCAATTCCTGTAGTCAAAACTCCAGGTTGCCAAGAGAAATCTGTCGAGCTATAATAGGTCATTTGGGAAAAACCCCATGCTGGAATGCTATTAGTTCCACAAAAATAATTTTTAGGTTTGCAAGACGGCAACACCATCGTAAAACCCTCATTACTGTCGTTACCTTTGAGAAATATCCAACAAGATGACATCCTTCTCTATCTACTTCCACAAGTATATAAAACATAAAAGGTTCCACATCAAAGTAGAGTGTTTTGTGATCAAGAAATAACTTTGCAAGCAAGCACATGTTTTGACAATATACCTAAAAAATAAGCAATGAAAGATTGATTGGTAATTTAGGTAAATTTAAAATACAGTGGGGGCTGTAGGAAGAGCAGCTAAACCACAAACATTCATTTTGCGGCAATAAAAACCGTGTAACCACTTAGGCATTTATTAGGTACTGTAAGGGGCAGTTCATTAGACAGTTTCTTAACTATGTATAATTTATGGAAGAGAAACAAGTGCTTACAACAACAAACGTACGAACCAAAGGCATAATACAAAATCAGCTGCTTAACGAACTTTATATAAGAACACTTCAAATAACTTATATCTCAAAGGACACGTGTCGGCAAACAAAAGTAAATATCTGAAGTTTACGAAAAAAAGCTGATATTTTGTTTAATATGGTTTGGGAGGAAAATCACTTTTAAAGACCTCATTTCACAAATTTGTGTAAATCTCTTATTATTGACATCGGGAAAAATGGAATTTGATTGCGATTTTACAAGTTGTCACGTGTATAATAAACCTAACATTGATATAAGAAATCACATTCTTTAGTCTTGACCCGAAGATAAGATGCAGAACCGTAACTCTGTCAGCAATATGGTAAAATCATGCTTAAACTGTAATAAAATACTTTGGGCGAGAGCTTTGAGTGATCTCAAATCTATGGGGTATGTAGACGACAGCGGGAATTAATTCATTAACAGCAATGTTGCTAGAAGGAGGTCTCAAAGCCTGAACATATATCATTCCATGATTTTCTACTCAAAATACATCGCAGTCATAGAATTTATCCATCTCTTCTGAAAATTATTCTTGTATTATGAACTAAATGTTTTATTAGAGGATATATCAATAACAATTACAAGTTAAAAAACTGTGGCTTGCAAAACAACGAGGACAAGAGCTCTTTTTCTAACAAAAGTAATATTAAACCATTCTGGTACACACTGAATGTTTAAGTTAGATACGGCATTTCAGTTTATTTCCAATATGGGGTTAAACAAGATTTTAAATCAACAGTGAATTTTACTACTGAGTAGTACGTTGTGTCAAATACACGTGCATACTATTAGCAGTAAATTGATGATTAGATGACATCGAAATCAATAAATCAATATATGTCTGTCTCTCTCTGTCTGTCTGTCTGTCTCTCTGTCTGTCTGTCTGTCTCTCTCTGTCTCTCTCTCTCTCTCTCTCTCTCTCTCTCTCTCTCTCTCTCTCTCTCTCTCTCTCTTATCTCTCT
>RDPX01000178.1:1619303-1643001 GCA_003991215.1 Morbakka virulenta | reverse complement strand
GCATGACTCATTTCACTCTAGTTGTTGACGATGACATTCCTTTGGCGCGGCTGCTCGCTCAACTTGGCATTCCTGAAGATTCCATCACTCTGGACGAGTATGCCGATATTGACAGTGCTGTTGCTACCACTGAGGAATGCACTTTAGATGCTCTGATAGAAGAGATACACGAGACAGCCACAGTCGTTGTAGAAGAAGAAGGTGATGAACCAGTACCTGCTCTTGAATGGCTGTCAGGAGAGGAAGTTTCCACCATGTTAGAGAAATTGACGAACCACTGCATGCTGTATCCAGACTCTGAGCCTGTGATATCTGCTGTTGCTGAACTGTCTGTCCTTGAAAAGAAGATGAGGGAGCGTGGCAAAAAGCAGACCTTCATAACAGATTTCTTTGTCAATGCTTAACATTCACCTCCACTGTCTGTATAGATTTATAGATTAAACTTTTTAAAAACCCTGAAACTCCAAGTTTTATTATATCTCGAAGTTGGGTTATGTCGAACCTAATTGCTAAGTCCCTAGAGGTTCGAGATATCTGGGTTCTACTGTAATTACATCAGTGTGATAGCTGCTGCTGGAACTCCTCAACATACAAAGAAACATTAGTGTTTGCTTTGCAAAGTGCAAGTCGCATGTTGTCATGAACTTTGAAGATCTTTCTTGCTTTTCTCATTATTAGTCAGGAGTGCTGGAAAGCCTAGTTCACAAGTGTATGTTGTAGCAGACAGTACAATATTTTTAGTGCAAAAATCCCGGAGGTTTATCATTACATTTACACCGAACACTGACAGTGTTTCCAAGGCGATAGTCTATCCCTTTCACTCTTCGTTATTTAGTTAATTCCATTTTTACTAATTCTTCGTAAAGTGACAGTCGGCTACGAATTTCAAAAATCTGCTCAACGACTGATTTATAGTTGACTTGAAACTCTTTGCTAAATCAGAAACAACTGGGTATTCTGAGTTTGGAATAAGTAAGTTGAAAATGAAAAATGAAAAAGGGAAAGCATGAACTTAGGGAAGAAATCGAGTTATCATCTGGAGATAGGAGATTGACATGGACGAAGTCTATTAATACCTTGGGAAGCTGGAACTTGATGGTGTAAAAGGCAAATTAGTGAAGAAAAATATAAAATCAGAATATTTAATAAGGATAAAAAATGCTGTCAATGCGTGAGCAGTGGCAGTTATAAGATATAGTGCCGGTATTATAGACTTAAGCGTAAACAAACTTAAAGAACTAGATAGGAAAACACATGCGTTTCTCACTATGTACGGCATGTTTCACAAAAAGGGAGATGTTAATCGGTTGTACTTTAGTAGCGGTGAGAAAGAAAAAGGCTTCATATACATCGAAGGCTGTGTGTTAATCAAAAAGAACAGTTTGTATGGTACTTACCAGTATAGAACCTATAATCAATGAGGTAAAAAGAAAAGAAACTTTAGAAATCGCCCTGGACAGAGCAGAGATGCAAGAGATAAGAAAAAACAACTTGAGAAGTAAGAAACTTTAATTTCTTCTTTAGAGTTTACAGACATGCGAAGTTGGTATTGGCTGAAACATGGTGACCTTGAAAAAGTCACTGAAGGTACAATAATGGCAGCACAAAAGCAGGCTATTAGAACACGGTCAATCAGATAACCATATAGAGAAAGAAAACATTTCACTACTCTGGAGAATACGTGGCGAACACGAGGAGGCAGTGACTCACCTGGTCTCAGAATGTAGTCAGCAAGCGCTTAAACTACAGTCAATGGGCATAAGTATTCGCGATTTTCAAAATGGCGGCATCGATTGATAAACAATGTTGCATCTTGTTCATAACTTTTAACTCAAGTGCTGGATAATAAAGGTATTACTGTAACAGGTGCCCTTAAATATGACACCATCAAAGATATGATGTAATTTATTGTCTGCTTTGTTTACTTCCATATATTTGTTTACAAGTAAACATGGGTCGGAAAAGCACAGAGTTGAGCATGGAGAAAAAAAATCTTATTGTAAAGTTATATGAAGAAAAGAAGAAAAAGGCAGACATATCTAAGCATTTCGATGTTCCTTGGGCTACAGTCAGCAGCGTTGTAAAGAAATTTCTGTCTACTGGATCAACAGAAAATAGGCCAAGAAAAGAAAGGCATAAGTTGTTTACAAATAGGGATAAAGTTGCATTGATGAATGTTACTTATATACAAGACATTTGAAACAATCCCGTCCCGTATTCAAGTAGTAATAAGGATGAAAGGACATCTGACAAAATATTAAGGCAATACTTTTTTTTAAACCATATTTATTTTACATTTGTTTCCTCACGTTCATCAATAAACATGATGTGTAAAACATGGTCAATAAAACAATGCCCACATACAATATTTTGAAGGTATAATACCTGCATCTTTCCTTTGGCACTTTTCCTGCCCAATTACCCAAAATCTTAATTTGATATAAAGATAAGGATCATTCAAAGCAAACCAAGATTCCACAATCATAACTGCCAGTGGTATCTTGATACATTGATTAGCAGAGCATGGCAAATTATAACATTTGTTGAAATTATAACCAAGTTCTGAGAGTATATTTTCCAGCAATCCAAGTGTACCATAGGAAGACAATACTGCTTAGCTGATTTTCACATGGACTACAACTTGCGATGTAATACAATTGATATTACAAAAAATATACTGTATCTTGGAGTCATTACCTTCTGTACATGATTTATTTCATCATGTTTTCTCTTCTGGTTTCTTGTTATCTTCCTTTCCTGTTGGTCTGTGTCTACCACTTCTGTCAAAGGTTTTCTTTCTTCTTCCAAAACTGGCCTTGAAAAGTCTACACGATCATCCATAACCCATTCGTCTAACCTACGATCAACTAAAGAGAAACATATATGATAGTGACAAAGTGTATTGTATGGTTACCACCCTGGCTACTTCACCAAGGGAAAATTTTAGGGACTGTTGAGTAATAGATTAACAAGACAATATCAATCAAATGTCAAATGAAAAGTAGAAAAGCAAAAATCTTTCTACAGTGGAAACAAGTAAATCTTTGCGACAAAATTTTGGAACATGTCCCTGCAAGAAGTATGCATAGAAATGTATTGCTATGGCTGTCAGAATCCATCTTCTGAAATCTTCTATGCACCACAACTATGACAGAATAAAAAATTTTGTTGAAAGTGCTTTCACACAATTTTTCAAAAGGATTCATAGCAGATGCCTTTTATTGAATTAATTTTATATCCACAATTATTTGGACAACCTTTCGGTACAGACACTTGTCACACAAGCATTTTCATGATATTTTTTGGACCTTTTCATTGTTAGTAGAGTTTTCAACAGGGACAGTATTTATATTAACAGGGAGACAGTATTTTAGATCTCTGTTCCCGGAACAACATGAAAGTGCTCAACACCTTCTTCAAGCACCAGGAAAGCCATAAGTACACGTGGTATGGGTGGAATAATGAACTAGGGGATTACAACAGGAAAACAATGATTGATCTTTTCCTTGGCTCGAGTCTCCGAATTGTTAAGGATGTCAAGGCAATTCCCTCTGTAGCGTTAGACTCTGACCACCGATTAGTGATGATGAAAACTAAGTTTCTTGTGCAGAAAACAAGGCCCAGTAAAAAGGTTAAGAAGATCAACATTGGAAATGTAAATGGTGAGACTTTGTTGAAGTTTTGTGGATCTCTAAACAGAGTGGAAGAAGAGAGACCTGAACAGGAAGAAGACCTGAATGAAATGTGGGAAACTTTGAGGAATGACATACATGAAGCTGCAAAGGATTCCTTTGGCTTAAAACATTGTAGCACAAGCAAAAAGAAGAAAACACCATGGTGGGATGAAAATGTGAAGAAGGCTATGCGAGAAAAGATGACTGCTTTTAGATTATGGATGAAGAAGAGAACACCAGAGACCAGAAGGGAGTATAAGGCAAAAAGAAATCGGGTGAAAGCAGCCAAGAAGGAGGCAAAAGAAAGGAAATGGACACAGATTTGCATTGACTTGGAAGAAGACCTTCTCAAGAACAAAAAGTTAATCTTCCATATGGCTAAAAACTACAGGAAAGGAACATCTGAAAAGGCCTACAACATCAAGGACTTAACCAATGGCGAGATCCTCACGAACCCAGAAGAGATAAATGAGACATGGAAGGAATATTTCTCAGGTCTGCTCAACAGCCCTGATGAAGCGGGGGAGTACCACCTACCAGAGCCAGACGAAAGAGAGTTGGTCGACATTTCTCAAGCGAGCATCACCATTAAAGAAGTTCAATATGCAATCAAACACTCAAAGCCTGGCAAAGCACCTGGAACTGACATGATACCAAATGAGATATACAAGCTGTCAGAGCCTATCTTAGATACTAGGGTAACAGAGCTACTTGACAAGGCCTACAAGGAGGGAAGGACACCAGCAGGGTGGGGTAAAGCAATTATTTGCCCAATCTATAAGAACAAGGGCAATCACCAAGCGTGTCAAAACTACCAAGGTATTTCCTTGCTAAACCACATTGCAAAGTTATATGAAACCGTTCTAGAAAAGCGGCTATGAGCGATTGCTGAGGATAAACTGGGGCCATGGCAGCATGGTTTTCATCTTGGAAGAAGTACAACGGACATGATCTTCACACTGAAAAGGATAATGGATAAGCACTGGGAATATGACTAACCCCTCTTCATGGCCTTCCTGGACCTGGAGAAAGCGTTTGACCGTGTACCTAGAGCGAGTCTGTGAAAAATGTTGGAAGATTACCACATCCCCTACCACCTGAGGAGAGCAATCATTGGCACTTACAGCACCAGTATCAGCTCAGTGTCAGCAGGAGTAGGAGACAACATCTGGTTTGGGACAAATTCTGGAGTCTGCCAAGGAAGCATCTTATCACCTTTGCTTTTCATAATGTACCTAGATCTGGTTGTTAAAGAGGTCGCTGATGGCCAATCGACGACTAGTGTCCTGGCATATGCGGATGATATTGCACAACTGGACAGAAGTGAAAGGGATCTGAGAGAACACCTGGAACTGTGGGCTGATAGCTTCCAGTGACATGGTTTAAAACTCAATTTGTCAAAGACAGAGATTGTGGTTCTCAGCAAACAGAAGATAACAACAAACATTTCATTGAATGATGTCACCATCAAGCAATCATCTACCTTCAAGTACCTAGGCAGCACAATTTCAGAGACAGGACTTATAGATGTGGAAATCAACGAAAGGATAAAGAAGTTTTCGCAAAATGTAGGTCTGCTGTACCACCTCCTCAAAGACAAAGAAGTTCCTACAAAAGCAAAACAGATCATTCACTTAGGAATCCTCAGGCCTATCCTGCTATATGGTTGTGAAGCATGGACAATCAACAGGAACAACATGAGAAGAATTGTAGCAGTGGATATGAAGGTTGTCAGGATGATCAACGGAGTGACCAAATGGGACAGAAAAAGAAATGTCGATCTATGCAAGAACATCAGCATATTGCCTGTTAACGTGAAAATCAAGAACACTCAAATACAATGGTACGGACATATCAAGAGGAGACCCTCAGACCACCACTTGTCTCTAGCCTTCAATTACACAGTTGAAGGCACTAGACCAACTTGCTGGCCACGAAAATGCTGGCACTAGTACCTGTCTGAATACCTTGCAGAGAAGGGCACCAGCTGGCAAGAGGTCAATGCGACTGAGCTCTACCTCGACCGTGGCAGATGGTCATCCCTGATGCTTCCTCGCTGACAGGCACCCGCCTACTCTGGAGTCCGGTGAGAAAGAAAGAAAGTAGAGTTTTCAAGGTATCTTGTAATTAAAAAATGGATCGCAAGACTTTCCAGTGGTCATCCTAATAGACTTTGTTCATCTTTGAGTGATTGGTCAAAGGAGAACAATATGGAGTGCATTAGTAAAAACAGAAAGCAAATAAAATAAAAATGTTCTTAGCTCTGTTATTTTTGGTCGAATTAATATTACATAAATGGGTCTTCATTCTCCAGTTTCTATTATTAATGATATGCTAAATAATTTTCTTTGTCAACCTAAATGTCAATTAAACTTCTAAAATCAATATATGATTGTCATTTATCATGACTGAGGTATAATTTTGTAATGTTTTGGTAGTTAAAAGCACATTTAAATATGGTAAATATTAACCAACTTGGGCTTAATTTGTTACTTTGTACTGTAGGTACTTGTTATATTCCTAAGATGCAAGGATCTTTGTATATATTTTTTGGCAATACCCTACTCCTTCCAATGTTTCCTACTTGGAAAATCTGACTAATAACTCATAGTAAAGTTCAAAAATACTCCTCATACTATTACTTAAATCACAAGTTATCAATCAATATTTCAAAGGCTCAAAGCAATGTTTATAAGGTCTTGTATTTATGCCAAATTTCCTTTGTCAATACGTGCATCACTTTATGCTGTTGTGTCAATTACATGAAATTCTATAATGTTCAATGATGTTTGCTTAGCAGCATATTACCAATTTGATGGCTGATATAGTGCCTGAAGCACTATATCAGCCATCAAATTGTTNAATTTGTTACTTTGTACTGTAGGTACTTGTTATATTCCTAAGATGCAAGGATCTTTGTATATATTTTTTGGCAATACCCTACTCCTTCCAATGTTTCCTACTTGGAAAATCTGACTAATAACTCATAGTAAAGTTCAAAAATACTCCTCATACTATTACTTTAATCACAAGTTATCAATCAATATTTCAAAGGCTCAAAGCAATGTTTATAAGGTCTTGTATTTATGCCAAATTTCCTTTGTCAATACGTGCATCACTTTATGCTGTTGTGTCAATTACATGAAATTTTATAATGTTCAATGATGTTTGCTTAGCAGCATATTACCAATTTGATCTTTCTAAAGATCTATGAGTATCTTTAAATCTCCTGGGATTTCCAGTACCAAACAGTGACCAAATTTTTTTTATTTGGTTTAGTCTGTTCCTGTGATAACATTTAGAACTGCCATGAAGGCAAAACATCTATAAATTCCATAGGATGATTACAAATAAGGATTCTAAATCCTAGGCATCATTTTCTGGCTTCCTGGTCTTTTTTCAGGAAAAAAGGAAACAAGAAAATGCCAGGATTTATACCTTTATTGCAGTTGTTATTGCAGTTCAAATGGTATGGGTAAGCTGAGCCTTAAAAAATACTTTGATGTTAACACTTTTACTATCCAATTTCTTTGTGACAATTACTGGGACACATAGTGAATCTTTGTCATGGCATAGTCTGTAATAAAAGGAATAAACAGGGTCACCAGTTTTCTACAAATTTATTGACAATTAATTTGGATGAAAATGAATGTGTCAGCTTTGTTTTAGCAAAATCTCAAGATAAATAAGAAGTGCACATTACGTAACATTTTTCATGTTTCACTGTTGTGAAGTACTATATTGACAAATTTCTAATTAAATACAAATATCTAAAAAGAAAAATTTGAATTTACTTACAACCATGATAGTGTACATAATATTCTTTTCTTTTGTTGGCATGTGATCTGACCTGAATTATTTCTGCTGGGTCTATAAATAGAAAAAAAAATCATAGGCTTTTGTTATGGTTTTACTACCAAACATTATCTCTTTGATGTAAGAGGTTTATCATGTCATGAGTTGTAAGCTTTTTCTGAGCTACGTTTCGAGAGATACTTCTCCCATTGTCAGGCTACTGAAAAGATTAGATATGGCTATTTTATACTTTGGTAGTGCAGACATGAGTGTAGACAGGACTGGAGTTGTTTTGGGAAGTGGCACCATACCTATGTTGTGCTTGTTGTGTTTCTTTCTTCAGTGCTGGAAGCCATATTACTGGAAGGGTGTAGGATATACTGTTGAGGCGATTGCTGCATTGCAAGGAATAAATTGTTGAGGCTTATGACTCATGACATGATAAAGATCTTACATCTATGGCCTCCTCTGAGTCCATAAAGTTCAGAATTTTCAAGATTATCTCTTTGCTTCATAAAATAGAGAACAAAACTTCATAACATACAAAAATACATTCATTTAAATTCTGACATTAAGGAATGCATACTACATGTAGTTGCTACAAGGCATTACAAAAAAAGTTCTTTACTAACTTGGATTGATACAGGCTTTAATTAAAAAAATTAGCAATTGAGTTCTAAAAGCTCAGTAGCAAAAACACTTCACTATTGAAAAGGTGATTTAGAAACATAGGAATTTGAAAAGTAATAAATAAAAAATATCCAAAAGTCACTTTATGCTATATAAAAAATTTAACCCTTAATTTTGAAGCTGTCTTTTTACCAAATGTGAAGCACAAAATTATATTTTATCTAAATATAATACAGGTGATTAACACAGGCTTTTAAAAAGTATTTATATTGTGAAAATTAAAAGTAAAGTAGTTACTTCTTAAATTAACCCAAAATATGTGCCCTCCTTGGAGAATGGGAACACAAAATACAATCAATGTTTTATCAAAAAAGGTATATTAAATTGCAATACATCCAGCTGTAGCTTGTCAATTATCAACTACTCTTTCTTGCATGGTCTGCCTTCCAATGACAACAGTGAATCCACTTGTGTGTTTTAATTAGCTGGTTCACTTTTATCTCAAAACTGATTAAAACTGGCTTGTATACCAAAAGCAGTTTATGCAGTATTCCTATAAAACTCTTTTATATACTTTAAGCTCCTATCCAATACAATGTCTATGTTATTGTTTCTGAATGAAAAACAACACTGACAGATAAAATCAAAACTAATACAAAAATGAAGG
Source organism: Morbakka virulenta (assembly GCA_003991215.1). Classification (NCBI taxonomy): domain Eukaryota; kingdom Metazoa; phylum Cnidaria; class Cubozoa; order Carybdeida; family Carukiidae; genus Morbakka; species Morbakka virulenta. Next base: position 1,634,235 of record RDPX01000178.1, on the reverse strand, counting down.
AAAATACCTGCAGATGGCAAACATTCCAACCCTCAAAATTTTTACAGTCTGACAATGGTAAGAAACTGTTTTTTACTGCTACTAAATAATACAAAGAAAGCAAGAACCTAACACATTAAAATTTAGTCCACATCCACCCTTGATCACAAATAGTCTTGTAACCATGCTGGGGGGGGGGGGATCTATTTCTTTGAGGGCAGGTTTACAGATCATCTGCATCTAAGTTATGGTCTCTCCTTTGACCAGCAGCATCATGACAATTTTATTCACTATCAGTGTCTGTTTCATTGTTTTCAACAGTCCCTAGTTTGATGGGGCCTTCATGAGTGGATTCATTAAGTTCTGCTACACCAAGATCAGCAATGTGTCTTGGCATAATGTCCACTTCACTGAAGTGGTTGATAAAATTTTGGTAATGCTCTTTCTGCTCCATGGGGTAATACATTGAATATTTGGGTTTTTTCACATACACACACTGTAAGCCATACTTTGTAGGGATTGTCATTTGTTGATTTTGGGTTACTAGACTCTAACCAGACTCTTCTTTAAAGACTCCCAGTTTTGTCACATCTGGGAGCATTAGTGGGTACAAGTAAATTAACTTTGTCAGAATAACTCCTGTATTTTGAGAGTTGTTATTGCACAACAACATGTCCTCAATAGAGCTATTAGTTCTGGCACCCATTTTTCTTACTGTGCCATGACTCCTTTTGGTAACTCCATTTCCAGATGCTCTGTATGCACAGCTATATTAGTGCTGTACACTCCACATTTTCAATATGATGGCAACTCACACACTACAGAAATTGACTCCACTGTCACACAGGTGCTTTAAAGAAGGGAGCTGAATCTGGAATAACATCTGGAGATTCATTCCTCAACTTAAACCATACTGTACATCTGCTGGGCCAACAATCTATAGCTGTAAGATGGGCAATAATTTGTAACACAATGTCTAGTGCTAAAAGTTGCCATATCTTACTGACTGAAAACATCCTCCCTGTTCCACTAGACAGGTGAAGGATCAATTCTCTGACAGACTTGACACTCTCTCATCACTTGTTTGACTTTTTGCTTTGTCACCTGTGACCCTAATTAGCAGCTGCCAAAATACAACACCCTATTTACCCCAAGATTATATGTCTCACGCAAAGTGCAGATCTCTGAAACTAACCCATTACCAGTTATTGCAGCACTAACAACCACCTTGGGTATATCAAGGCACCAAACTTTGCTATTCCCAGTAAGTGTATCAGCATGATTTTGTGTTGACTTGGGCAATATCTCCTTCAGTTCTAGCCCACAACCATACATCACTTGTTCCAGAAACCCAACCTATGCTTTAACAACATCTCACTTATCCCAATGACACTAGGTGTAGACCCGACTGTCCTCTATCACTGAAGTTTGCCAGGTGTAAACAGTAGCAGAGTCTACCATCAGTGTTACCTGTTATAGTCCCCACTTAAGAGTCTGAATAATACCCTTCAATGCTGTCTCAAATTCAGATTAATAAGCCNGGCACCAAACTTTGCTATTCCCAGTAAGTGTATCAGCATGACTTTGTGTTGACTTGGGCAATATCTCCTTCAGTTCTAGCCCACAACCATACATCACTTGTTCCAGAAACCCAACCTATGCTTTAACAACATCTCACTTATCCCAATGACACTAGGTGTAGACCCGACTGTCCTCTATCACTGAAGTTTGCCAGGTGTAAACAGTAGCAGAGTCTACCATCAGTGTTACCTGTTATAGTCCCCACTTAAGAGTCTGAATAATACCCTTCAATGCTGTCTCAAATTCAGATTAATAAGTCCAGCATTATCCTTCTTGCAAAACCATGCATAATTTTGACTATATTGACCACAGCCACTGCCAGGCTACAGGATTTGCACCTGATAATTCCTTCTTTGAAATTAGGAATCATGTAAGGAACCTTCACCATGTTAGGTGCTCCTAGAGGATCAAAAACTTCCTGTAGAACAAAGTCTATTTCAACTTCAGCTTCTATATAATACAAACAAAAGGCAATAAACCATGTTTCAACTTCTGGTACTAAATAATACAAAAAGTCAGTACTTAACATGTAATAATTCAGTTCACCTTGTTCTCTTTAATCAGTTCAGTGTAATACTGAAGAGCAAGAAGGAAATGAGAAGAAATCTGTATCCAGGTAATACATTTTGTCTACAGTTATTTATCCTTAGACAAACCAAAAAACTTGTCTTACTTCACATTTGTAGAATTTGAGTGGGATCCTGAACACCTATCTGATAAGCCACCACTTGAAGGCCATCTCATTTTGATTACAATTAGTATGGTTCGTCCAACACATGCTAGCATGTAAAATGGACATTAAACGAAATATGATGATGATGATGATGATCAAGAGGGCCATTTCAAAGACAAAGTCTAGCAAAGGAGCTGACCCATCTGGTATAATAGTGGAGGTCATTCGGACTGCAGGTGGAACAAGCATTGCAAGGATTTGTCATGTGAGTTTTGGATTGGAGTATCATGGAAAGACCTTTATGCAAATGACCTTATTATTATTGCACACTCATAGGGCAAATATGTCAACAGGGTTTTTGCCTTCGTCTTTTGTATGCATTACACATTACTTTTCATCAGCATTGTATGGAACTCTTCTTCCAACACAATGAGGTCACTGTCCATGAAACCAGCACATTGCAGGAGGTGGTCAGTTGTTCCTGACTCATTGTGACATTGATGGCAGAAGGGTGAATCTGTTGTGAAGTACTAAAAAAAACAAGCATATGAAAACTGCCAGTAAGAAGTTCAAGGAGCTGCTGCCAATCTTCTCATCTTACCACCTTTCCCACAGAACACATGGGCATATCTATGTTCTTGTATAATGAATGCAATGTTCCATGCAAGTGAAGCTTGCTATGACAAGGCTATGCTCAGGCAGATATGTAAGATAAAGCCTGAGGAAATGAGTCATGTTACATCAAATGATCTGTTAACACAACTTGGACTTAAGGATTTGGACCTCATTCTGAGAGAGAAGAGGCTTTGCTGGTTTGGGTATGTTGAGCACTCTTGTGGTACAACCAAAACAGTCTTGAACATGCAAACTGATTGAAAATGTTGCCCTGGGCAACCATAATGACATGGAAAAACCTAATACAGAGATATAATCAAGATTGGCAATTATTTGGAGTTGACCCACAGGACAGGAAAGTACTTAGCCTATGTGTGAGATCTGCTATAGATGTAGCTAGCCTGAAAGGGGACTCACTGAAGTGGATAATCCTCCTTTACCTGCACATTAGTCAAAACACATGATGATGATGATGATGATGATGATGCAAGGGTTAAAAGAAAATTCAGTAACATTTCCTGCAAATTGTTGGACAAACCCTAACTTGGAAAATAAAATGGGCCAGTGAAATCTTGAAGGTGGCATTGATAGCTTTTGAATGCCCATGAAGCTTGCTTGGGATATAAATTGATTTGGTCAGTTGCATGTTTACTTGTGCTTTTATATGCTGACAGTCAGTTTAATGTAAATAATCAGGTCAACAAGTTTTCAGGGTGACTGACCACTGACAAATGACTACAGCCCTGTTTCATTGGTCATGTCATACATGACTTACAGTTTTCAGCATGGTCCACAACTGCACACAACCTTGAGTGGCTTCCTCCCTCATCTTTCACTTTAAGATGTCTGCACATATAGTTTTCTGGTAGGATTTTCTTGGTATTTCTTCTGTTTTCTGTCCATAACTATTAAGAAGTGCACCTGTTAATCTAGGAGTATACTGTTCACATATAAACATAACAAAGCAGGAAACTGGATCTTAGTATCTTCTCATACAGTCAAAACTGTGGCAGATGAGAAAGTTTAGTAGTGGTGACTCTTCTCCTGGTAAATCAGGTCATATATCCATCAAAGGAATTCTTTTTCCATCTAGTCAAAGTCATTTGAGGTCTTTCCAGTAAGGACCAAAGCATTCTGATCCACAAATTAATGTGTTTTGTAAACAATTGCTGTACAGTTTACCAAGAGAAATGAATTTACTGGTCAACAAGAGAAAAAGCTCCTTAACTCTCTACACAGCTGAACCATCCCCTGAATACACAAAACTCTCTACAACTTTCAGGTTTTTGAGAACCTGATCAGTGAGCTTGAGACTTCTAAAGTTTCCACTGTTTAACACACACTTTTATATCCACAGAGCCCAACAAAAATGTGTTCATTCCATGCAGCAGGTATCTTCTCTTCAAAAATCAATTATGCCCAAATTTTTTTTCAATTCTGATAAAAACTTGTAGAAAACTATGTTTTTGGTGCACAGTCACTGGGGCTGAATTTCCATTTTGTAATCTTTTCTGGCTTGCAAATTATTCTAATTATGCTAATTATTCCTTAGATGTCTTGCTGGCACTCACTGATTATTCAGAAAAAAAAGTAAATCAAGTGAAATGTCTTCCATAGTCTAATTTCAAAGACTTGTGTATACAGAGACTGGTCTTGTCCTAATTCCTATCTAAAATACAAATTAACAAAACAGTAGTGACTTGAGTTGGGGAACATGAACTTTTGATGCTGCAGTGCTCTTATCATTAGACTGGCTGACACTCCTCTGGTATACAACACAAGCATTGTTATGGCATACAGTGGTTAACAGAGCATGGTGTCAAGCAGCAATGTAGACAACATGCTTTATAATGCCACCATGTCTGAAAGCCTCCAGAAGAAAGTTATAAATTGCTTTAATTTGTTTAATTTTTTTTATTTCAATTTTTTTTAATTCCAGGAAAAAGATTTTTTAAGGGCTATTAGTGTTAAATATTCTAAATGCAATTGTTTCCCCTATCATTTCTCTTGAGACACTGAACATATACTCAAACAAGAAGATTTCTTTTTTCCCTTTTGCAGTGCCAGCTTTGCAAATTTTTTCATTGTACTTAGTCTAAAATAAACTTAGTCTAAAATGCCTTTAATTCTCAAAAATTTTTCCTGTCATGAGCTTCAAAGTCAGTATCCATTAATTTCTTCCTAACAACAGACTTTCTATTTAAAAAGAAAAAGCCATTTTCGACTTATAACTCAATGGATATAGGATTATCAAAGCATTTAAGTGTGGAGGCACAGAATTGAAATAAAAACAAAAAGTGGTGGATTCATCATTGATTCACCATGTTGATATTAATATCTTTGATACTTCTTGATTGAAATATAGGTGCTAAAATTAAAAGTTTGAGTCAACCTGAAGCTGGTGTGTTATTTGGATTTTGCCAGCCTGTGATGAAACTTAAACCAGGGCATAGTCTAATCCATACACATGTATCACACTATGTGTTTACTCTAAAATACTGTGGACTACGAATAGTTGTACTTCCTGGTTGACCAGCTTCACTGACTTAGCGTTGTTAATCAAATCAGTGGTATGCAGGATCTTTTGATTGTGCCCCAATATCAGTCCAGAAAATGCACCTTTGCAAAATTTTCTTTGTGAAACATGTTAATGCCATCCAACAATTTCACAACAAGAAATAAATTAAATCTTTTAAACATAACCATTTTGGAAGTCTTTGGGCACATCTAAACTCTTTTAACTTGCACGTTTTAGTGGATGTGATTTTGCATAATGCACTTGGGGCTATAGGAGTTTATTTGAATGGCTTCACAAGTTATTTTTGGTAAATAATAAAAATGAAAATCCACAAAGTTTAACAAGGAGTTGTTACTAAAGAGTCAAGTTGATTACAGTAAACTATATAACTACATAGAGCAAATGGAGGAGAGGGCTCAGGTGGTAAGATTATGTGAGATACTTATTATAAGTTTCACATTGCAACAGATTAACATACATACACACACCTATAAATCAACCTTAAAGTAATGCAAAAAATTAGAATGCAAAGACATATTACAGTGCAAACACTGAGTAACGGCGACTAGCCACCACTTACGGTCTCAGCTGACAAAAACGGTAATATTCCCAAGAAATGAAGCACAGCTTACTACTTTCTTGGCAAAACTAGAAGCGTTCACTAGTAAAACGACGCACAAAATCTATGGTTTGTCAGAATGGTTGCGAAATTTTATGATACAATGCTAGGAGCTTCTGGCCATACTTACGCCACGAGTTGTCATGTCGTTGGACAATACACTGATCACCCGGTGCAAGCTTTCCATCCTTGTCTTTTGTAGTCTTTCCGTTAACCGAAAATGCAATTCCCCCTGAAAATTCCTTGCTTGGTGCCCCCAGTACTTTGTCTGATGATTTTCCAGTACATGCTTCTGACTTAGGAAGTGCATTATTCTCGTTTTCTGAATTCTCTATCAACACAGCATCCATGTTGGGTTGATAATTTGTTCTGCTGACTCAGGAAGAACGATGTGCTCCTTCTTACGAAAGCGAGGCACGGTAAGAATAGAGCTAAAATGAGGTCGAGACATCACTTGACAGGCACAAAATGAAGATCATTTGCAGCTTTATGTAAAAGACCTGTTGAATATACGAATATACGACCCTCCTACTAACATACTTTTTGGCATTTTTCATGTATAGGCTTAATGTTAGCAAGATGGTAATGTTCTGGTGGCTTACTCGTTGACCCTCTCCAGCTCTCTTTGAGTCACATTTAACCACCCACATGCTCTCTAAATTTGACTATTGTGAGGTTAATTTTTGTTTATTCTTATATATATGTTAATTCTTATAAATTTAGTATATATCGTATATGCTATAAATAGTAATTAAGTAATTAGTAATTACCAACTTACATATTACCGGTAATTAGTATTGGTGCAGTAAATCTCTATTTGGTGCAAGTGAAGTAATACCTACTAATGATGATTCTTTAAATTAAAAATTTTTCAGCTGTTTTTTGAAGTTTTGTTGTAATGTGCACACTAATTACTTAATTGCTAATTAATTAACAGACGTACGTAACCAAAATTTTAAAGAAAAATGTGCGCATTAGTCTAATTTACCACTATGCCAAATTTCATAATGGTAGCTTCCAAAACAGAACTCTGATAGAACATAGATTTTGGCGGGAAACTGCGACTTGTGTTAGACCTTCTGGCGCACTTTGCTTGCCAGCAGGACAATTGTAAGCAAAAATGTGTGAAATGGCAAGGTATGTCTTTATGGCAATTTTAATAATGATAGCTTTAAGAAAAGACCGCTTGCACTACCTTTATTTGAATGAAAACCCACCTCCTGGTAGAGGACAGAACATAGATTTTCTGTATGAGATGGTTGCTTATTCCCCAACTGTGGCGAGCAAAGGGAGCCAGCAGGACAATCAACTATTCTTTTACAGTATGGAGATGGCATACCTTATCACTTGAATCTTTTCAGGTCCTAGAGGATAATCATTATGAAGATAATGCAAACTCTTCTGGATACTCCAAAGCAAATTCTAGAATAAATCTTTTATTTTTAACCTCATATTACTAACCTAGATCTATCTTATCAATCGGTTTTGAAGCTGTCTATCTAAAATTACCTGTTGGTAGATACTGACTCATAGCCCATCCATGTAAATTATTTGCATCTGAATACATGAAACATTTTAGGGCTCCTTCCCATCGTACTCTTTCATGTATTTGTTATTTGCTTTACCATATCTATGACCTACGTAAGTAATACCATCCCGCACTCCTTTTTCGACAAATCGATACATATCAATATCAGTATTTAACTCTAATTTAATATCAGTCATCTTTGGCACAGCATACCAACTCAAACCAGAACTAAAGAAATTATTACAAGGGTCTAATTTATAATATTGCATACATGTTTTTCTAAAATTCTCAACGGCAGCAGCAAGTAAGAGGATATCTTATTTGAGTTATTAATCATGATATTCACCTAGTGATTTTTATTTAAAAGTATTCAACACATCTTGAGCATGTTGATAATCTTCATCACTAATATCTTCATCATTTAATACACTGTAAAATTATTTTTTCATTCAATTCAGATTCATCAAACTTATTAAATGAATTCATGTAATCAAAAGGATACATGCCTTCGTGTTTAATTAATTCTACCTGCTGCTTTTTGGAATAGGTTAGAAGCATACTTAAAGGGTTTCTTTAGGAAAATTATTAACAAGTCGATCTAAACTGCTTGAAAACTATCAAGAAAAAATTAAATTATTTCCCAAAATGAAAGCTATGTATTTTCCCATGTTATTCCAAACAACATTAATATTCATTTGACACTCATTTCTATCATTTTCTTAAAAAAGTATTTTTTAGCTATTTGCCTAATATTCTGCATAAAAAAATGACTATCATATCCTCAAAAATTATGAAATATAATAGGTATTTTTAAAAAAATTCTTCATTTAAATTACAGTCTTGTAGTGCAGATCCTCTATACTTTCCAGTTATATGACATAAGCATATGACAATGATATCTAACAGAGATATCCTTCTCACAATAACTTTTTTACAACTATGACAATAATCTGCTTGTTGAAATTGCTCCTCATTCATATAAGTCATTTTCAAAGGTTTATTAAATTTTTTCTCAATAACATTCTTGTTAGATTTAACCTCTTTAAGCAATTTTTCTAAAAATTTATAAACAGCTTTATCACCTCTATATATCTGAGTTTATTTTGTCATATTATTATCATAGCAGTATACTACTTTATAACCATATATCCATAATCTGTACTTTTTTGATAAATATCAGTATGTGATTCATTATTATTAGGTTTTCATCCTTGTACTTTCTCAGTAATAGCTTCAAAATCTGCATATATAACAAATGGTACTTGTAATTGATTGTGGTAATTATTAAATTTTTAAATATTATTTTCTTTCCAGGCATTTTAATAGCCTGACCACCATTAATTTCAATACAGTTATCTTTATAATTTTCTAACACTCTCTTAGCACTGAAGCCATGTAAACAAGGCATGCGGAAATGCTTTTTATTTCTATTCTTTGTCTGGTTGTGCATCAATTTATTAACTAATTTATTTACTAATGCATAATAGTTTTTCATCTTCTGTTATTAACAACACCTTCATATGATTTTTAAATTTTTCTTTGGAGATATAAAAAATTGGATACACTTGCTGGTTTTCATAACCAAATACATTAATATTGATATCATTCTGTTTTTAAGTTATATCATACTGCTTTACTCTATCTGGAAATTCTATTCCAGTATAATCTAAACTTTGTGAAAGTGCTTTATTGATTATTTCATTGTTTTGAACTGTTTATTTTGTGGGTTTAGATATCTGATGTGACACTATCTAAAACATTTATTTTCCTTGTTTTTCATATTTATTTTTATAATACAATTCGATTGATAGTTTAATATAAGAAGAACCACCCTGTAAAGGTCAATATTTTATTATGTTTAAAAGTAACTATTTATTTTTTTATTCTTCAATTTGAAGCTTGTGAAATCCAAAAATGAACTTTATTTAAAGTTTCTCCTTGTATTTCTAAATATTTTTGTATTTGAGTCTGACTTACAATAGTAAATGCTCTATTGTTAAAATAAGGTGTTTTATAAATTTTACTATCTTCTCTATCATCATAATCATCATTATCATCTCCTACTTGAGCAGATTTACAAAAAGTAATTTTTAAAGTTTCATAAAATTTAATACCTTTATTTGATTCTAGTATTTTTCAATAAAATATTTCAATGCCAAACTTGTCTGAGTCAGTTATTTTAAAGGATCTTTATTATTTCTAATACTAATTTCATATGATTTAAGACAATGTTTTAAAGCACGACATGTTTCAGTTATCTTAGTTTGTGTAATGGGACTAGTTTATCTCTAAATTTTAATGGTGGTAGAATTATCTTTTTACGTAGTAATGCGATTGATTTATCTCTAAATTCAGATGGAAGAACGATATTATCTTCGTATTCCTTAACCATCGTCTTGAAGCTTTTTTTAGAACATTGGTTTAAATTTTCTAGGTGCAGGTACTGGTTTAATTCTAGGTGTAGACACAGGTTTATTTTTGTTTCATTAACATCTCAACTGGTTCATTCTGTGATATTTCCAAATCTTTTATTCATTTTCATTTCTGTATTATTATAATTATACTTTTTATTATTAGAATAACTACTACAATTTTAAATCATCATATTGCTGTATTTTTTATCAATAGTTCTATTTTTTTCATTATTGACATCATCCACCATCAAATTTTATTATCTCTTATCAATATTATTGTTTTCATCATTAGTATACTTATCTTTCTTACCATTGCACATGAAAAGTAATATATTACTTGAGAAATTTTGGGGTTTTTTAAAAATTTTCAATTTTTGCAAACGCAAAAGTCCTACTTACATACTGCTTAAAACTGCTTAGAAGATACTCGCTTCTTTACTTACAGACTGAGTATTTATATCATTTTGTTCCAAGACAAGAGTAATTAACTGGAAAAATTGTTCAAAAATAGGGCAAGACTCGCAGCATCCTAGAGGCACACACAGGTACATCTTAAAGCAGCCTGAAGTGTTTCTGGCATATTACCCTATATCAAAACTTAGAATAAACAAAACTTCAAGATATTTAAAGGAATTAATATCTCCCTGCAACTATTTTTCTTTTCAAAGGGCACACGCTACAGATGAGATAACCAGCTTCTATATAAACTTTAACTATATTTCTGCATATTAGTGTAACTGCATATAGTGCATATATAGTTTCAAAGATTGTCTCAAAAAGCATGAAACTTCAGTGTAACGTAAAAAAGTAAGGAGAATTGAAGGAAAATGTAATGAATTAATTCTTTATTAAAGTTCGCTTCATAAAAAGCAAAAAAAACCATAAGAAGAAATATAATTTTGGAAAGGAGATACTCAGAAAAAAAGTGCTATGATAGTAGAAAGAGTAAATTGTCAGAAGATAGTACGTGAAACAAAAAAATACCACATCTAAGCACTTTTCCTTCCTACATTAATAAAAGACTATGATTGTTCCCTTGAATGATATCTTTAATGCGAAAACGGTTGGATAGTTAGAGTGAGTGGGAGGGGGGACCTATTAAGGCCGAAGTTTGGTTCTGAGCCTACTTGAGGGAAAGGGCAGCACAATTGTCGAAATACAACAACGTTACTCTGAAAGAGCGTATTGTGGATTGCAAAGATTTATACTCCTTTAAAGCACACCTACGTCGACAGAATGTGTTCAACGCACAAAAATTCGGACAATTTTTATTTTCATTTCATCAGCTACATTATTTCCACCATACCTCCATAACTGTGAAATAAAAAAGTATACACATTTTTATTATCTTTCCCCACCTCTAGTTCCTTTACTTTACAGCTTTTTTCGATCAGTGCTGTGAGTTAAACACAATACATCCACCTTTTATCCGGTATGGCACATTTTGGTAACAGTATATCCAACCCCTTCCCCCGATGATATTCTAAATAGTATCAGATATCCTGAAATTACATATTCAGGGACTATTTTATCATGCAATAAAAATAGCACACAAGACGGGAAGATTCGCAAGATATATAACCAAATACATTTTAAGCTAACATATGTTTCCCCTTCAAATTCCAGGAAGCAGAGAAAAGGATGAAGGTATCTGATAATAAATAATCTTGTGTTACACACTGGCTTTCTTTCAAACATGTTTTAACATTTTGAGGGAGAGGATTTAAGGTGTAGGTAGTTTTTCTTAATTAACGAGCAAAAATAAAACAAAAGAGAACATAAGTATGGAAATTTGTTTGAACACTTTAGTGAAAACTACTCACCGTACTCTACTCCTTTAACTACTCACTGTTTTTTGTATGTTAAATATGTTACAAATGAATATAATCAAGATTTTAAAAGATATGTGCAAGAATAAGATATTTTTGTTCAAGGTCAGAAAGAGAGAGTGTGCTTCATAATTGATGCTGAATGCCAGTTTGATACGAGAATCAAGAAAAAAGAAAAAGAAAAGCTACTGTACGATTCTGAAACGTTGGAACAAAGAAGTTGACAAAGTCACTATCCTACCACTAATTTATTTGCTTTAGGAACTGTGACAAATAACACTGGCTTGCAGAGTTTTAAAGGTCAAGCATTTGCTAGGGGATTCTAAGGTAGTTTGCCATACAAAATCCAAACATCATACTCATTTTGTCCAAATAGGTTACATTTTAGAGATACAGGGCTGTAAAGGGATTCGATTTAACGCCTTTTAGTGCTATTTATTACCTTTAATTTTGGGTTCAGTGTTTCACAGAAAGCATGCATTTTATCTAACAAACGTCAGAAAATATAAACTATGCAGCATACACAAGCTAATCACGGATGAAGAGCATTTTTAGTGACTTCTCCTTTGTCGAGTAGCCACCATGTCTCATTTTAAACACAAACAGTAGTCCACAAGAAGGTTTACATCCCACTGACCTTGGAAACGTTACTCCATGACATAAATGTCCTGGTGGAAACGCTCTCACCTTTCCTCATTTAAGTCTCCAGAGTTTAGAGGGAAACATTCTAATTGGGATTCGTACAAAGTGCATTTTAACTGACATACAAGCCACTAATTTTTGAAAATTCTTTAGGAGTTCGTCGACTCCCTTTTAGTATTCTGCACTCCGGTTGTTTCCAAGAAAGTTTGCAATTACTTGCCTAAGCAACAGCTAACCAGACAGCTCAGCTCCACTCAATGCATCATCGAACATTGAGTCCTTCATGAGTTCCCTTATCTGAGGTCCATCAAAAATGCCAGCCTTAAGCTTTTCCGAAACGTATCCGAGGAAATGTCTGCTGAAGGAAAGTAAACCCTCTGCCTTTTCTGTCCATTGCCTTTACAAAGTTTATCATAAGTCCCAGTTTAATATGTAAGGGTGGAAGTAATATCTTGTTTGGTTCAGTAAGAGAGCTAGACTGAACAATGTGTGAACTAGATTCCAACCCTTGTCTTGGCGGCCATTCTTGTCTGAGATAAAGTTGATCATCAGCCAGACTGCTCCACAAATACAGAAAGCATGGATACGCTGTGCATGTACTCTGTAGTCTTAAAGCCAATCCAACAACCCTAAGATTTCCAAAGATCAACCCACCATGATCATGCATGGTAGTTCAGGGCAGACAGCAGCTGATCCATATTGTCGTGGTTTTCTTTCATTTGCACAGAATGATCTATTGGAATCGAAAAGTATTTATTTCTGTTATGAAGGAGAATTGCCTTGAGACTTCTGCTGAACGAGTCGATGAAAAGTCTCCATTCCATAGCAACATAGTCCACCCCCATTGATTTCATCAAATCAGCAATGTTGTTGCAATAAATTAATGACAAGTCTCCATGGGTTGTGAGAAAGTGTCGATATTCTCTTTCACGCTCTTGATACCAGAAGAATGTCCCAGGTGCCGGCAAATTTTTTTCACAAAGACGAGAACCCTGAAGCTGTGTCGATTCGTTTGAGAGGTTTAGATCTTATGTCAGGACATTGGGATCTACTTGTGTTAGAGGCACTGAGCACACATTCTCTTCTGGAGTGTATTCTTCACTCTCTGTTTTGCCATATTTTTTATCAGATTCCGATTCAGGGCTAGATTCCATTGTAACATCTGACTCTGAAACAGGTAGGTCTGAGCCATAAGAGATTAGTTTTCTGGCAGACGTCAGGATACCGAACACAGTAATTGTTCTTACGATTGCTTCCTTGAAACTTAGTCACCCAAAAATAGCAGTCTGTTACATGATCTTTACCCTCTCTTTACATCAAAGGAACAGTAAATGGCATACTGTTTCTTTTGTTATTTCTTCAATCACGCAAGTTCTCAACACTTATTTTGCAGCTAACACGGGGTGCTAATTTCTTTTCCTGGTCTCCAAGCTTAACTCCAAAGTAATCATAATATGTCTTCTTCACAAAATAAGTTACTTTTGCAAGGCGACCGGGAACAATCACATTACCACATATATGATAGAACCTGTCGGAATGATTTGTACATTTGGGATCCATTCTCTCTTGATACAAAATACTAAAGAGAAACACTACGTCTGTTGCTTGAGAGTTAAACTCATGTTGAATGAAGTTCAGCTCTGTTGAACAATAAATAACCATCCAGGTGTAAACCAAAAAAGTTTTTGTTCCAGTTTCTTAAAGTTAAAAAGCGATGCAGTTTCAGTTTCAGATTGAGGCTGCTTCAGTTTCATTTTCAATAAAACCCCCCCAAAGATTGGGCCAGCTACAGGCCTGTCTTCCTTGAACTGAGTACTATTCATGGATCAAAACGTCCACTAATAATATCTAAAAAACTTTTACGTGACCAAAGAAAATGGATGGCATTTTTGGATTCAGCACATCAAAAAATACACAAAGAAGTTGAAAAACCTTCGACCTTTTAAAAATGATTTTAAGCGCAGACCGTTTCTTTTTTTTAAAATAAACCTTGACAAACTAAACCTGCACCTGGGGGTAGATGTTCCGCAGTAAAAAATGCCTTCAAGGAAAAACGCCAATCATCCAGAAAGTCCTCGACACAATGTGAATAAAAAACTGAACTTTACAGCAGGACAGTAATAAGAAGAGAGATAGAAATGCTTTCCATCTTAGACTATAAGTAGTGATTCGATGAGAAACAAAATTTAGTCAATTGGCCTTTTGTTACATCAGTTCCGTGTAAAAGTAAAAGTAAACAACAATAATAATGATAATAATACTAATAATACTAATAATACTAATAATACTAATAATACTAATAATACTAATAATACTAATAATACTAATAATACTAATAATACTAATAATACTAATAATACTAATAATACTAATAATACTAATAATACTAATAATACTAATAATACTAATAATACTAATAATACTAATAATACTAATAATACTAATAATACTAATAATACTAATAATACTAATAATACTAATAATACTAATAATACTAATAATACTAATAATACTAATAATACTAATAATACTAA
>RDPX01000178.1:1592745-1615535 GCA_003991215.1 Morbakka virulenta | reverse complement strand
GTGTAAAGACTGGTGATTAAAGACTTAATTTTGTCAAGAATATGGTGGTGATCGAGAACAGATGTTATTAGGTTATGATAAACTTCACCAAAAGCATTTTTTAGGTCTAAAAGAGTAATGACTAAGGAGCGTTGATTAGTGCGAGCCTTGTTTATTACATGTGTTATCATTGCAGTATGTTCTAAAGTACCCGAGATTTTGGAAGTGAAGCCATTTTGAATCTTATGTTCAACGAATTTATTATCCTTCAGGTATTCAAATACTGAGTCACGCAAACAGGACGTAAAAACTTTTAATGGAACGGTCTCAAGACTAATTGATCGAAAGTTAGAAAGCTCATCGATGTTACCCCTCTTGTGTATTAAAATTGTACAGGCCTTTTTCCATTCAGGAGGAACTTTGGCAGAAATCCATATGATTTTAATTATTTCTGCGAGGAAAGACTGTGGATAGCGACATCATTTAAAGCAAATTATGGATATTTTATCTAGTGAGTATGGTGAGGCAGATGACTTCATACGACGAATAACTGATGTGATTTTTTTATATGATGGAGGATCAGTGTTGAAAGGGTGCTCGGGTTCGTTAAAAGACGGTATCCATGATGGAATTGTAAAGTGTTTGTGAGGAATTGTCGATGAAAGAATTTTTAAAAGTATTGGGTGCAACAGACTTTTGAAAAGGTAGGAAATATTGTAGAGTTCTTTTGCAGCACACGCTTTACGTAGCCCCAAATGTTTTTGGAGATGAAGATATTGTGGTTAGATAGAGTGTGAATGCTATGAGAAGAAGTCAATTTTTGGCGAAGCAAATGGGAAACGTATTTGATTTCCATGACCAATGTGTTGCTTTTTAAAGTGATTTTAAGTCCTTTTTTAATTGGTTAACATTGTGGTCTTGATATTTCCTTTGGTGGCTTTCGTCGAACTTCTTATTTGTAGTGCCGCATGTGCGTTTAAACTGTTCATAAATCGAATCGTTCATAAATCTAATTACTGAGTCAATCGTCGAAGGTTTCAACTAAACAGATGCAAAAATCGATTGAAAATAGCTATTAGCAATTTGCCATTGTTCACTTGACCTTGGGAGTCGTATTCCCTCCTTAATTTCAAGCTGTTCCCCACTTAACAATAACGTTGTTGGTTCACTACTGTTTAAAATGTCTTCAGGTATTCGTTCAAACGTGTTTTCCTCAAGCAATGCTTCGTCTTTAGTGATTCTTCACTGTAACGTATTTTCGTGAATTCCTCCCCCCCCCCTGTCCGCGGCCATTTGCTCCAGCTCTTCAACAGTTTCTGCATTTATGGTGATGTTCAACATCGGTTTAAGATCGTTATCGATTTGTTTCAGCCATGTCAGAGGTGGTCTGCCTATCTTCTTCTTGTGTGGTTTGATGGCTTCTGCTAGGGCTTTTCTCGCTGGTGTTTTATGATCCATTCTGAGAAGGTGGCCAAGCCAGTTCATACGTCTCCTTCTGACCTTTTTGCTCCAGGGCTCCCATTCTGTTTTTCTGTATATTTCTTCAGATATGATCAGTCGTGCCCAGTGGATGTCCAGTACGTCTTTCAGCATTCTTCGGTGGAATGAATCAATTTCTTTCTCCATAGTTCTTGTCAAGGTCCACAGCTCCGAGTTATACAGAAATACAGATACATTAAATGCTTCAAAGGTGCGAATCTTCATTTATAGGCTGATGTGTTTTGATCTAAATATTTCTTTGACCTTCTTCATCCTGTCAAGAGTAAGAATTTTGTGATATCTGTCTTAGTGTCCAGTTTGCTGCCTAGGAGTTTGCAATCTCTCCAATTTATGGTTTCATCTTTAACTGGTTCTTTATACAGAAGCAAATCCAGGTCAGACCAGTGTATTTTATTATTCTTGTCTTTTAGCAGGGTGTCCATGTCAGGTTTTTTTGGTGGTGGTGGTGGTGGTTTTGGAACAGTGTATTTTTCTGCCATGGTTTTCTTTGAGATTGAACTTCTTGAGGGAGTCTGGTATTTCTCTTTCCAGTTCGTTGACTTGATGTTGGAATGTGCCTGCGAACGTGATGTCATCTGCATACTTTGGTGATATTAGGAAGCCCTTCATCTTGGTTTTGATTAGTTTGGACAGACACCTTGCTAGGTAGAGGATGAACAGAATAGCACTGAGGCAGTCACCTTGCATTATCCCAATCGTTGTTTGAAAACTTTCTCCTGTAACATTTCCAATTTTCACCTTGATCTATGGTCTGTTGGTTATTATGCTTAGTATATGTAGCTCATCTTCTTCCAGTATCTCACCTAGTTCTTCGAAAAGGGTCTGCCTGTTCACAGTATCGAATGCTTTTGACATGTCAATGAGAAGCAAATAGATTTTGTAGTCGCTAGCAGTTATCGCTTTCTCTGTGAGGAGTTTGACTGCAAAGATCTGTTCCGTCGTTCCTCTCCCAGGCTGATACAATGATTGGTCTGATGGTATGACAGTTTTGAGGCGGTCCCATGTTCTATCAATCATACAGATGGTAAGTATTTTGCGTAGAACAGATAGTAGAATAACAGGTCTTAGGTTTTTCGGTGGGCCTTTGGGTTTACCAGGTTTCTATAGGGGTCTCAAAATGCTAAGGATCAGTTCTTCAACATCACCATCATTGTTTCGAGCAACATTATTGAAGATTTCAGCGATTTCTTGATGTATTTGTTCTGGAGCATACTTAATCAATTCTGGGCTGATGCTATCAGGTTCAGTGCGCCGTTTTTCGGTTTCTTGACTGCTCTGGTGATTTCTGTTGCAGTGAAAGGTTGTCTCATTTCTTTAGTTGTGTATTCCATGTATTTATTTATCTCACTTTCGGGGCCAAGTACCTGCTTGAAATGCTCCGTGACTACCTTGACCTGTCCCTCTTCTCCTGTTACAAGTTTGTTTTCCTTGTTTGTGACACTGATTTTTTGTGACTTTTGGCTCTTAAATTCCTTGATTGCAGCGAGATATCTTGTTGAATCATCCTTTAAGCTTTCGATCTGTTTGAGTTTCTGTTCTAATTTGCTTTCTTCGATATCCTTGATTTTCTGTTTCATTTTTCTGTTTAAGGTCTTGTATTCAGCTGTTTTCTCATCCTTTTTCTTTCCATTTTCGCCTCTATGTCATTCTTAATCTTTCTGCGCTTTTCAATAATTTCTTTTAATTCTGGGTCATCTCTTGATTTTGATAATTTCTTTAGTCCTAGTAATGTTTTGCCTGCTTCAAATGTCACGTTACCTATTTTGTTCCATTTTACTTGGTTGGTTTTTGCATCTCGAACTTCACTTATGTTATTTTCTACTTCTCTTTTATACAAATCCACTTTCTTGTTATCGCTAAATCCTGTGATGTTAATTTCCTCCGTCTTAGTTTTGTTGTTTTTGATTTTAAACCAGTCAAAATTTAATTTTGTTATGACAAGTATGTGGTCTGTCTCTGTTTCAAGTCCACCATAAGAGCGTGAATTTGTGACAAACCGCCGGTCATCAATTCGGGTGATGAAGTAATCAACTTGGTTTCTTACTGAATTCCGTCTTTTCTCTTCTTGTTTTGTAGTGAAGTCTCGAAAAGGGGCTGTCCATGTCGTTCTGTGACATTGTTTTACATCAAACGTTGTATTCGGTAACAGGAAGTTCTCTTTCTTGCACATTTCCAGTAAGTGTTTCCCAGTGTCATTGATTTCTCCTTTGTCAAATCTGCCCATGTTTTCTTAAAACAATTCCAATCCTGAGCCTGTTTTCACATTAAAATCACCTGCAATAATTATTGAGTTTCTTTTGGCTGTTTTGTTTATTAGTCCTTCTAATGCCTCATAGAAATTCTCACGCAGTTCTGGTGTTTTATTCGATGTTTCTAAGGTGTGTGCATACACTGCTATAACCAAGAGTTTGTTTTTGTTCAGGTTGATTTCAGCGGTGCATATCCTTTCTGTTATTTTTTGAAGCTTTGGTTGAAGTTCAGTTCTGATAAGGATGCCTGTGCCATGCATTGATTTGGAGTCTTTCTTATTTGTTGTAAAGAGTTTGTACTCACCCAGATTAGTAACAGATTGTTCATCGTTTATATGTGTTTCGGTTTGTGCTATGATGTCGAGCTGGTATCTTCTTGCATCTTTGAGTAAGATGTCTTTTTTCTGTTGTGTTCCAATACCTCTGACATTCAGTGTTCCAACGTTGATTTTGAGTGATATTCTACTGTTATTTGCCATAGAATGATGTTGTTGGTGTTGAAATCCTTGTTGAGATGGAGCAAATATCAACAGAATGTCGAGTGAAAGAAATTCACGAAAATATAGGCAAATCAACCGTTATGGTTGTCAGAGGTGCCACTCGCCTGATCCGCCATTTTGGAAATTCAAATCTTTTCCCTGTTTTTTTCTTTTCATTTTTTCCCCTCATAGCCTCTAAATCACTACACAGTTTCGATGATGAATTTTTAAACCTTTCAATCCTTTACACACTTTTCCGCATGAACATTTAACCCCGGTTGTCACATTAGCGGTACAATTGTCTTTATTGATTTTCCTAATCAATAGCAAGTTAAGTTCTCCATTGGGATTGCAAATGTTTTCTTTCAACCGTCTTTACATCTCCAGATATGACGTCCAAGTGATTGAAAATTCCTTTCTATAGAAACTACAAACCACAAATAGTGTAAGAAAATATATCGAAAACTCAACTCAAACATTTTCCAATAAAATCCTTGTGCGACGACGAGTCGATTGATATGAAATTGTACTTGTAATATTTAAAAACTTGGCAAAAATTTTGTGATTATAGGAGAGCCGTGTACAGAGACGTCAACATGCCACCGCTCAACAGCTATGAATGAATATAAATAATAATAATATAAATAATAATAATAATAATAATAATATATAATAATAATATTAATACGTTAGAGACCAAAGCTCATGGAACTGGCTTCAAAACGGAGACCTTAAAAAGACAACAGAGGGAATAATCTTGGCAGCGCAAGAGCAAACATTGTGGACTAGAGCAATCGAACATTATGTCGACAAAACTGAGAACAGCCCACTGTGTAGAGTGTATGGAGAGCGAGATAAAACCGTTGCTCATATTCCATCTGAATGTGATAAACTTAAACAGAAACAGTATAAACAATGAAGGCATGACGCTGTTGCTAAAGTTATTCATTGGGATTTATGCAGGATGAGTAATCTACCCCATGGTGAACAGTGGTATGAACATAAACCCCAATCGGTAACTGTAACTATAGGACTTTCAAGTACAGACCGATAAACATCTTAAACACAATAAGCCTGATCTCTTAATCTTTGACAAACTAACAAGAAATTTTTTAATTATAGATGTTGCGTGCCCTTTTGATACAAGGGTTAAAGAAAGAGAAACGGAGAAAGTGGATAGATATCAGGACTTGAAATGGGAGCTCAAAAGAATTTGGGATTGCAGTAACATAAAATTTATTCCAATAGTCATTGGAGCGTTAGGTACGGTCTTCTTCTTCTTCTTTTGCCCTATCGTATAACATTGGCGACCAGTTTATGTCAATAGTTCTTGCTTTCTGTGCATCGAATAACTTCAATCGCTGACACCCCACTCCAATCTGCAATTCTTTGGAGAAATGTAACCCTTTTTCTTCCTCTTGCTCTTTTTCCTGTTATCTTGCCCGTAGGGGCTAGCTTTTCCATGCCATCTTTTCTCATGCAATGTCCAAAGAACTGTAATTGCTTTTTCTTAATTGTTTTCAGCAGCTTTTTTGTGTGTCTGCTTTAATTAAAATTTCTTCATTCGTTGTATGACTTTCCTATCGTACTCTCATTATTCTCCGCAGAAACCATATCTCTGCTGCATTGATTCTCTTCTCCATTTCTTTAGAAACAGTACCTGTCTCACTTCCATATTTTAGGACCGACAATACGTAACATTTCAGTACCCTTAGTCTTATTGATATGGTGATCTTTGGATTGCACAAGAATTTCTTTAGCTTTAAAAAGGTCTCTCTTGAGATTGCAATTCTTCGTTTGATCTCCCTGTCGCATCTACCGTCTGATGTGATCAAGCTTACCAAATAACTAAACCAGTTTACTTGCTTAATTTTTGTGTTATGAACCCAGATGTTACATGATGGAATGTCCTTCTCTTTGGTTAGTATAATGCAATCTGTCTTTTTTGGGTTGACATGTTAGCCCTTTTTTGCACTTTCTAAGACTACTTTATCAACTAATTCTTGAAGTTGTTCTACCGATGTTGCCACCAGAGCCGTGTCATCTGCATAGCGGAGGTTATTAATATTTTCCCCTCCTACAATAAGTCCTGGCATATTTTCTAATTCTCTTAATATTCTTTCACTATAGAGATTGAATAAGTCAGGTGACAGAACACATCCTTGTCTTACTCCTTTCTTTATTTCAACATATTCGCCTACTTGATTACCGTTCTTATAGCTGCTGTTTGTTTCCAATACAGCTTTCTTATGATTCTTAAATCTTTACCGTCTATCTGGATATCCTCTAGCATTTCCAAGAGTTTCTCGTATTTGACATTATCGAAAGCTTTGTTATAGTCTATAAAACATAAGAAAGGTTTTGTTGCATCTCAATATCTCTGTCTGATAACATTCTGATCATAAATATTGCATTTCGCGTACTGCTATCCTCTACAAATCCACACTGCNAGCATCTCTAACAATGATAAAGCAATAAACTTGTCCTATGACATGATATGACGATTAGGGAATCCAGAATTTATTTGTTTTTACACAATCCACTGTTAATCCCATGGTACATATGGTAGGCAATTGACAAGAAAAATGGTAATGCCTCATGATGGAGAGGGCTTGAAAATAAATAAGGAACTTAAAATAGCAAACAGTATTCACATTTTATGAAGAACTGTTACATCATTTTTAGTATAGAGCACGTGTCCACAACAAAGGTTTTGGAAGGCATAATTTATGCAAGAAAAAATATGTCATTGTGTTATATCTTTCTATTTACTGGCTTCTGTACAAAAACCATGTATTGTATTCACTTCCAAGGTAGGGTAAGGGACGAAAAATATTTTAGCATTATGTGTAACGTAAAAGTAAATATCCATACTGCACAATACATTCATACAATGCATAACTAACTAGTTTTACTGGATGTCATACATACCACATCACATTCATCTTGTGACTCGTAAAACGTTTTTTCTTTAAAATTTTTTAATAAAATTTTTCAAGAATTCGGTTAAGAAAGTTTTCTGCAAAACTGTAAAGAACCTTTAGAAGTGGGCACTATTTTGGAACAAAAACCTCGTTTGAAAAAAGAATAACAAAATGTTTGTTACAAAACCTGACAACGGTGACTGTATATTTCTAAATTTTGAATTTCACAATTTTCAACAACTCAAAGGATCAGCACTATTTGTTATAAAAACGTCTTACCCCACTTTTCACAATTAAGTTGGTTTTAATGGCTTAATTCTATACAGACGATACTCTATATAATGGCCAATATTTTGTTTTGGTTTTAACGTCATTTTCCCAGTAACTGGGGCTCAGAATGTGCCCTTCATAGGGCCTTGGATTTGGCAGTGAGGAATGTCTTGACCTGATGCCCCTCTTGATGCCAAACAATGGCTTTTGTTGATGTTTAAAAGAATCTTTTGGTTACGGTGGGTGTAGTTGTACTAACCATTAAGCCACCTTCTTCATAATGCCCAGTTTTATGAGAGCAATATTTTCAGAAAAATACTATTTAAACAAAACTTCCATTTTTGTTGCGCACAGCGCTCTCTTTTCTTATTTTGTGAGATGTAGTGTTTCTGTTATTCTGCAATTAAAATTATACATGGTTTACAGTTATTTTTAGTTTAAAAGACATTCATATTTAAAGAATTTATCTATAACATCTTGCTCAATTAAAGTCAGTCATATTTCCTGAATAATTTTTTTTCACATTTTACCTAATTTACTTCTTATTTCATACATTATTTTATTAGACAGAGTCAAGAAATTAAAGAATTATTTCTTGGTTGAAAACTTGAATATCTAAATAAAAATTACATTCGTTTTGGAAGAAAGTTTTTCGCTGGCACTCGACAGGATAAAGACGCCAGAATTACAAAACACTAGTCAAATGGGACTTTATTAATACGGAAAACAAAAGAAGTAACGAGAAAGCTTGTCACCTTTTTGCGACTGAAAGAAGAATAAAAAAATGGTTGATGAAAGCCCTTCTGTCTTTGTGACTGGCTGTCTACAATAATTGAGGACGATTGACAAATTCTTTTATTCCTATACTAATTAATTTTTTTATCAATTAATCAGCTTAACAATAATTTCACCAAGTCAGTATTGATTGGTGCTGAGTCTGTTTAATAGTTAAAAAGTATTGGAAATGATCACTGGAAACTGCTCTTTCACTGTTTGCTATATATTTTCATTTAGTTTTTTCTTGTTTGTCTCATTGACCTATAATTTCAGACAAATCATTCCACTCTTCCTGTTTAACGTCCCTTAGCCTTTTTTTCACTCAACGATAAGTATGTATTCTATTCATTATGTACATCTCTCTAAGCTTGGCTTTTTCACCAACTTTAATTTTCTCTGATTTCATTTTAGAGTTTTTTGTCTTCAGTTGATAGAGATGTCCAAAACGTCCCAGTCTTCATTTCCAAATGTTATACTCCAGCTTAATCATCATAATGTAATCAATAAGAAACACCATTTTGTATCTGATACATAGTTAATCTAGTCATCAAGGTTACAAGGCGTAATGGTATAGGCTCTAAACTTATGTCACAATCTTCTGCCTCTGTATTCTACAATTTAATTTTTCAAAATACATCCAAGTGAGAAACAACATATAACAATTTTTAGATAAATATCTTATATTTCCCCTCTTAGAAACATTGTTTTAACTTTTCTTTTCCCAAGCACAAAACTACACTTCTCATCATTGAACTGCACAAGTTGTCCTAGCCTACCTCGACTACTTCCTTAAACATTTTCATATTATATTTGAGTAGTTTTTAACTAAAATTGTTAGGATACTTCATTATCTGTCGTTCATTTTTAGGTAGGGATTAGGTCCCTATAAATTCAATCCTTTGATATTTCCCTTTCCATGAAAAGTGATGAATTAACCACCTAAATTAATGGACTGGCATCAGTTGCCTGTCTCAGGTGTATACATAATGAACACTATTGATTTTTGTGACGTTCCTTCCTACTTTTGCATTCTCTACTGGAACTCCTTTTTTCCTTGTTTATTCAAGTTCTTCTCTTCCTTTCCCTTTATTCATGCTTTGGTCAAAGTTGTTTTGCCATCCATGCTTTAGTTATTTGTCATTAATGTCAAAGTTCATTTCTTGGCAGCACTCTTTTGATAGGTATTCAGATTTCACGAAATCCTGCATTCAATAATGTAAAGTCTACAGCCTTTCTTATGGATTCCCAGTCAGTAAAAATGTCCCGAATGATATTTAAGATCACGTGCCTACCTCCACATGGCCCTGGATTGTCACAAGACATTGTAGTCAAGGACGACAGGTTTGCATAAAGTCTGCTAAGGGTAACAAACCATTAAGCACTACATCTCAAGCTATTTAATGAGCAAACGATTCTCTCAAAGCTGAGTTTTCTTGCCTAAGTCATGAATTAAGTTGGGTTTTAATGTATGTCTTCAAAAAATAGGGAAGGTTTTGGCCTTTTGTCCATGGTTAAAACCCTATTTTTAACAATTTAAAAAACAAAATTGTTGTGATTTTCCCTAAATTGTCAAATGTTTAAAATCTTTTTAGTTATCCATTTAGAAGGATGAGACAGGAACACATTCTTCACATCATGAATATCATTATAATGTAAAAACTCGACATATAACGCCAACGTATCTTATTGTATTTACAGAAAAGAAAATATCCGGTTTTTACAAAATACAATATAAAAATTCTCAACAAATATTGGACAAACAGAAATTTTCTCAAGCTATTTATTAGATTTATATTCTGTTGGACTTGCAATAAATTGTGTTTCCATTTTCTCTTCTTTCTCTGTTACTTCAACAGGTGCTTCTGCCCAAGGTTGTTTTTCACCTGAACACATTATTGAGTACAAACCTACACAAACAATGTACACAACAAAAGTGATCCAGAAGACTGCTTTCCATTCTGAGGGTTTCTGTAGAAAGAGAAAAAAAATTGTTATCGTAAAGAAACAAAAAGATTAGAACACCAATTATACACTTTGAAAATTTAGAGTATTTACGGGGTCTGGGTATCAATCTTTATAATCTAGCGCCATTTACCCAACTGGTTTTTCAACTTGAAAATTCTGAACTTTATGGACTCAGAGGAAGCCATAGATGTAAGAGCTTTATCATGTCATGAGTCGTAAGCTTTTTCTGAGCTACGTTTCGAGAGATACTTCTCCCATCGTCAGGCTACTGAAATGATTAGATGCGGCTATTTTATACTTTGGTAGTGCGGACGTGGGTGTAGACAGGGTTGGAGTTGTTACGGGAAGTGGCGCCATACCTATGTTGTGCTTGTTGTGTTTGTTGTGTTTCTTTCTTCAGTGCTGGAAGCCATATTACTGGAAGGGTGTAGGATATACTGTTGATGTGATTGCTGCATTGCAAGAAATGGATCGTTTCTTTTATTTTTCTTGTTGTTGTGTTGATTTCTTTGTCTAAAATTCTTTTATTTTCCCAGTCAAAGGTATGATCCTGTGTCCAGCAGTGTTCATATATTTCATGGTTCTTGATGTCACCTTTCTGAACAGCTCTCTTGTGTTCTTTTTCTCTTTGACCCAAGGAACGCTTTGATTCACCTATGTAGGAGGCAGGACAGTCCTTACATTGTAGTCTGTAAACTATGTTGTTCCTTTCATCAAGTGGAACTGGGTCTTTTGGTTTTGAGAGAATCTTTCTTAAGGTGGCTGTAGTGAAGAAGGAGCATTGAATGTTGTGTTATCGGAGGGCTCGTCTTAGGTGCTCACTATTATTCTTCATGTAAGGCAGACATATACGTTTCAGGGGTTCTTTATCTTCATGATTAGGTCCAGTGGTTCTAGGTAAGGCTCTCTGGCTATCTTTAGCGTGGTAGCCATTGGATAAGAGAACCATTTGAAGGTGTCTTTCTTCTTTTCTGAGGTCATGTGGATTAGAAATAATGCTTCTTACTTTTCCAAACAGGGTGGTGATGACACTATTTCGAGCTGAGACTGGATGGTGTGATGCATTGTTGAGGTACTGGTCAGTGTGTGTTGGTTTCCTGTAGATGGTAACGGAAATACTGCGATCTGCCTGCCTCTTAACTAGGACGTCCAGGAAGGGTATTTCTCTTCGTTCTTCTTTCTCCATGGTAAATGTGATATTTGAGTGCATGCTGTTGATGTGTTCAAAGAAACCTTGTAGGTGATCCATTTTGATGATTGTAAAGACATCACCAACGTACCTTTCCCATACAGTTGGCTCTTGGTCTGCTGTTGACAATGCCGAGGTTTCAAATGCTTGCATGAATATTTCAGCTATAACCGAAGATGTAGGGCCTCATGGGTACACCGTTGGTTTGTGTGTCATTGATGAAGAGGAAGCAGGTGTTGGTGAGAAGTACTCGTGGTAGGTCCAGGATATCTAATAATAATAATCTCCAAGAGGAATTGGAGAGCAAGGAGGGACAACAGAAATTGTTCAGAATAGCCAAAGCGCGGGAAAGATCCGAAAGGATATGGGAGATTCCACCATTGTGAAGGACGAAGATGGAAATATGTTGACAGGGGATGTGGAAATCAAGCAAAGGTGGCTGGACTATTTCAAGCAGTTATTGAACACGGAGAATGAGCGTGAGCAGCTGGAGGCAGTGGAAGCAGTTGAGGGACCAGTGGAAGAAATCACAGTAGGAGAGGTACAGGCAGCACTGGGGAAAATGATAAAAGGAAAAGCACCGGGACCATCCGAGGTTACGAGCGACATGATCGGAGCGTTAGAAGAGGAAGGAACCATATGGCTAACGGAAATCATCAGGAAAGGTTAGGATGAAGAGAAAATACCAGAAGACTGGCACAAGAGTATTTTGGTGCCAATCTACAAGCAGAAAGAAGACGTTATGCAGTGCGGCAATTTTCGAGGATCAAGCTACTAGAGCATAGGATGAAGGTGTATGAAGGAGTGTTGGATAGAATGCTAAGAGATTTGATTGAGATAGATAACATGCAGTTTGGTTTTATACCAGGAAAGAGAACAAAATATGCCAGTTTTATTCTACGGCAAAGACAAGAAAATAAGCTGGAAGGTAATCAAAGGATGTTCATGGCCTTTGTGGACTTAGAAAAGGCATACGACCGGATCCCAAGAGAAGTTGTACACTGGTGTCTACGGAAGAGGGGAGTACCAGAAAAGGTTGTTAGAGTGGTACAAAGCTTATACAGTCGAAGCAAGACCATTGCAAGGATCCCCGTAGGCGAAACCGATCAGTTCAACATTGAAGTCGGCTTGCATCAGGATTCACCACTAAGCCCTTTCCTGTTTGCGGTGGTCATAGACACAATCAGTGCAACGGCAAGACAAGGTCTATCAACAGAACTTTTCTATGTAGATGATCTCGCGATCACAGCGAAGAGTGAAGCTGACCTGCAAAGAAAAGAAGTTCAATCGCAGAGATCGTTGGAAAGGAATGGACTGAAAGTAAATGGAAAGAAGACAGAAGCATTAGTGACCAGCAAAGATGGAGGAGAGGAGTGCCACATGGTAGATGCACAAGGGGATCCGATAAATTAGGTAGATCAGTTTTGCTACCTTGGTTCAATTGTTGAGGAACGAGGAGGGTGTAGTGAGGAGATCAGGAACAGAATCAAGAGAGCGTAGATGAAGTGGAGGAAACAATTGGAATAGTGTGTGACAGGGGAATGCCGGTTGTGTTGAAAGTAAAGATATATAAGTGTGTGATCAGACCAGTGGTGTTGTACGGAGTAGAGGTGATGGCATTGAGAAAAGTGGAAGAAAGGGCACTAATGTCGACTGAGATGAGGATGTTAAGATGGATAATAGGTCTGTCTCTGCGGAAGCACCGAACTAACGTAGATGTTCGAAAGTTCACGAAGGTTACCAGTATGCAAGAGATGGCAAGAGAAGCAAGGTTGTGTTGGTATGGTCATATAATGAGAATGGGAGAAGAGATGGGGGTAAAGAAAACATTCGATAGCAAGGTAGAAGGCAAGAGGAGCAGGGAAAGGCAGAGGCTAAGGTGGAGCGATGTCATCAAGAAAGATATGGGGGAAGTTCGGGCGACAAAGGAGAATGTCAAGGATAGGCGAAAGTGGAGAAGACTGTGTCGAGCGGCCGACCAGACCTGACCCGTTGGAAAAGGACGAAAGGAGAAGAAGATTTACTTAATATTTATATTTTTCTGTTTTCCAATGTGTCCTGTTAAATCGGTATGAAAAAGTGTGAAAAAACTGATTGAGAGAAAAAAGACCTCAGTGAGAATTTACAAAATATTCAAAGAAAATAATTAAAAGTTATGCTTAAAAGTTGTCAAAGTAAAAAGTAAAAGCAACAATATTCATTCTAAATAATTTCAGCTTGAGATACAGCTGGTAAGCCATTAAATGCTTTGACTGAATTGCTTAAGAAGCGATTCTCGTCATAAGATTCCATTTTTGTCCCAATAGCCTTTTTTGCCACTAAACTGGCATACTTTTTCTATGGGCGCTTAAGAGAAAAACAGAAAACATAACAATGAAGTTACTAAATTAACAATATTGGTTGATACACATCTCCTTGTCTCCACCACAAAAGCACTTTGTGTAAAAATATGTAGTTCGGTGTACTTTTAGTTGTGCCCTAGTTAAAAACATAGACAGGTTGTCTCTGTCTAATTATTCGATTTTACCGAGTTAGACACAAAATTTGTAGAAACATTTTTCCCTTTATAACTTCTCTCTTTTTAATATCATTTTTTTTTTGCGAAAAATTAGAATAATTACTGATTTAATTTATAGCGTTAGTGCAATATATTTTATTCCACAAAAACGTATGGACCGTGCGTCTAACACAGTTTTTAATTGAAAGCACTCCAAAATGTGTCCATTTAATCAATTATTTTCTTGTGATTGGCTAACCAAGTAGTGAAGGATTTTAATGACCTAAGTCTCACCGACTTGTTTTCAATACTAAATAAGAAAGAATTTTTTCACCAATTGGAAATGTTAGTATTCTCTATTAAAAAACCCTTCCAGTTCTTATATACTCTATGTACTATACTTCCTCGTGTCAGGTCTTCTTCGTACTGAAGCCCGACTTTGGGGTAAAAGTTAATTATGGGCCCTGTTTTAAGTACTGAATAAGAATTTTTTTAATCAATTTGAAACTAATGTTAATATTTTCTATTCCATAAAATCCAATTTTTATTTATGCTGTATACTTTATTTACTACTATGAGCACTTCTTTCGTGTAAAACCCCGACTTTAAGGTAAATATTAATTAAGAGAGCCTCACTCTGATGAATACTACCTTTGAGGTTGTTATCAGAGCAATAATTTGAAAGTATAGGATCATAACATACAAATGTGTTAAATTTTCTTTCAGAAGTTAAAATTTTCGACAAAAAATGAAAGTTCTTATATTTTTTCGCCATTTGGTACAATTCTCTTTTGATATATTTTTGGCGTTGTTATTTTTTCTATCTTATGCACGATATTCTGCGAGTACATGGCCCACACTGTGTGATTGACCATGTCGGCAGTCGCTCCGTTTTTAAATCACCATAAGGCTCAGTTAGTCTGCCTTCCGGTGGTCTGCGTGAAGTGATGGCTTAAGACATCTATTTCTCTTTTTAATTTTTTCTATGACAAGTTAAGCCGAAAGCCTGACTTCCAGTATTCGACAGACCTTCATTGGCCATGGGACAAGAAAATCTCCCGACCTAAGACAGAGAGAGTATATTTATGATAGCAGGCCTGTGGGGTCTGTTGTCATAAAATACACCCTCGCTATAGCTTTCAATAATATCTTCGTTCCATGGTTTCGTTTGGAGAAACTTTCCTTTTGACTTTTCATATTCTTGCATTTGTAAGACAAGCCTAAATGACATTATTAGTCATAGAAATCTTCATATTTACATCTAGGTGCCGTTTTTTGAAATAGACTTATTCTCATTTTCATGACCTTGTTACTATGCTTTAGAGCACTTGAATCTAAAAACATTCCTTTGCTTTAGGTTATCTCTTCTCTTGGAGTGTGCTATTATATGAATGTTACGCAAAAGAGACACTGATAGATTAAGGTTAGCTGGAAAGACAGAGTAAGCAATGAGGACGTACTGAGGAGGATTGAAAAGGAAACAGTATTGAAAAGACAATAAATCAGAAAAAAAAGAAAATAAGCAGCATAGTAGCTCAAACAGGAGAACTTTATAAAGACAATGATGGAAAGGAGAGTGGAGAGGGAAAAAGAACTACAAAGGGCTGGAATTGGTATGTCGGATACAATTAGAGAAACAAGCTTTGTTAGCTTCCAACGAAAAGGTTCAAAAAATTGTTATACTATTAAATCACTATCAAATCTGTGCTGCAGAATACTAAAAAATCCCCCAAAACACAGAAGAAGAAGAAGAAGAAGAAGAAGAAGAAGAAAAAAAAGAAGTGATATATAATGACATTTAACGAAGCACACTAGATAATAGGATAAAGGTGAGACTACACAAAAGAATAAAGTGAACTGATGGCTTGCCTCTATGAAAGAGAAAAATGAGAGCAGAAGCAAGTGAAGATTTGTCATCGTTATGCTTCGGAATCAAGATGACATCCAGGTTAATTGGATATTGGATAATGTTTTTGTACAAATAGAAGTGCCTTGAATAGGTCATGATAGAAATTATACCATGGCAGATGTGAAAATTCTTTCCGAAATACTGCAATAATTACTTTTTATTAGTTGTGTTTTGCCGGAAGATTATTTTTAGCCCATGTAATAAAATAATGTTATGTTTATAGTATTAATAAGCTAGAAAAAAATGCTAGAAAAATCCAGTATATCAATGTAACTGCTGTAACATCAGTATGGAGATAAAAAGACCCAATCAAACATTTCAATAAAATCTTTACTTTCCTTTTACCCAAAGGAAATGAAATACATACTTTGTTTTTGGTAAGCATTCCTGTTAACATTGGACTAAGAAATCCTGGAACAGTTGCAAATGTGTTGCTAATCCCCATCAATACGCCAGCATATCGTGGGCCAATATCAAGATGATTGACTGCATAGCCAGTCGCATTTAACCCACTGAATCCAACACCTAATATTAACATAGCAATAGCATCTCCTTGCCTTACGCAATATCCTGTAAGTAGAATAAAACCACCAGCTAAACAGCAACCTAAAGGAAAGGAAATAGATACTGTCATCATTCTTATCATCAGTGTTGTTTTCTTTTTGCACAAAACTCTGTTTAGCCATAAAGTATTTACTTTACACCTTACTGCTCTTTCTTTATCTTTGTGTTCAGCTCCTTTCCTGGCACAGCACAATAACTATTCACATTATCATTATCAAAAGTAAAACTTTGATGAATTATCATAATTTATGTATTGGATTATGTATCTGGAATACTGTGAAAGAAGATTTTTTTGAATCTTCTTTAGAGTTTTTCCATTTGGTATTTATATTTATTACTATATTTATTATTATTATATTTGGTATTTATATATTTCAAGTCTAAATCTTGAAAGTTTTTCGATTTCGAATACACTGACTAAAGGGAGGTATATTACTATTCACATTTCTCTTCCACAATATTTTAATGTTTGAATCTTTATATCTAAAAATCAATTCAAATTATATCTCAAAACCATTTTTTCAAGTTTACAATACATAAATAGATGCAAATTTTACTGCTGGTAACTTTTCCTAGAGATTAATTTTGATGGTGCAGTCAGTATTTATACTGAATCCATCAAAGAGATGTGTTGGAAATCTTTGTAGTTTGTAGTCGGTGACGCAAAGCTCCTTATCACATTATCACTTAATCCCATCTACAATGGCACTAAATATAATGATGTTGGTCTATAAGTTTATTGAAAGGTGTATTCAGTGATGAACCATCACAGAAAGATAAATCTCTTTTAATTTTTAAACATTAACAGCTTTATCAAAGGTTTTTTGTAAATGCCTTGTATGTGGACCACAGCATCTTCTTCTTACTACAATTATTATTACTATTATTATTAAGTGGTTACACACCATCAAGTGTTGGATGGGTGAAAAACCCACATTCACCAACCAGCAATAAGCCAAGTAAGTTGAATGCAGGCACATGTACTGTTGTCACATGAGTGAGATGAAATAGAAAACCAAATAAAAATGGTAACATCACTTCAATCTTGCAAGTGCTGCCCCACAACCAGTATGAAAAGGCACATTACTCAAGTGGTTGTTGTTGCATGACAACAACTCATGACTACAACACTCCCCTCTCTTAGCCTGATAGCTGACAATACAAAGAAAGATATCTTAGTACTAGTACAAAGTCTGGTATTGCAGCAATGAATTCAGATTGGATATTTGTTTGTGCCCTGTTTGTGACAAAAACAAAAATACACAGGCACAAAGACCATGTTGTAGAGTATGCCAAAGGGCATTTATTATTATTATTATTACTTTGATTTACATTAGTTTTTGAAGGGAAAATTTGTGTCCAATGTATGTTGTATTTATCAGTCATACAAGGAAAATAATCTTATTTTCATAGTCAATAATGATCATGATAATAATATTTTTTTGGATTTTTTAAAATAAAGGTATCATCCCTGAGTGATGTGTTCGCATACATCATCTAATGCATGAAAATAAAAAAGATTAGCAACAAATGATATGAAAATTTACCGGTTCTTCATTCACGTATTATAAAGAAATAAAATAATTCAATGTATTTTGAGATGTGCCACAAGATATAAATTATCTAACGATACAAAGCTTTCTTCCTCATAAAATTACTTTGGGTTCTCTAATAGCTGACAATTGTCAACTCCAATGTAGATTATTATTATTTTATAGCTAAAGGAACTGCTTAATAGATTTATTAAAATTTTACTGCATAAGGAAGTACAACTTAACATCAACTGAATTCTTGTTGTCAAGTTTTGTTTTTCTTACCAATACCGTAAAATAAAGCTCTTACTCCACGTAAACTTAACCATTTTCTTCTAACCATGATATCAGCAGAAATTCCTCCTAATGGTCCAATAAAAGCTTTTAACATGTATGGTGTTGCAGCAACAAAGCCCATCTGTTAAAAGAATAAAAACTTATAGTTTTATACAAACATGTAGTCTACTACTTTAAGTGGTGTGTGAGATTTTTTCGCATTATTTAAGAAAAAAGACATAAAAACGTGCATCACTCGACTTTTCTAATTGGTTTTCCTTGTTTATGAAAAGTTTTGACATCCAAAATCTCGCAAGAAAACTATATTAATTTGTTAGCACGAAGCTTGTAAAAACTATTAGCAGAAAATATCTCTTCTGACTGCTTTCCTCCATAATATGACTTCAGTGTTTTTAAGTCTTAGCCCAACTCTCATCTCTTAATCTAAAATTGTTTCTTTGTCATTTTCTTCTGTTCCATACACTTAGTGGGATTATACCTTGTATGTTTCTTGACCATGAAAAAGAAAACAAAATCAGAACACTTTTTCGACAGTATGGGGTATCAATTATTTGTTACAAAATATTATAAAGGGAATGATAAATTATTCACAATGTAGTAGTATTTTATCAATACGTTCATTGAATTCGATGCGATTTTATTTTTAGCATAACCCCGAGACACCATAAGTTTACCCTGTTTGATAAAAATGTAACATCACTTTCTGTTTCGGTGTTTAAATAACAAAATGTTGTAATCTATGATTTTGACCAATGTCTGCTGCTTCATCACATTTTCCATTTCCTTCGCAACGTGCTGTTAACGAATGTGAACTGTGTACCAACAGTGCCATTTTATTCTATTCAGGTTAGTGAGATATAAGAATTGCTACTTCTATTCAAAATTGGAAATACTTTAATTATTTATTTCAGTCGTTTGAGTGTAAGCCCTGTTATGTGCGTTAAAACATTGGTTAGGCCCACAGTGAGAATTTCAAAATCACTGATTTAAAATTTTAAGGGAAGGTTTATTTTGATTTTATTAAATTTTATTTCACAACTATTTCAATAATATTTATATGCATATTTTGTAACACTGGAAATGTATTTTGATTAATTTAGTTTTAAACGTTTTTATTTGTGAGCAGTTTGATGGGATACGAACGGCTCTTGGAACTGGAATAATGGTAGCAGAAGTAAAGCCAGGCAGATTAAAACAAATGCGCATATCTTATGAATAACAGTCGCAGCTCTATTACTCACCCCTCATCCATATTAATAAGACAGTAGGAAATGTAAAAAACCCTAACAAAAAAACAAACAAAACCGAATTCAAAATCCACATATTTTAAATCGCAGAAATGTTTGACAACCTCCACTTCATCCGAAGCCTTTTTTTCCTAATTCAATGAAATTTTTAGATGCGTCTCCCTGTTTTGAATTAGTTCCAAAAACATCTCTGTCATGCTTCCGTATCGTTACAAAATAATGAGATAAAAGAGAAGCTTAATATTATATTTTATACTTCTTTATATTTTGGGAGATCAATTGAGATCAATTTTAATGATGGAGATGAATATATTTATATAATTCATGAACAAAATGTACGNTTTGTAACACTGGAAATGTATTTTGATTAATTTAGTTTTAAACGTTTTTATTTGTGAGCAGTTTGATGGAATACGAACGGCTCTTGGAACTGGAATAATGGTAGCAGAAGTAAAGCCAGGCAGATTAAAACAAATGCGCATATCTTATGAATAACAGTCGCAGCTCTATTACTCACCCCTCATCCATATTAATAAGACAGTAGGAAATGTAAAAAACCCTAACAAAAAAACAAACAAAACCGAATTCAAAATCCACATATTTTAAATCGCAGAAATGTTTGACAACCTCCACTTCATCCGAAGCCTTTTTTTCCTAATTCAATGAAATTTTTAGATGCGTCTCCCTGTTTTGAATTAGTTCCAAAAACATCTCTGTCATGCTTCCGTATCGTTACAAAATAATGAGATAAAAGAGAAGCTTAATATTATATTTTATACTTCTTTATATTTTGGGAGATCAATTGAGATCAATTTTAATGATGGAGATGAATATATTTATATAATTCATGAACAAAATGTACGTTACAGGATTTCCTTATCATGCAACCCTTGTCCACATCAACTCTGAAAACTGTAAGATGTCAACTGTGGATAACATCCATTATTATATGGTATAACATGTCACAGATACTGCACAAATTTTTGTGTTATCATGGACCCAACAGAGGAGATATATAACATCTTTTTGAGAAACCTTCTTCCTCCCCTTGTTTTAGCTATATGATTCAATACAATATCCATTCATTTTCTGTATATAATTAGTAGATTACTCTAATGTGAGATTATTTTCTTCTGTTGCCAATTTATGTTTACAATATAGCTTTATAATCTAGTATCATAGAAGAGATCAAAAAGCCATTTGTTGTTCTTCTTCTTTAACCAAAGATTCCTTTGAAACCGTAGAAACCAGTTACATCAACATAAGACGTGTTTCCATGCATTATATGGAGCTATCGATATTCCTTCAGAACATTCTCTGATGTTGTCAACCCAAGCTCTTTTTTTCTTCTTTCTTTTTTATTTTTCCCATTGTTTTACCCTCCCTTGACACCATGGCTACACTTCCAAGCCCCTGTTTCAAATGCATGTATTTTGCCATCATATTCCTTTTAATTTAATCGACTTTATCATCTTCTTCGTTAACTCAAATCTTTTCTGTGATCCATCTATTTTTATTCGCTTTTCCCAGTTTATTCCCAAAGTCTTCTTCATATCCATACCTCAAAGAATTGCAAAATTTATCACTTTTATTTAATCAATTGTATAGTTGAATTCGGAGTAATAGCGGTTCTTGACTTAATCTCCTCAAACATTGTCAGCATCTTCCTAGAAAGACACTGCAAAAGAAAAATTTAACACTTATTTCAAGTACTTACTTAGCCACAGAAACTATTATGTGAGCTTTCCTGTTATTGTAATTTATACTGTAATTGGTTAACAATTTGCTGTTATTATATAAAGGTTAGATCATTACTTTTTCCCAATGAGTTACACCTTGCTGTTGGTGGTGAAGCTTGTGTATCTCAATTACTGGGAGAGCTATCCAACTGACCAAGACGTAAAGGTCAGAGGACAGGGATAAGACTAAATCCAATTCACCCACAACCTGCTAAATAAACATTGACACCAGTTGATTGCATTGCCAATCGCCAACAAGCTGGTGATTTGGTTTTATAATTATCACTGTTTATTCAAAGGGTCATTATTATTACAGGAAAAGTGGCAACTGATGATCTCATAATGCCATAAAGAGAATATTTAGTCTGGCCGAGGTCGATCCGGTAAGTTAGACAGTTATACCTGTTAAAAGGGTAACTGTCTAATAGAAGGAGAGTTAGCATGTAGATATTTAAGTTTTCGACTACTAATGTAAACTAGATTTTGAGAATTTTAAGATTTCAGAATCTGGGAGAGTAGGAAATTCAAAAAATTACACAAAAGATGTATACCTCATCATTTTGGGGGGATGGTTATTTAATGTTTGTAATATTTAGGACTAGTGCTGGATAGCAATTGCTATTTATTTCTTTATTTCGTTTACAGAAACCCTTTAGACACAAAGTATTTTCAGTGGTACAGTTTTTATTCCCCCTAAAATCCAACGAAATTGTAAATTACTACAGAACTGAAATGAATGTGTGCTTACAGTCTTTGGAAAAATACAGTCAGTTACTTTAACATGGTCATAAAAAGACTGAAATAATGTATGTCATCCTGGATAACATACAACTTTTACTACAAAGTTGTGATGATTCCTTATTTAAATCACTCATTGATTAAACTAAAAACGTTTTAATGAATGGAGAAAACGACTTCTTTGAAAAAAAGAAGTCAAATGTCGTATTTTGTAGTCGTAAGGTTCCTGCCGTCGTAAATCGAAAAGGATGAGAAACGGTAGGCAGGAGTCAATGTGGAAAAGGAATACTTATGTCACTGTTAACGCCTGCTAATTATTGAAAAGTGTTAATTGTTTGGCCAAAAATTTCAAGTTTCTGTTGTGTGTCTGTTAAACCATAAGAAATGCCAATGTAATTTTAGTAACAACTTGAATCACGTGAGCAGGCAGAAAGTTAGAAATAGAGGTTTCGAAAACAAATATTTCTTATTTGTTTTCTTTATGAACCTTAAATATGAAAAACAATGTACTTATTAAAGGATAATACTTCGGTCCTTGTTTCCTTTTACTATTTTGGAAATTCATAGAACAAAATATTAATTTTTAAAAGGACAAGGAAGAAACAACAGAAAAAACATGATTTAACAATTGCACTGAAGTTTCTCTCTTAATTTCTCTCTTAATTTCTCTCTTAATTTCTCTCTTAATTTCTCTCTTAATTTCTCTCTTAACTTCTCTCTTAATTTCTCTCTTAATTTCTCTCTTAATTTCTCTCTTAATTTCTCTCTTAATTTCTCTCTTAATTTCTCTCTTAATTTCTCTCTTAATTTCTCTCTTAATTTCTCTCTTAATTTCTCTCTTAATTTCTCTCTTAATTTCTCTCTTAATTTCTCTCTTAATTTCTCTCTTAATTTCTCTCTTAATTTATCTCTTAATTTCTATCTTAATTTCTCTC
>RDPX01000178.1:1563395-1583953 GCA_003991215.1 Morbakka virulenta | reverse complement strand
TATTGCTCTGCTATTTGCATTGAGCACTTTTTGATACGAATACACAAAATTACATATATATATATCTATAGCCAGACATCTCCATACACGATAAGCGTGAGAGAACCTGGATGCTCATTGATGTTGCAGTGCCAATG
This sequence comes from Morbakka virulenta, assembly GCA_003991215.1. Taxonomy (NCBI): domain Eukaryota; kingdom Metazoa; phylum Cnidaria; class Cubozoa; order Carybdeida; family Carukiidae; genus Morbakka; species Morbakka virulenta. The sequence continues at coordinate 1,583,816 of RDPX01000178.1, read as the reverse complement.
GATATTCGAGTTGTGATCAAAGAGGGGGAGAAGCGAGAGAGGTATTCAACTCTGCAAGAGGAGCTTGAGCGCATGTACCGAGCCAAAGTGACCATTGTGCCGGTGATAGTTGGAGCCATGGGAACATTACCACCTGGAATATTCGAAGCATTTGAAACATTGCAGATCCCTAATATTGCTGCAAGTGCTCAGATTTCAGCACTTTTGGGCACCGCATCAATCTTGCGCCGTGTTCTGCGCCTCTGAGGTCCTGGTCCGGACTTGAGACGTAGAAATACTTATCCTAGGTTACCTAGTGACACAGTAGCGTAATATATATATATATATATATATATATATATATATAATCAGCTCAGCTAATGCTCTGCACCAACTAAACTCCATGTTGGCCCATAAGCTACTTACAGTAGTCATAAATATAAAAATGTGAGCAACAGTAGCAGGGAGATGTGTTGACATGAACAGGTTACTGCAACAGTCATATTCACTTATAGGAACTTAACAATAATATGATAGAATCTAGTAATTAAATGACTTGATATTACCTTCGTTAAAATATGTTTCGTTTTATTTTTTGACACAAAAAAGGGGATTTTATACTCTCACTGAGCTACTTGATCTATTTATTGCGTGTACACCTGTTTGCATAAAAGGTTTGGCCGAAGGATGGCTGTTTTTGTTGAAAAGAAGTATTGAGCCAGTATGGCTACTGTTTTTTTTAGCTTATCTTTAAATGCTAATGAGAATAGGCAAAATAAGCTGTACTTTGGTTAAGGTATTTATTGCATGTACTAAAGCGCAAGTTGCTTTTGATTATATAGATATTTAAACATTCTAAAAAGGATAAAACAAAGGGACACCACGTCTGTAAATGTGTTAAAAGCTTGTTACATCTCTTTTCTATCAAAATTACTTTAGAATTAATATTATTTTTAGTAAAGCCTATTATATTTAAGAAATGACTGTTTATAAAAGTGACTCAAATCAAAGCTTGTATTGGCATCAACGAAACAACCACCTCTCTTTTCTTTCTTTGTGGAAACAACATAGAGAAAAGGCTCCTTTCAGGAATAATTTTTTTGCCCTTTTAAACTTCTACCAGTTGTTTGTGTAGAAAACCAATGTAAAGGCTAAAAGTCCCATCGGACTTAATTTCTTGAGTGACAGGTAAAGAAATATAGAAAGAGAGGGGAAAAAATTAAGGACAATTCGGTATTTCCAACATAATAACACATACAATGCGACTCCAGATATTAAAGTTGAATATTGCTTACCGCAGGATCAAATGCTTTTTCTCCGATAGAATTTTCAATAAACTCCTTTTCCACTGTGCTGATTGTTGGATGATGAGCTGGAGACTGGTAAGCCGTTAGTTCCCATAAAAGATACCATAGTACACCAAGGCCACCTGCAATAAACGAAAAGAAAATACCTTTAACAATTCCTCATGTTTTAATATCACTATAGGTAGGTACATGGTAAATATTAAGTCATTTTAGAAAATTATACCCTTTTCTAAGTCAGAGAATGATGTAAGGCACTTAACTTTGCAGTAGAATTGATATCAAAGGAATTCATAATCTTTTAACTACATATGTTTTAACTCTTTGTTGATGCTGATTGGAATGCAGTAAGTATTAGAAGATCATCTAGGGCTCTGATACTGCTAGCACTCCAATCATGAGGTCATGAAAACTAAACAATCAATAGAAGGTAAAGAACTAGAGTCTCTAGTCAGGTTGATGCACACCTATACTGTCAGAACATCGCAACTGGAAGAACACAAATGCTTTATACAGTCAAAAATCGAAATTATGGCTAGGAAAATTATTATTGGAGAAAAGAAAGCTAAGGATTTTTTTTTCTGAAGAAAAGAAATATTCAAAGTTACTTTCAGACTAATTAGACAGAGGCAATGGTGGTTGCTGGAGCCTCCAGATGAAAAAATATATTGTTATTAGTATCGAGTGGTAACACCATCTAGCGATGGATGGGTGAAATCCCCAAGTTCAGCGCCCAGCAACGAGTTAGGTACGTTGAATGCAGCCACATGTACTATAACCACAAGAGTGAGATAAATAGAAAACCAAATCAAAATAGCAACACACTTCAACCCTGGAAGTGGCTCCTCAAAACCAGTGAGGAAAGGCCAATTGCCCAAGCGGTTGTTCTTGTATGACAACAACTCATGACAACAGCACTCCCCACTTGTAGCCTGATAGCTGACAATACATGGAAAGATGTCTTAGTAGTAGTACTAAGTCTGGTATTGCAGCATTGAATTGAGACTGGATATTTGTTATTGCCCTGTTTGGTGACAAAAAGAACAATGAATAGGCACAAAAAGCCATGTTGTTATGTATGCCAAAGGGCATAGTTATTATTATTATTATTATTATTATTATTATTATTATTATTATTATCGAGCTTAATGATTAGAAAACAGCAGCAAAAACTGGATAGAATATATTTTGGGTGTAAGAAAAACATAAAAGAATTGACACATTTGGTAAAGCAATAATGTTTGCATAAATTTTTTAGACATTATCTGATCAAACAATAAGAAAAGCAAATATTCTGAAGATGTTACTAAATTTACAGTTATAAGCAATGTGAAACCTAAGTGTCGTAAATCATTTCAGTGAAAAAGATATTACAGCAATAATTACTATTTTTAGTTATTAAAAATCAGTTTTACATACTTACGTAAGTATGTACAAACAAAATAGGAAGAAGAGAAATATATACAGAAGCCAGAGTGTTTTTGCTTGTAAAGACCCTTACATTTTAATTGATCGTTCTCTTAAAATATCTGCTTACAATAACAAGATAGTAGTAAAATGAAAAGACTAAAATCTCATTTATAAAAATGTATATAATTCGTTTTTTGCCCCTTTTGTCATGTGTGTCACCATTTTTTTAAAAAGCTGATACAGTCTCCGTTTTCGATAAATTATGAGCATTATGTTATACTTTTCCCTTTGAAAAACGTTTAATTTTTACTACAAAATGCTTATGAAAAAATTGTCATGCACATGTTGATCCCTTACATCTGACCAGTATTTCCAGCTCTTCTGCCCCTTGGATTTGGCTTCTTGACCATTGTTTATCAAACAATATTTCCGCAGAGAGTGTAATAAAGGCATGAATAACATGCTAAGCTCACAAAATTGGTATATCCTTTTGGGATTTTTGGGGAAGAAACTTCTTCGGATATAGTTCTCTTCCCTTCTCATCACATGTCCAAACCATCTAAGTCTTGCCTCTCTTTGTTTCAATCCTAATCTTCTAACATGTGCTGTTCCCCTGATATACTCATTTCAGATTTTGTCCAGGCGTGTGACCCCAAGCGACCACCTCAGCATTCTCAACTCAGCCACGTCCAACTCAGCTTTCTGTTTCTTTGTTGTTGCTACCGTCTCAAGCCCATACAACAAAGCTGGTCTCACTACTGCCCTGTATACTCTTCCTTTCACTTTTGGTGATAGCCTTCTGTCACACAGTACTCCCATTACCTTCCTCCACCCATTCCATCCTGCCTGTATTCGCTTTTTCACTTCCCTGTCGCATCCCCCATCATACTGCACTGTGGATCCCAGGTACTTGACGTCTTTACCCTTTGTGACATCTGATCCGAGAAGAAACTATTCATTTTTAAAGAATAAAACCGTACAGTAATGGTGAATATTCCTTCAGCCATGAGATTCAACAATTTAATATTTTTCACCTAGGATCAAGAATGTGCTGAACAAAAATTCCTTCCTTGTGTTTTTGTTTTTCTTTAAATTTTCAAAGTTATGTTTTATTGTATTAAAAAGATATCTAGTTGTCAGAATTATCAAATTACTTGATAAATATGTTTTTTTAAATTACTTGATAGTTGCTAAATATATATAAAAATACATTAGACATTATTAACCCAGGCAAGTAAAACAGTTCTTAAGGTATTACCGAAAAAATAAAAGACAGAAGGCCAGCCTCCATCAAATCCATACTTGGATAATATTCCTGTTGTGGGAATGGCAATAATATTTCCGACAGGGCAACCTAAAACAAAAAAAAGGAAATGTAAAGAAGATTTGTGTAACTTGAAGTACAGTTAAACTGTTAAAATATTGTCTTAAAAAATAACTTTTTAACCCTTCAAATTATTTCATTGAGCATTTTTGTTAATTGTATTAAGTCTTTCATTGTTATTAATAGCAAATATAATGAAGGGAAGAGCCCAGGTGGCAATAGGACTCGCGTGTTTAAGTTTAAAAGAAATCAACCTTAACTGCTGCATACTATGAAGGTGAAAATATAAAAAAAAGTAAAACACTAATTGATAGATGTATATATCGATATGAAATTGAAGTATATTTCTTAAAGCAAAAACAGTAAAGTTACAATTAAAAATTATGGCTTTTTAATTCATATGAAAATAAAAATTAAAATTGATCATTCAGGTTTTCACTAAGACCTTTTTCGACTGTCTCCCTTCTCATTTCCTGAAGAAACCTCTGCATAAGTTTGTAGTTACACCTCTTTTTATTTACCTGGATTTTACATCCGGATTGTAGTTGATAATATCAGATTCATTATCATTGAACAGATGAAAGTTAGTTTTTGGCCCAGCAGGGCAATCCATACAGAACAGAAAGATGTATTCCTATATTACCTTACCTGCAATTGCCATTGTCACAAGTGTACTCCTCTCTAATGGCGGGGCCCACTTACTCCAAATCGCATGATTTGTAGGAAAGGTTACACCCTACAGATTAATAAAAAATACACCGTTAATTCAACTTTATAAGTAGCCATGACACACACGAAGCAGCCAAACAATACAGCTCGACTTGTTCGTTTCAGATCTACAGTGGGCACAAGCGTATCGCTGACTTTGCATTATAGTAAAAACGTACCTAAAGTACTTTAAAGGTACTACTTGTCTATTACTCATTGTTCTTTTCCTAAAGTGGCAAAACTATTAATACTACAGCTGCTTTACAAGTCATCGGACAAAAAAACGTTTGAAAATCTTTGAGCAACAGTACTATCACATAATTCTTGGCATTAGTTGGACGGAGAAAAAGACAAGTAGGTATGTTTTACAAAAGATTAATGGCGAAAATTGCCTGCTGAACTCAATTTATTTCAGTCAGCTATCATTTATCGGACATATACTGAGACATGAAGGCCTAGAAAAAAACTTCCCTTTCGGCATGGTTTTTGGTAAAGAGGCAGAAGCACACCAAATATTCGTCTGAGCAATCATACCGGACACATTTTGAGATTGACTGGAGTTGAAGTGGCAAGAATTTGTCAAGATCGGGACACTTGGAGAAAGCTCATCCAGAGGGGGAAGGCTGCTTGTAATCGAACTATCCGTTCTTGCTGATTGACACAGGTAAATTAATTAAGTAGGCTTCAGCTACTATCCAATACAATATTAATATTTGCACTCAAAAATTACATAGGACTCTAATATCAAAGCTTCACTAGAAAGTTTACAAGCATAAATTTTATGCTACATGCACAAGCAGCACAACGTCTTAAACAGGCGTTCGGATTATCGTTGTGGCTTATACATTATAACATACAGTAAATTGTCATGGCTATTACAGAACAGCAATGATTTTTTATATTGCGAAGATAAAAGAAAGCCAACAGAAGTGATAGAGGTCGCTTGGTGAGTGATTCCTAATATTAATGTGGGATGCCTAGACGACTTTTCAAAATGTAGCATCAATAATGGTGAAATAAGGTTCATGAGTATTCAACTTTACCGACGAATTTGTAAGATGCTACCACGCTTATTTTTTAACACATTTAAACTTAGGAATAGTATTGTTTTTATTTCTCCTTATAACTAAGAACAATTCTATAGCGATATGATCCTAGGTTTTCAGTACCAACTAGTAACGAAAACTAAGGGTGGGGATTTCTTTACAGCCACTGACACGGAACGTGTAAGTAGCTGAAAAGTGCAGAACAATACTTATTACCTCAAGGGGTGAGGCTCTACGTCTACCCTTAAGTGGCATCTTTTCTTTCAGTATTGGCTGCACACGCTGCTTCTGTGAGATGGTCAAAAAGGTCTCAAAATGAATTTAGAATAACCAAAGAGAACTCTGTCACTTTCGAAGCTAGATGAAATCGTTTAGTTAAAAATAAAGCTCTTTCAAACTATTTTTCTTCTCTTACCATACCTCTTACTACTTGTCTGGCTAATATAAAGAGTGGAATATACTGGAAGTACTTGTATAAAATGGCTAATCTTGTTGTTTTCTGATGTTGCTAAAAGTTCTTTGCTGCTTGTCTTTTTCAAAACACTTCAAATTTATGGAACACAGTTGTCTTGTTTTTCTCTAGCCTAAAATCTGACCATTTGTTATTTTGATTAAATTCCAAAGATCTCTTCATTTTTTTGTTTTGCCTTAAGGTCTTTTTTCTTATGTCTTTGCCTCAGAGGACAGCATTTTGAGCGGTGTGACTATCTGTCATTATATAAGATGCCATAATTTGCCCTGCTCAGGACTTGAACTCCGAACATCTTGTTTACAGTGCAACTACACTAACCATTAAGCCCTGGCTTTTTAAATAGCTCCCTTTTACGTCCTTGCAAATTTATATTCTACTTACAGCCCCCTTTAATTTTAGCTCTTTTAGCTGCAATTGCAAACAAAAATAGAAAAGGTGTGTCTACCTGTCTATATGTATGGTCAATTGCTTGACACTCAGTTGTTTCCCCCTCTGTTAGAATGAATATCTTTGGTTAAAATGGAAAACGTAGACTCTGAAATACATGAAAGTGTTTATCTTCATAGGAAGTACCTACACTTTTTACCATTTTACTGGGTGGTAAATCATAGGAATTAATATTACCCCCCCTAATTCTCAGCTCCCATGCATTATTGTAAGGGTACCTTTTACAGTATTCCTTTCCTAATACTGACACTTTTAGGATTCTAGGACGCCAATATGCTTAGTAAAAATGCTGATTTAGTCGACTAAATATTGAGACGGTTAATGACTAAATCTGGCTTTAGTCAACAAATTTGTTAACTAAAATAGACCAAACGGTATAATAAATGTGTCAGTTTGTGTCCATACAAATTGCAGACTCCGATTGCTAGCATTAAAAGAGTACATGAAAAATGCAACGTTCTTAGGGTTAAATAGCGAAAAGCCACAGTTTTAGACTGGTGATTATTATTCAACTTTAACTCAAATTTAAATTGCTTAAGTAATTTTCATCGTCTTTACGAATAAGGGTAATTAGAAACAAGAGATAGTGGACATACATTTGATATGTTTACTGTTGAATCACAGTGTGAAAAAGTATATTCTCACCTTATTGTGATCTCACAGTTCCCCAGAATATCTTGAAATGTTTTTTGCTACATAATTCTTAGTATCATTTTTATTGTGCTTATTAATGGAACTAAATTCGAGCTTGTATAATCCATGGATGATTTATGACCATTTATGGCCAAGTTCTGATGGCCACACCGCTTCTTTGTTTATTTTTTTTGATGTTATTATTCATTTATAGAAGAAATGTAATGTGTGGGCATGAGGAAATAACTTTTCAGCAAAATTGTACTCAAACTAGTGCCAATATATATAAAAAGCTTGGGTTAGGAAAGGCCATAAGGTTATGAAATACTACATAATAAAAATAATATTTCCATTTGAAGACCCAAGTAAGTATTACGTTTCCATATAAAATGTCCCTACGAAATACACAATGAAAACGAGTTTCTTATTTTGAGGCAACTTTAGACAGGTTTCAACTACAAAGTCAATATCTTTCTTTTAACAGTGTTAGTCAAGGAAAAAAAATTAGTTGGCTAATTTTCATATAAAAGCAGTTGATAAATTAGTTGGTTAAATATACTGACCAAAGCCTGCGACCTATTTTTCTTTATTTCTTTCCTTCGCTCTCTCTTTATCTCTCTCTGTCTCTCTTTCTGTCTCTCTCTCTCTGTGTCTCTCTCTGTGTGTCTCTCTCTGTCTCTCTCTCTGTGTCTCTCTGTGTCTCTCTGTCTCTCTGTCTCTCTCTCTGTCTCTCTCTCTCTCTCTCTCTCTCTCTCTCTCTCTCTCTCTCTTTCTCTTCCTTTCTTAAAAAAATTCTTCTTATAATAAAATGATAGGTTCACACACACAGAGGCATGGAACCTCAAGATCAGATTATATCATAGAAAGTAATAAGAATATAAAGATAATAATTCGTTTTCATACCAGGAATAAGCCTTGAAATACTCTTACACCAATCAAAGCATACACACNTCTCTCTCTGTCTCTCTCTCTCTCTCTCTCTGTCTCTCTCTCTCTGTGTCTCTCTCTCTCTCTCTCTCTCTCTCTCTCTCTCTCTCTCTCTCTCTCTCTCTTTCTCTTCCTTTCTTAAAAAAATTCTTCTTATAATAAAATGATAGGTTCACACACACAGAGGCATGGAACCTCAAGATCAGATTATATCATAGAAAGTAATAAGAATATAAAGATAATAATTCGTTTTCATACCAGGAATAAGCCTTGAAATACTCTTACACCAATCAAAGCATACACACTATAACGTGTTGCTACCGGAGTTATCAATGATAATAAGGATGCTAACAAAACACCATATCCAAACACTCTTGTTCCACCGAGTTTCATTGCTATCCAAGCACCAGGAATTTGTAAAATCCAATAACCGTAATAGAATGAGCCAAGTACGATGCCTGTAAGTAAAAAGAAAGTATATTGTTAAGGTAAATAATTAGCTCACTGTTGATTTAAAGAGATCGAAAGCGAGAAACTGAAGGCAGAAAGTAAATGGCATTTTCGACAGTTTCTTTTAATGAAGTGGTTTACTTTAAGCTAAAGTAGAGATAAGATCCGGTGAAATAAAACATCATAAAAGTAATTGTTGTCACTGTGAATTGGATGCAAGGGCTTGTACACAAGAGTATTGCGTGTACTAAAAAAAGGTGTTACATCCAAGTAGAAAAATAACAAAGTACTCCCGCTCCAATTTCTCCCTATAGGATTTTCCACGCCAAAATTTTTACAATGGAAATTGTATTTAAAGAGTTCCATTCCACCACTATTCAATCTTTGTACTAAATACTATTCTTTTGGCTTCCAATTAACTCAAGCAGGTATTGTCTTGTTTATACTTTCATAGGAAAGTCTTGAGATCAAACCTGAAAATTTCTTTACCCAGAAACCAAAAAAATGAAAGTATGCCTGTGCTCGACAAAGTCTGATTTAACCATTCCGTTGCTTTTTTCCCTACCCCTACCCCCAATTTTTGTCTGAAGATAGCAAAAACGTCTTGAAAGAAGAAAAATTAATTGACTTACTAATGACATATTACAATTAAAACGAACTTAACATATCCTCATATTTTAATTGGCAGGAATACCAACTTGCCTAATAGTGATGAGATAAAAATATGGACGAGAGTCGATAAAGAGCCATTTTGGGTAATCAAGGCATGACGATGTTAAATAAACAAATGTCAAGTTAGCGTAACCATTAGCCACACAATTCCACAAAAACTTTTGTCTGTCCCGACGAAAAACGGTAGCTACTAAAATTGGATAATAAAATCAATCTTAAGCAAATCAAGAACATTGTTGCAATGTACTGTGATAGTTCGTGTCAATTAAACTTCACTTGATCAAAAATACTCGCAGTGGATAGGTCTGACCGACCTGTATGAGAGTGTTAGATGTCCCCACTCTGCGATTAGTTTTAAGGTCCCACATTTTTCAATTGAAAGTAGCACTTGTAGCCCCCCTTATCAGGATTGCAGGTGCATTCAGAAAAGAAGTGAGGAAGTGGGGGAAGGCTGATTGATGCCAGAGACAGGCAGAAGTTAACAGATCTACTGACTGCCAGATATGTAATAATAATAATGATAATAATAATGATGATGATAATGATAATGGTAATATTAATAATGATAATAAGAATCTATTTATAAATCTATTACTGAGACACTTTCGCAAATGTGTAGTAGACAGTGTCTATTGTTTTTCCGTTTAATACCACCTCTATCAACATTAGACTCAGATAGTGGGCATTTCAATGGTCTACGCATGGACAATGGTTTCGTATGTCTAATTTTCTTTTCAAATTTCCTTATGTTTCAATGAGAAGGACTATCCCAGTATCTGTCAGATCCTTAATGGTCATTTGGTGCACAAATTTTTCAGACTCAAGACTGACTCTACACTTAAGAGTGAAAACTTGAGATGTGGTAGTGCTGGCTCTACTCAGACCAAGAAAAAGTTTTAATCTTCAAATGTTGGCCTCTTCTAAAGTCCAGGCCTTCCTCCTCATTTTTCTTTCGTGAAAAATTTTCTTTTTTCTAACATTCCTATTCCTCTTGCGCTTTGTGAGACCAGTCTCAGTGAGTATCATATTTAATGATGGTGACCTTTCTGTTCACAGTTATTTACCTTTGTTTCCATTAGTCCTTTCCTAAAACTTATCTTCATGTTCTGACTACCTATACCTGACAGTATTTCCACCTGTTAGAGCACAATAGCTTGAATCTTAATACAGGCTTTTTATCTGCATTGCATTGTCTCTTCTTCAGACGAATGTTATTTATTTTTTGTGTAGGTCTTTTCATATTAGATTCGTTATTAAGAGACTATTTAACTCCATTGATAAGCCTCTAATGTGTACTGGTGGAAAAAGCAACTTAATAGGACTTAGTTCCTCTATAGAAAATACAATGAATAAATGAATGAACGCATGCCCTTGGCAAGCGTTACACTGTTAACACCTTTGTCTTTGGCAACTCCAAGTGTCAACAAATAACTTGATTAACTCACTTCACCAGGAATAACATATCTGAAAAAGTTATTTAGAGGTTTGTTCGCTCTCATGATCTTGCCAAGTTAGTTAACTTTGCTGCTAGATTTCCTGATTCACATTTTGGATATTCGTTTATTTCAAATCTTTTTTAGACTTCTGTTGATGACCTCCTGTTTGATATTCTGCTGATCTCTTATCTCTGTAAAGGTGGAAATCAAAAGATAATTATAGGATTTTTAAGTTGATCAGGCTGACTAAGATAGGTTGCATTAGTTTTTAGTGAAATTCCTAGAAATTCAGTTTTTGGCCAATAGACATCTTATACTGTAACTGAACTCACGAAATGAGTCAGTTTGATATTAAAACATTTGAAAATTTCGTTGCTACAAAGTCAAACGTCATTCTCTTCCATAATTAAATTCTTATTATTCGTCTGCAATCCCTCACATCAATTCATGATTAATATGTGTTAACTGATGAGTTTCAAGTTTCTTTCAAAATGGTCACCAATTCTTCTAAAGAGTGATTGCTGATGCTACATCTTGTTATATTAAGCTGCTTTGTAAATTTATTTCGTAACAAGGACTTGGAATCACATAATGGTGGGAAAAGGATCATACGAAACATAACTCAGCAAAAGCTTGCGACTAATGACATTAGAAACTTTTTTATCAAAGGACTTGAAATGTTAAATTCTGGAAGAACTATCCTATTTTTCTAAAGTTTGACCAGTCAGTAGTTTCTCAAATTTTTAGTAATGTTCGGTATTTTCATTTCTCTTTGGAAAAGACTAATATTTTTATCAGGTTTTTTATCACCTAATTCTTCTCTAAAACCGTTGTGTCTTTTGACGACGTTCCCTTTACAAAGCAATCAAGTTTTTTGCTCTGTCATCATAAACCCGAAGCTGGTTGAAAAAAGATTATATTTGAACTGGATTTACCTAATGGTTCTTGTCTCTGCTGTCCAAACTTTCAATCTTTGCTTTTAAGTCTTGTTTTCTATCTAATTTGAAAATTTCTGTTTTCCCTGTCTTCAAAAACACAAGAGATCCATACAGATAAACATCAACCTGCAAGTTTTACTGTTATCAGTAAAGGATTTAAAGGACTTTTGAACCATATACTGGGGGAATTCTTCCAGAGCCTTGTTTTATTTAGTACAGAGTTATAGGATCTAGCTTAACTGGCCACTGTTTGACAGTAATTATGGAAAGTATCTAAAGGTTTCTAAACAAGTCAAATGAAGAATGCGTTTTAGATATTCTTAAAGTATGTGATAAGATGCATCAATCAGTCTTGCTTTATGACTTTCATGTTTATTGTATATGTGATCTATTGCAATCTCAAGCAAGACGCCTGTGGTGTTTGATGAGATTTGTACCCAGAAATATTGTCATATATTAATTTTTCAATTAGGTGGATTTTTTCTTGCAACACTCTGAGCTATATGCATTAGAACAATACAGTATCCATCCAGTCTTACAATGTGTTCAGTTTCAGATCCACACCTAAATAATATCCAAGTGGTAACTTCAAGCATCCGCGGCTGGATGTTTTTTCACTGACCTAATTTTCACACTTTTGGTATCTCTTTTGTTCTTGTTGAAAGACGTTCATGGTTAGCATTTTTGTGTTTCCAATCTTGAGTCAGTGCAAAAAGAAAAAAATGGTTGTTGTTATTATCCTTGGGTATTCTAAGGCTAAAACACAACAGAATTATGAACAAATATAGAACTAAATTATCTTCTTGTGGTCAGTAATACAGGATTTACAATGGGAATATCAACTTCACCATGCGATAGTATGTCTCTTTTTTCAAAGGTATTTTATCAAGAGTTAAAGTATTATTTCAGCACATAAAATCCTCAAAGCATACCAAAGCTTTAATTAAATATTCATTTGACTTTGTCATCTTTGTCTACAAAGTACTATCGATATCACATAGATGCTTCACTTAATTTCAGAAAAGCATCACAAATTCTGTGTATCTAAGTAAAAGTTTATTTCTCAATAACGCTCTTCATCCCAAACACAATATTTTCTAGTCTTGGAAGTTTGTAATATTTTTTAGGAATTCCATGCATGGCCTGAGGAATTAAAACATTTCAACTTGATTTAAGAAATCTAAGGATATTTTTTATGTCAGTAAATACATTTAGATGCTTGTTTGTATTCTTAGCTTCTTGTAATTGTATTAAGAAGTTTATAAAAATAATATTGTATATATTGGTGGTAAAAAATGTAAATAAAGTGCTTTTATGATTTTTATATGTAAAGGGATTTCTTTCTCTGGTACAGAAAATATATCAAAGATAATTTGTGTTAGTGGAGCATAAAACGAAAAGAACAAAGGGTTAAGTATTTCACCTAGAAGAAAGTTGAGGGCATCATCTACCCAAGTCATTAGTCGCTGTGGTGTAAGTGAGAAAATGAGGTTGCCATACAAGAGGACGTCTTCTTGACCAACGTTTTCATTCCAGTTTTTATTTCATTCAGAGTGAGCAAGATGGTCAGTATTGAAAGTAATATGTCTTTTAAATATTTGGAGTCACATCAGGAGAGTATCCGAGTAGTTTCAGAATTAGGGTTTATATTAGACATAATGCATACAATATATACAATACACACATATAATAAAAAAATATATATAAATATATTGCTCAACATTCCAAGAACAGAGGTGTAATATTTAGACATATGGAAAATAACTACCCTTTTGTGCTACTTCAAGTTTTAAGAAGCCTCTGCGATCTTTCTGAATTATTCACCATACAGAACAAGGTATTGCACAGGTAGACTCATTGAGATTGCTCGTTCATGTTGTAATTCAACTAGCAAGACTTTATCTTAATGATGGTTTTTTTATATTAATTCGTCTCTTCTGTTAACTAATTCTCCTTGTTTTTGGCATGTGATAATGCTTACCTTCTCTTGCACAAATATATTGCATTTTTTCGAGATTAATAGCTGCCGATGTTTTACTATGGTCATTCAATATTGGATTGAGGAGCCGTGGTTTAATGATTACTGCAACTGCACCGTAACTAAGACGTTCCGGGTTTGATTCCCCGAGTGGGCAACTTTTGAACTTCACAAAAGAAATAGCCGTTGGTTGGCGTCACAAAGGGCATCCAGCCAAGACATTCCTCACTGCCAAATCGAAGTCCCTATGAAGAGCACCTTCTGAGCCTCAGTTACTGGGGAAAATGACGTTAAAATAAAAAAAATATTTAAAAATTCAGTATTGGATTCAAGCTTGTTATCTTTTAGGTATCAAACATATTTTGATAATGTGGCTATTTTTCTTTATTTATTATTGTTTAACGATTTCAAATGCTTTCTATTCCGTGATTTCCATTCGTCTCCGGCCAGCCCAATATAGATTTTATGGAGTTTAAGTAAAACAGTAAATTAAATATTGAAAGAAGAAGAAGAAGAAGAGAGAGAGAAATAGGGGAAATAGAGAAAACAAAATAATCATTTTGTAGTGCCTTTTCTTTAAAATGAGACTATTACCTTGCATGTGAGATTCCCAATTAAATTCTGCCACCTTGATGGAAAGAATAAAGAAAATAAAAATCAAATGAAATACGAAAAGAATAAAAGAAGCTTCTGTGACAAACAATGATAACGAAACCAATTCTACTATATTTAATGTTAAGATATAATAAAAACATTGCTATGAGAGCATATTTAATCTAATTTAACTTTAGCATAACTAAACTAACTTTTATTAAGTAATTAAGGGTCTTTAATGCGTACTATAAACCACAGCAATGTAGCTTAGAAAAAGAAAAACTCTGAACTAACAGTAGCTCATTTTCTAGAAGGAACTTCAACCTAGGGGTTTTATGTCATTGTTCTATTTCACGTCTGCAAAAAATTGATCAATATATTTATATAGAGAGAGTATATACTCAATCTGCAGACAGTACTGTTTCGCCCTTTGTGGGCTCATCAGTGTAGCACAGAGCTTCTGAGACATAACTCTCTGGCCATGTTCCCGGAGCAAACACAGCTTAAAGAGTTATTGTGGGATCCTGCCAGAGTGCTCAAACCACGCATGCGCAGTGAGCATTGCACTATATATAGTATATATATAGAGAGAGTATATATATATATATATATATATACGAATAACTTGCCAATTAGTGTAAAAATATCTTGAAGAGATAAAGTAGTAAAGGAAACTAATAAAAAAAAAGAGTAAATTTTACTAANGGAAATTTCTTAGGCAATACCAACAAGTTATTTGAAGCATAGTTTATGCCCAGTTACAGGGCAATTGTTGTTATTTAATTTAGTATTTACCTACCAATAAAATATACAATCAAAAAATATTTTTAATATATATGTTTATATATATATATATTTTTTAATTTTTTTTTCTATAGTAGAATGGGTAGGCCATCAAACAAATGAGGCAGTTTTGAGGAAAACTGGAGCAAAAAGATGTCTGATAAAATCAGTCCGTGAAAGGCAAATGAGGTTTATTGGACATATAAGAAAAGAAGGGCTACAAAATCTTACCCTTACAGGTCATATTGAAGGCAAAAGAAGCAGAGAAGAACAAAGACTAACATACTTGGGGAGTCGCAAGTTCCATATTGAAAAGTTTTTATCAGCAAGTGAGGAGGAAAAGATAAAAGCTGGAGATCTGCTACATTTGATGAGAGATAGAAATCTTTGAAGGGCAATGATCGCCAACGTCTGGAACGAATATGGCACCTAAATATATATAATTAAAGGTCTATAATAAAATATGACAAGCCAGCATGTCTCGGCCTGCCAGTTTGTTGACAAGTGTACGAACAGATACTTATTTTCCTGCAAAAATATGTAATAATATCTGTTGACCTTTCAGGCACTTAATCCTATTATGTGTGTTGCAACGTTAAATAAATGTGTTGAATTTCTTTTTCAATAATCCCCAAAAGAGCGTTTTTTCTAATTCCACAAAATGGAAACTGATCTTTTGAAAAATGTACCTCTTAGCAAACCTTTTCCGACATTCTTTTTCGTTGGGAAACCTTTTCTAGGATGAAATTGTTGATTATTGATTGGTGACATTTAATTGTTTTGCTGAAAATAATCTGTCAGAATTGTATATAGAACAATCATCAGATGCAAAGGAAAATTAAGTTACTTTAAAGATGCAACAATGTCTATAAAAGCTTGACTGCCCTCAAAATAATTCAAAGTTCATAAAAACCCGAAACACATTTAAATAATATGATTTCAAATTTTCCGAAGCAATGACTTGTATGGATAACTGAATACTTATCTACATGATATTACTATTTTCGTAAAAATAGTATTAATGAATTTGGAAATATAGTCATTAGAATTGGGTACTATAAAGTACATGAAACAAGCTTTAGACTTCATTGATTATTAATGAATCAATAATTAATTTGATTCATTATTATCATAAATAATAATGAATTCATGGTTAAGTGCTGCTCCCTCACCAATTACATGAATCATTTTATGATCAACATTTATATTTTTTTCATGAAAGTTGTACAAAACCTACAGTGGTGGTTTCCATCTATCAATTAGATACATAAGATATAAGTATGCAAGCTTATAGGAAAGTGTTGAGATGGTCAAGCAGCCAAATTCAACTATTATTTTGATGTGATTCAAGATCACTTAAAATTTCAATTACTTAATACGATCACCGAAAATGTATGTGAATCTAAGGAGAAATATTTCATTTTTATGATACATTAATTGTTGACAAGCTTCTGTCGTCATTGGAATTAAATTGGGTTTCGATCCCTACTGCACCCCAATTAATTTTTCTTTAATTCGTTAGAATCTCATATTTATTCTTTTTAAAGATGTTTTTTAGCCTCAGGTCATTTTCCATTTTATTTTTGCTTGAGACCTCTTTGGTTTATTCTTCCCTTTGGGATGGTTTTTGAATTTTAGCCTCTAAGTTTTTATATTACTTTAAATATTAATCTCTGAATAGAATTAGTAGGTAGAATGGTTCCTATTATCACAGAACTGAATCGAAATTATTGTATAAAAATTATCAAGAAAGATGTTGCATAAAAATTATAAATGAATAAATAAATAAATAGTTAAATAAATAAATAATTAAAAAATATTATAAATAAACAAATAAATAAACAAATAAATAATTAAATAAATAAACAATTAAATAGATAATTAATTAAATAGATAATTAATTTAATACATAATTAGATAACTAATTAAATAAATAAATAAATAAGTAAAAAGTGCCTGTTGTCGTCTTGCTTTATTTTCTGATAAAAAATAAAATACTATCAAAGGAATATTGGCTGGGAGCAATATCTTTGAATTGGTTTCTTTTTGTACAGGACCAGAATATTAAAAGAATAACTTATATGTGTCACTTTACAAAAGGATCCCAAAAACATTGTTGGGTCATTGTATGGTAATTTTCTTACCAATCAACTGAAATGTAACAACGGTTGCAGGAAGACACCATCCATAATTGCATTATCGAAACAGATGGTAGAAACAAAAGTGTAAAAAGATCAGGGGATTGGTGGATGATAAGAAATCCTGGCTGAGCGTTGAGTACAGAGAGACAGTTCAACAACTTTTGTCTAAATGCAGAAAGCTGGTAGAAGAAGAGTATATCAAACGACACGACAACACCCTGAAAGTGTTACCAGTAATATGAGCTATTGTAAAATAGTTGCTCTAACAAGACACAAAATGGTACACATTGAACTGGAAACGAGGAAAAGTTCTCGAAAAGTTCTCGAAAAGTTCTCGAAAAGTTCTCGAAAACGATTTTTTGTAGACGAAAATGATGCCACCGCTACAGTAACACAGAAAAGCTCCAGTAAGGATCTCCAAGCCTTTAAACAGCTGCAAAAGCTGTCATTTTAACCAGACACTATTTCCAACAAGACTGAAAACGTAGAATGGTAGTAAGAAATCTAAAAAAGCCCTGTTATTATGAAAACTTATTTTTCAGTCAATGCCACATTGGTTTGTTTTATGCTTCCTAGAAAAAAGTTAAAATATCTAGTCAATTCTTTTCACTCACTTTATGCTGCACTTTGTAGTAACACTCTCCTAAGACAGCTTAGAATTATTCTCTCAACCATTTATTTTATGCATAATGATGCTACTTTTAAACAATTTTATTTTTATACTTCTCTTGGTATTTGAATTTTTTCTCCATAGTAAATTCTAATAATAATTTTAATAAAAATCTCCTAAATTTGCTGGGACTTACGTGTCTTTCGATTTCACCAGTTTTCAAGATAATAGTCTTATTGTTCACCATAGCAACAATGGCTACATTTAAATTTACACGCAATGAATATATATTTACAAATCCTAAAAATGTCATGAAGAGTAGCAAATATCTTTTTGGAATAAAAACTGTTCCATTGTTTTTGTCTGTCTCTAAAACTGCTTCATGCTCTAGACTACGCCACTCCTCTTCTGTCCCTGGTGTCTGAGAGCAGGAATCAGTCCTTGATCGATTTGATATAGTGTCCTTTGTTTCAGTAAAGCTGTGTTTAGAGGAACTTTCATGAGGATGGTCCAAGGAAGATGACCATATTTTTATCTCCCCATCCAAGGTCTTACGCGTTTCCTTCTCTCCATTTTCTGTACAGCTCTCTGTGTTTCCATCTTTACTAGCAGAGCCTGTTAGTTTATCAGGGTCCTTGTCCTTGTGTTCCAAATTACCACTTTCTTTGGAATTAAAATCTAGTTGGTCTTCATTAGGAGACATTGTATTGCTGGCTCCAAGACTGTCAATAGGGTTAATTTTATTTGTCAATTTGTTGAGCTCCTCATTTGACCCATTTTGATGATATGGAGTTTCAGACAAGGGTAATGGTCTGCTGCTTGGGGTTAAGTCCTTTTTTTCACTAATTCCAGGGTGTTCGTGTAAATTTTCTTCCTTGTCAGTAATTTCATGCCTTATTGGATCATCCTCACTGTCCAAATTGCGCTGTTCTCCTTGTTTTTCACTCATTGCTTTCTTTTGGATTGTAGTAAATTAGATTTACATTCAGATAGATTTGTAGATAGTAATTATTGATGCAACATGACGAGATTTCTCATTCTTCAAAGAGATCAATACAGCCACATCTACGACAAAAACACATAATTTTCTCAAAAGTTGAAACTATTTTTAACGGATCCAAAATAATTAAGATTATTTTATAGGAAAACGTTACATGAAAACAAATATTGTTAAGAGAATTATTAACAATTCCGAACATGACAATGTTTTTAAGAGATCATCCAGAACGTGACTTGCAGAAAGGTTTAAAGAAAATCGCTTTTTGACCTAGTACATTCAGGACCACCAATACCCAATTTTTAGGTGATTTATATAGATAAGATTTTAGAGTTTTAAACTACTACAATCTGCAAGTCACAAAGAACCGAGCAAGACAATTGAATAGGTCCTTTTTGTGACATGAACTTTTCATTTGATATTCTTTCGTTGTAAATTATTAATCTTTATCTTCTTCTGAGTTAAAAATACAGCAGTCTCAACTTGTGATATTTGAAAATCTTGGAAGCTACTCAGTATCTCAACCGTAATATCGAAACTCTTACATCACTGAGTAATTTAGAATAAAAGCTGCAACACTTGGACTGTAAGTTAGAATATAATGAATTTTTATCTATTTGGAAATGATTAATTGAAACCCCTCACTGTCTGGAATAAATTGCTTGGAAATGGATTTTTTCAATGTTAACTCATTTATTTGAATTCATCACGTTCCAGATCCCTAAGACAGTTTTGGAAGAAAAAATGTATCTTTTTCAATGCAAACATGACTCATACTTTTGAACGCAGACGAATAAAATGACTATTGGTACTCTGCCTGGGCGATGTATTTCTTTCGGGGGTAACTGAACAACCTGAACGTGGGAGTTAATAACAAGACCACATTTATCTCCCAAACCTATGAAATTTTATAGCTCACTTGACAATATCTGCCTCATAAACTGAGTAAACTTGAAGACTGTAAAAACAGAGTGTTAGAACATTATAATTATGCGAACTGAAGTGATAAACTGAAACATGTTAATTAGCTTAAAAGAAATAAAATAATGACATCCCATAAATAATTTGACAGTCTTTAATTTGATGATGGATTAGTTGCAGTCCGTGTTGAAAAATGTTCGAGCCATCATCAAAACGTTATGGACAAAGTTTAGAACAAGCCAAAGCAATTAATTAGCTAAAAGGAACGTGGCACACAGAAGTTTGACTTTTGACATAAACAATCATGGTGCAAAGATGCACTTGCAATAGAAATTGGAAAGAAAGCGCTCTTGAAGGTGGTTTGCAGCTGAAAGAAAAAACACTGTCTATTTATCTATCTATGTATCTATCTATCTATCTATCTATCTATCTATCTATCTATCTATCTATCTATCTATCTATCTATCTATCTATCTATCTATCTATCTATCTATCTATCTATCTATCTATCTATCTATCTATCTATCTATCTATCTATCTATCTATCTATCTATCTATCCATCGATCTATCTATCCATCTATCTATCCATCGATCGATCAATCTATCTATCTATCTATTCATCTATCTATCTATCTATCTATCTATCTATC
>RDPX01000178.1:1503178-1560591 GCA_003991215.1 Morbakka virulenta | reverse complement strand
TCTATCTGTCCATCCATCCATCCATCCATTGATATATAAGGGAATATTAATAGTAGAATGTTGTTCTCTACTTCCAGCCATTAAATAAAATGTAAACCACGTCACCAGTCAAAATAGTCTTACTCTGTATAGTAATAAAAACCCTGGTAAGTGAGTATAATTCCTGAATTTTTTAATTTATAAACTTCATCTATTTCTTTGTGTAAAAAATGGCTCTATAACAAAGGAAAGCTCTGAAACGTAATTTCTCTCCTATTAAAATACATAATTTATGCATAACAAAATTATTTCTAACAAATCCACCAATCAAGAATGTCTTGTATTGTTGAAATTGAATGAATGGAGTGCCTTGGTTTGAATCAAATTTTTATACACACACACACACACACACACACACATATATATATATATATTTGATACAGGAATGACTAAAGAAAGTATGTCAACATTTATTTGAGTAAATCAAATTTTTATTTATTATTTCAAATTTTCGTCTGTCTACAACAGACTTTATCAAGAAACTGACAAGCAAGAAATGTATACCTGATAAGACTGCAAACAAGTTGCTAAGTGACAATTTATTGCCATGCAACAAAAATTTATAAAAGACAATTGTCACTGGGGAGCTGTGAAGTGAACAAAAAGAATTTTATTTTCAATGACAACACACTTCTCAACGGACACAAGGCACGTGAGATAAAAAATGACGTGGAAGTGACAGAAAGAGAGAAAAATGTTCTAAAAACTACCAGTCTACGATTTTAAATTTCCTGTGTCAAATATTATTGTTATTAGCTGAAGGAGTTTGTCAGTGTTGGTTTGGCATATTTCCTGTGTCGAATATATATTCATCTTACATGCATCGTATAAACTAATGTATCTAGTTTTGCTTTCAACAATATACATTTAAAAAACTTGTCAAAACGTAGATATTTATTGAAACGAAAGTAAAAAATATTGTAGATTCTTCTTTTATATTCCTTTTAAAGCCCCTTGAGAAAATGCATGTCTGCTCCATATATTCTGACAGTCCAACATAACACGAATTTCTGCTAAATTATTTTCAAAATTTAGAAAATTTTTTGATATTTTGTTATTTTCGCCCTTTGTGTATCCAGCAGCGGTAGCAATGAGACCAATTTGGTATCAATTGAAAATTAGCTGCCTATATTTTGAATTTATTTCTTATCAATTAGCAAAGAAAGAATTATTGTCTGAATGAATATAATTTTTTGTCCATTTGCTGTTTTGATATGGAATTAATAATACCATTGTATCTTGTATATCGGTGTAGAGAGGTTAAAGATCAACTGCCTTCTAATTATTGGTCTTAGAACTTGTTAATAATATTATCTAACTTACCGTGATGTCTCAATTGATCACCTTATTCTTTCTCTTGTGTTGTATTTAAGATGTACATGTAACTATATCATATCCGATGTTTTAAAAATTTGAATTAAAATCATATAAACACTGAGATTGAAATTTTTATGTGTTCGAACTTCCTGTTTATACAGTGTTTAGCAGGGCAAGTGGTTTCCCCACACGCTGATCTCTTGACGGGTGGACTGATTTAGCGATGTACCGCGAACAGGTGATTAGTGTGAAATAAATGATATGATATTCCCCAAGGGGCGTTAAACGCTAAAAATGTATTTAAACTTTTCTTTTTACAAGAATACCATTAATTTCGTTTTAAAGATATTTTAACGTTTTGAATTTTAGTATAAATATATGCTTAATTTTTGTCAAAAATCTCCTGAAAATCAAGTAGGAAGACAATAAACACCAAATTGCTGTACTGAAATCATGTGTAAAACAGATTTTTACTTTGAATAAACTTAGTCAGTGCTTAATAAGCAATACCGAGCAAGCCTATTCCTCATTATGTGAAAAGCACAAGAATAGACAAGAATTTAATATTTTGGAACTTTATTTTTAAGAGATCAGGATAAATTATATCCCAACGTACTTTTTTATTCTGTCAGATTTTGGCCTTTATATTTTAACAGTTTATATTTATAAAAGAATGTATTCAAAAGTATCCTCTGCGAATAATCTGTAATGCATAAAAACTTTACAATTTGTATAGAAACAAATAATTGATTTTTTTATTGGCCTAACAAGATATCAAACAAAGCCATGCCCATTTGGAAGGTTATCACGAAACCATCTCTTTGTTGGTACAAAACATTTTAAAAGCTAAGTTCAAATAGTCGCTTTGACACTATATTTAATTCTACTCAAAAATATTCTGTAAACGGCAGAAACTCAATGTTTTCTTGGAAAAGTGTTTTAGTCCAGGTTTTAATGATCTCATCCAAATGACAGTTTATAAACAGACTTTTTGTGTCAAGAGTACACAAAACAAAATTTGTTGTATCTACCTTGCATTTTGAATTCTAAGAAATGTCAAAAAGTCTTTAAAAAAGGAACTGGAGTATTGTTTTGGTACTCGCTGAAGAAGCAGAAACCGTCTTCCTAACTGGTGTTAGAAAGAGTCAGTCATTGTAAATAGACTTAACAGGAATACCGCCCTTCTAAATTTTAAGCAGGCTACACATTCTAGGGTACTGAGAACCATTTGCTCTAATTTTAGCACAAACATCAAGGGGTAATATCTTTTCTTTTCCTAGTTTTAGGAAATGCTTTTCGTTTTGGCTTTCAATTTTAGCAACATGTTGACTGCCTTTAGTTATACCAAGACTCTTGAATTTTGTTTTATTTTTAAGGATACCGTTTATTTTNATTTACATAATTTACATAATTTACATAATTTACATAATTTACATAATTTACATAATTTACATAATTTACATAATTTACATAATTTACATAATTTACATAATTTACATAATTTACATAATTTACATAATTTACATAATTTACATAATTTACATTATTTACATAATTTACATAAATTACATAATTTACATAATTTACATAATTTACATAATTTACATAATTTACATAATTTACATAATTTACATAATTTACATAATTTACATAATTTACATAATTTACATAATTTACATAATTTACATAATTTACATAATTTACATAATTTACATAATTTACATAATTTACACAATTTACATAATTTACATAATTTACATAATTTACATAATTTACATAATTTACACAATTTACATAATTTACATTATTTACTTTTGTTCAATACTTCTACGAATACTTCCACTTATGAGTTTTTAAAACTGATCAATTGTTTCTTCTTCTTTTTGTACACAAACAAAATTTGTACATGATCATATTTTCTCATTATTTCAAATCGACCAGTCATAGATAAAGCAGTGAGCTGCCTTAATTTCCTCATTGTTTTTTCTATTGATGGAAAATACACTGTCGACTAAAATAAACGTAGTTTTCCCTAATTATATACAAAAATAATATATAATGATTTAAGTAACTGATCTTATTTCACTGATAACGTAACAGTTTTTTATGTATTACAATACAATCAGTTCTTTTACATTCCTTGATCAAGTAGCACAGTATATACTTTAAAACGTTTGTCATGGCCAGCTGCAATAATTCACTAGCTCTCATAGGCACTTACATTTCCCCAGTGTTATTACATAAATTTTTCATCAAAATATATTATATAGGAATATCGAAAAAATGTTATTTAGATAATTCTTAACTTATCTAAACAGCATTTAGATAAATAAATTGTTCATGGGTGAAACACATTTTTGCAACAAGAAGGTATTTTGTTCCTTGCCTACATATCCCCCTTGGCTTTTTCAGTCGATTTTTTAACTTCATTACATTAGCTAGCTGGCTGTGACTGGTGAGACCCCTTTTGTTGATATTAACTGACGAGTATCAAAATCTGTGTACTTAAAGAGTGCTTCTCCATATGGCAGTTAAAGTGTGTGATCTGTTATTTATCCATCATGATTTACCATTTTTTCCAAATCAGTCCAAGACTTACATTTTTACAACACTCAATCGCTCAGAAACAAGACATGGAAAGGAGTTTTCAGCCTTCATGGTTTGCTGCATTAAGAAGAATTTAACGATCTTGCGTTTTGCCATATATGCATGGTCAGCGATCAAGACAGTGAATTGAGTAGTGAAAATCTAAACCAAGAGTTTACAGCGAAGGATGTCGTAACTAGAAAGAAACTAGTATAGTCTTTAAGAAACATAAATCCATCAACTGCTATCGTAAGTCTCTACAGAAAACGATAACGCTGACAAAAACAGCAAAAAGCATTGGTAAAATGTCAAATAAACAAGAGCAAGAGAAACGAATATAATCGCACCTACTTGAAAAAGTCTTTGCTTAGTTTACGGGGATATTTTTGGTCATCAAGTACTACCGATTAATCGTTGATAATGATGAAACCAAGGAGAACTGCTGTCACTTAGAGGCGAAAATGACTGGTATATGATTGACTGATTAAAACACAAGAATGAAAAGCAGACTGAAGTAAAAAATGAAATGTTACAGCTTTTAGCTGTTTCGATGCTAAGGAATATTNAAAAAGAAAAAGAAAACACTGACAAAAACAGCAAAAAGCATTGGTAAAATGTCAAATAAACAAGAGCAAGAGAAACGAATATAATCGCACCTACTTGAAAAAGTCTTTGCTTAGTTTACGGGGATATTTTTGGTCATCAAGTACTACCGATTAATCGTTGATAATGATGAAACCAAGGAGAACTGCTGTCACTTAGAGGCGAAAATGACTGGTATATGATTGACTGATTAAAACACAAGAATGAAAAGCAGACTGAAGTAAAAAATGAAATGTTACAGCTTTTAGCTGTTTCGATGCTAAGGAATATTTTACATAACATCAGAAACTCTATCTTTTATTCTATCATCGCTGATAGAAAACTTGATGTTTTAAAGAGAGAGCAGTGTTTTTTGGTGAGACATATCCATAAAAAAGTTGTTACTTGGTTCGGATATGTTGACAAAAAAATTAAACACTGTCTCTTTCACATGAATTTTTCCATACACAAGCATCATTGTCAGTTTCATAACGGAGCCAGTAACATATTTGGGGTTAAATCGGTAGCTGAATATACACATTGTTAGAAAGATCCACTAAATTTAGCTGTTGGAGATGCTATGTAGTAGTCGAAAATCATTTATGATGCTTTGGATCCAACGGAAGAGGTATTGAACGTTTTGCATATTTTCCAGAACTGGATACTCTGTTGGAAAATTTTGGACAAGAACTCAATCCCAAAACACAAAGTTAGATAATAATGTTTGACTGTCAGGGTAAACAATAAACAGAGATTTTGGGAAAATCATTTCTCTTGAAAGTATCTTATTCAGATTTTAAGTGCAATAGCATCAGAAACAGAAGTAAGGAAGTTGAAGGAATCATGCAAACTTTACTTTTTTGTTTGAGGTAATGTGTAGACAGTCAATTTTGCGATGTGAGGATAACTTACGTAAAGATTTGCAACATGAAGATCTGTCTGTCTCAGTAAATCAAACCATGACTATATTGACACTTTATCAAAATTGAGAAGTGAAAAAAACTTTCTGAGGACGTAAATAAGTCGTCTTTTATAGCAACCAGATGTAAAATGCAGAAACGATTTGAACCGGGGAAAACAGAACATTTCTTTCCTTAAACTGTAACTGATATGTACAGACAAGATACTTATAGATCTTGAACCTAGTGATCAACTATATTAAGAATTGAGTTGATCAGCCTGGAAATAAAGCACTATGAAATTTAGAGGGCCTTTTTGTCAAGACAAAACTTTAGGAAATGTAGTAATGAATTTATTTTTCTTACAGTGAACTGTCAGCAGAAAAAGCTCCAGCTGGTCAAAATTTTAACATAAGAAAAGTAAGACACGAACCATCTCACTAGGTATATATTGATCCTAGGTACAGTGAATGAACTCTACGTTTCTCCGAACTCTACGGCCTGTATCGCTTAGACAACAAAGTAATACCAGTCAACAGAAGTACTACAATATTTTTGTAAAAGCAAAAATGACCGGTAAGATAGTTTTAATCTTCTTCTATACTGTCATTTAATATCTTTGTCTATTGTCTATATTTTCAAAAACTGATTGTAATCGACATATTTAATCTTCGGGATAGACTTTATCAGAGATGTACACAAGGATAACACTTTGAAAGAGATATAAAACATCAATGGAAGTTGTGTAAAACTTCCCAACAAACTCACAGAGAAAATAAAACGGAACAAAAGTTAAAAATCATCTTTTTAATCTTTTCTGAGAGGGGAAAAGTTTTGTCAGGGTATAACTGTCCAGAACACAAAGAAGCCAAGAAATCAAGAAGTTTCTGGCGAATGGGACATACTATGAACTTCAAAGGCATTTCTTGTATTTGTATTTAAGATGTAAGTCGATAATGCTATATCCTTCTGGTCATAGCCTGGCAATCAAGTAGGAGTAACTGTGGTTTTGTGTTTTCAGTAACGCTTCTGTTCACTCTGTTACGATTGTGTATATTATAGCGATGAATTTTTATTACCTTTAAAAAATTAGAAAAATAAAATATTTTAAGCCAAATCTGCAGATGCATATAATTCTGTCTCTGTCAATTGTTTCCAAATTTTCGACAAATAATTGTAAAAACCCAGAAAATCTGACAAGCGACTTTTAACTACTTTATAGCATTTTTCATACTTTTTTAAATTGTGGATAAATTGTCATATATTTACTACTTAAAATCTCAATTAGGGAGCTGTTATGCAACTTTTAAATGTTTGATAGAGTGTCCATTTAAAAAGAAGAAATACAAGGATTGAAAACCAAGTGATATCATGGTTGTAAAGACCATCTTAGCTAGCTTTTCTTTAAATGCCCAAGGCATAGTAACTATGATTAGAATGCAATTAAATAGATGCAACAATGTATGCATTAAAAGGTCGTCGGCTGGCTTGAAGTACACAGAATTGGCGTTTATCTACAGCCTTAAAGAAATTGAGTTGTCACAGAAGTCTTCTATGTGTAAAGCCAGTACATCAGCTCATTTAAATTCTACATAAAATATTGCCTAGCTTTCAAAAGTACTATTCTTATGAGTTAGAATAGAGTCATCACTGCCCTAAATACCTCAGCTGATTTTCTTAGCCTTAGTTTTCAATTCTTATAAGGTCAGCTTAATTTCATCTGCAAGGTGGAATTCCATGGATTCTTTCAATCTTTCTTGACCTGCTTTAGTTTATTCCTCTTCATAAAAGCTTTTTACCTGCCTTCGCTGTTTTGCATTCGTTTGATAAAAAACCTATTACTTCTGCGCTATCTAATATTTGGTGGCAAAGGAATCGTTTCAAACTTAAATGAAAATCTGTTTGTTTCCTTGTCTTTACATGAAGCCAAAATGCCAGTTTAAAAAATTTGGGTGCAGATTATACTCGTGATCCAAAAATCGTATCTGTGAGTTTTTGCGTCAATAATCCCGGTGTTTATGAAATTTAGGACTACCAACTAAGTTTGTATTTGTGTAACAGTGTTACAAATGGGTAAGACCACCTTTACAGTAGGTATTTGATTAACACCGATCCTAGTGAAAGTTAGGTATATCGTTGAATTTTTACACGTACTCTCATATATAAACAAAACAAGTGGTACTACAGTAGGTCTTCCTTGGACATAGTAAAGAATCTCACAGGGATATTTATAGTGTCATTGTCTGTTGGTGATTTCTCAAAACGTTCCTCGGCCAAAACATGTTTTGGCAACACACACACACACACACTGTTGTAATGTAGATAAAAAGCTTTGTGAATTTAAGCTCAGCAATAATTTTACTATATATTGGTATTTAACAATACATTAACTACATAATTAATCGAGTAAAATCGCGATTTCTTATCAGTTGCTTTCCAGCTTGGCCTATCACTCATCGATTTAATTGCATTTTCTGCTTTGGCCTGTACCGTGTATTAACTGGCCAATGAAAGCTATTGGTGATCTACTTATAGTTTTCTTTTAAACCATAGCTATTCCCAAAAATCAAGGCAAATTTCAGTTACTCTTTGTAAAGTAATTTCATTATTACATAGGATTTTAAAGTTAATGAAAATATTGCTATTGTATCACATTAGTCCATGTAGTATTTCTTTGGGATAAAGATTGCTTTGTATTCAGATACAATGCTGCTATCAATGGTCAAAGGATAGTGAATTACCCCTTTTGAGTGATTTTGAATTCAAAAGATGTTGTTTATTCCATCTTCCTTTAATATAAATTTGTGTGTCATTGTTTACAAAAGTAAAAACAGGTGTTACCTATTAAAAGCACTGTGACACTTCGCTATACAAGATAACTTTACAGTAGGCATTAAATTCAAAACTAGTAGGTTAGGAAGCACCGGATGAACTTCTTCTCCAGTGTTATTGAAAATGGATGGTAAAACATTTGGACTCATAGGAGCTAATGATACTATAAAGCTCCAATACCTATGACTATGACTTCCATTAAGTCCATAAAAACTAGAATTTTTGACCACTCTGAATGCTTTCAGTGATTTCAGCCAAGTACAGTTAAAAGGAACGAGACAAAACAGTTTGAGCAATCTCGATCTGTAGAACTATAAGGAGCAATATTGATTGATGAACTTTTTAAAGTTTCTTTTACAAATTTTGTATTAGGTTTCAGTTAGGTCTTTTGTCTGGCAAACATTAATAGTGTTGGTTACTTGATACTATCAGTCCTTTAAATACTAGGTTAGGGTGTTCAGAAACAGAGGAGGAGGAAGTGTAACTCTGCGACATCTTGAGCCAACAAGTCACATTCATTCATAGCATTTTAATGTAAACTTGCCATACACTCTTTTGCTGTTTTTATAAAAATATTAAATCCATAAATATGAAAAAGAATCACGCACATTTAAAAGGCAAAAAGAAGAAACAGTACATACAAGGACAGCAAATATCTGAAATAGGAAAGAAAGAGGGTTTTAATTAGAACTTTGGATAACACAAGTAGCTAAAAGGCTTTATTGGTACTAAAACATGTGGAATATAATAATCCTCAAAAACGTGAAAACTCCTTTGTAACATACAAAAACAAAGTTTTCACGCATGATATATTTTAAAGTTCCACAAACAATAGTGCCAGCATTAATTTTAGTAAACCATTTTATTTGCTATATAGCCATCTGATTGTATCTTGGAATTCGAGTTACAGTAAAGGCTGACATATGCACCCAATAACCTTTAATAAGAATAGTTACATCAGTTACACCAGGGCAACACAACTATAGTCAGATATTGTACAACCTCTGCTTTTTAACACAGAGGGTTTTCATGTTAAAAAGGCGACTTAGGATTTTCGTATCACCCCTCTTTTTTATTGCATAAAAATCCGCTACTTCTTTCAAACTTCCAAAGTTTTTTTTAAAAAAAGTACTAGTATCATTCATTTGTAGATGTTCATTGTGTCTGTTTTCAGTTTTCCAAGATCGTTTACAACTTGAAATATACAAGTATATACACGAATATACGTTTTGAACTATTTACAAGTATTTTGGCTCAAAATTGTAAACTAGTAAAAACGAAATTCTCATTCCGAAGATCAAGCACTTGCTAATACACTCAGTTTTGTCTATTGCTTAAGAGGAATAAATTATAGAAAGAATGATTAATTGTCATAATTTAGTTTCATTGTACTGTTTGTGTCAGTAGATGTATTTACAGCACAGTAATCTGTACATTTGAACCTTTCTTCCATATTGTTATCTTTCTACGCCTTTTTTTACCTCACCGACTATATTCCTGCGTCTCGTGGTTTAAACAGCTCAAAGTATTTTGTATATATAATCATAGCAATGCAATCGAAGACCTCTAGGTATGTGAGCATGCTGGATCCAAGAAAAAGTCCAAGCTGTCCACCAACGTCACCTAAATAGGAAAAGTAGTAAAAGGTTCTCTTGTCAAAGGTATTTTGTACATGTGCTGATAAAAATACAACAAAGAAATCAAATTTGCAAAGCTTTAAATAATATTCATCTCTTCATAAGTCAAAAGAATGATTAATATTGAAAGCATCAAAAATGCTATTAAATCACAAAACAACTAATCCAACAAATGGTATAGTCTTTTAACACATCTTATAACAAGCCCATTAAATACAGAAATTAATAGAGGCACATCTTAAATGTTCTTCTTATAAGTGTTTGATGGTTTTGAAATAAGATTTCATAGGTCCACACAATGGCAAAAGTAAATCCAGCGTAAATGCTAGTGTGAAAGCCACATCTTTTTACAATTTTCTGTTTAAAAATTTGGTATGATTGTATGACTGTCAATTTCTTTAGCTAATCCTTTATGTCCAAAAGTATATTAAACAAGTAAAATACAATTAATAGTGAAGGTATTAACTAAATTTGAGTTTTACCTTCCGTAGGGTGAAGTTATTGACTGATATTTTGAAATATCTAATGAATATATAATGAATTTACTGTCTTCCTTTCTGTCTTAGTCAAAATGCAAGAAATAACATTACCAACTTCCATATTTATTTTTGGACTTAAACACCGTAATCAACGTTGTATTCATTCTATTTGAAAGTCTTCTTTCTTATTAATTTGCACCAATTGCCAAATAAGAAAGCAAAAGTCAGGGATTTGTCAGTGACGAGGCTCGAAGACAACTATCAAGCTCTTTATTTACAAGAAGTGGGGTCACAAACTCTCTTTGATACTTCATCTTTGGTATTCGATGTGATTTTGTTGAATGACTACTTTAGGGTGAATTTGAAAGTGCCGGCAACACACCTCTGTTTATTTCATCAAATTTCGTTTTAATTAATTATATTAATGTATAAGTTAATGCCCCTAAGGTTAGGGAGGACTTGGCCATGACCGTGAAGAAAGTGTATTTTGGGAGTCTGGGAGGCTAGTTTTGAAATGATTCCTGAGCCTAAGGTCTTAGTCTTGGATAACTAGCTACAATTTAGTAAAACGAGCAAAAACGACACTAAACGAGGACAAAAAATAAAATATTACCCAGCAAGACCATCATGTCGTAGCTTGGTTCTTGTTCCATTAATTCATATGTTAAATCTCCGTAAAATATGACAACTTTTAACAAATTATCTCTGTAAAAGATAAAAAAAGAAATTATTTTTTTTAATAAACTAAAATGAAAAAAAGACATAATCGAACTGAAAAATTGATATAAAACATTCTCATCAATTACTCGTACAAAAAATAAAAAGTACTATAACAACTAAAGTAGAAGTGAAAAAAATTCCCTACCTTGCTCAAATGCCGACAGAGATTAAAAATATTATTCTTATTGTTTGTCCTACTCTATAAAATTACAAAATAAATTAGGCCTAGAAATTAATTTGATCACACAGAATTTAAAGATGAATTTATTTGAATAGGACATGGCTATCTGTTGTCACTAATATCTGTCAGAGTACTGTCTGAGAAAAAACATTTGGACTTACTATCGTATTGTTACTATCTCAAAGCTGTTATTGGTTAAAATAATTAAATATCTTAAATTTAGAGAAAAAATCTTCTCTTCCTTCTTTACGGTGCTACTTTATTGTTATGGTCCAAGAAAATTGAATAAAAAAGTTACAAGAGAGTAGTATAGAGTGACAAATTACATCCAATTAGGGCTCAGGGGCATGAGTAGGATATTAGTCTGAAAACACTTAACTTTACTTTATGTCCCTAACCTTTGAAATCATTTGTTTACTTAAACAACCATAGTAATTTTAATTGTATAGAAGATAAAGTGAAAACAGTTCTTTACATCTTCTTTCTTTCATTGCCTTAGCTGTTCCAGCCATCGGCAGCCTCTTTAATGAATTCTCTCCATTCTGATCTGTTGTACGTGGCCTGTATTAAGATATTAGGTTTTTCTGTTAGTTGCTGCAGGTATTTCTTTCGTTGTCGTCCTCTTGCTCTTTTCCCATCAATTTTACCAGTTAACGACAAGTGTTGAAAATTTCTTTTTCGCATTACATGCCCCAAGAATCTAGCCTGTCTAACTCTGATGTTCTTCAAGAGATTTCTTTCTTGCTTAACCTGTCTCAGGACTGCTTTGTTTGTTGTTTTTGTGGTCCATGATATTCGTTGCATTCTTCTAAATGCCAACATTTCAAATGCGTTGATCTTTTTCTCCACTGGCACACTTATCGTCCATGCTTCACAGTTGTAAGTGAATACTGAGTATACGTAACATTTCAATACTCTGAAGCGGGTTTTGAAGCTAATATTCTTGTTGGTCAGAATTGTCCTTAGTTTTTCAAATGTTGCTTTAGCTTGTCCTGTTCGTATTTTTATCTCTTCGTCGTCCTTGGCGTTCCACGATATCTTTGTTCCAAGGTATTTGAACGTGTTTACCTGCTTAAGCTGCTCTCCGTTCACCAAAATATTAATGATTGGAATTTCCTCTTCTTTTTTATAGTTATAACCATGCATTGTGTCTTTTTGACATTCAATTCCATACCTTTTTTGAGGCTGCTGATGTTTGTAACATTTACAAGATTTTGTAATCTTTCTTCAGAGTAGACAGTATCATCAGCAAAACGAAGGTTGTTGATATTTGTTCCTTCAACATTGACTCCTGGTTCTCCAATCAGATTTCTTAATATCATTTCACTATATAACGAGAAGAGGTCTGGTGATAGTACACATCCCTGTCGCACACCTTTCTTGATTGCACATTCTTCAGTGACATTGTTACTAATTCGAATTACAGCACAGTGGTCGTAATAAAGGTTTTGGATTATTCTTAAATCTTTATCATCTATATTAATCTCATTAAGCATGTGGAGAATTTCATCATGTCGAACTCGGTCGAACGCTTTCTTGTAATCGATAAAAGCCAGGTATAGATCTTTTTGTACTTCTATAGATCTTTGTGCAATGTTTTTCAATACAAAAACTGCATTCCTCGTACCTTTATCTGGCATGAATCCGTATTGTTCTTCTGATATTTGGTCGTGTATTCTACGCTTATTTCTTTGCATGATTACTTTAAGTAAAAGCTTGATGTAGTGACTCATTACACTTATCGTCCTGTGGTTTTCACATTCCATTGTGCCGGGTTTCTTTGGCGTTGCGATAAATATAGATTTCATCAAATCTCCAGGGATGATTCCAGTGTCGTAGATCTTATTGAAAAG
The DNA here is from genome assembly GCA_003991215.1 of Morbakka virulenta. NCBI lineage: Eukaryota > Metazoa > Cnidaria > Cubozoa > Carybdeida > Carukiidae > Morbakka > Morbakka virulenta. Next base: position 1,547,466 of record RDPX01000178.1, on the reverse strand, counting down.
TTGTTGTAGGTAATCTGGCCCCACTTCTTCTAGTGCCATCAGAATTTCGACGGGGATGTTGTCAGGACCAACTGCTTTGTTTGCTTTCATAGGTTTCATGGCATATTCTATTTCACTTTTCAATATTCCCGGTCTTGACAATGGTTCCGAGAACGTGAAAGGTTTTTCTGGTCGCTCGGGGTCGTCATGTAGCTCTTCTATGTAGTCATGGCATCGTTTTAAGATTTTCATAAACAGAGTCAATTATGGTCATGACATTCAAGATTAACTATAAAATGGTGATCCCGCAAGATGTAACTATATTTTTTGGATTCATTTAATTATCATGCTGGTGCGACAACTTGGAACATCCATACATTTAACCAACAAAGCAAAACTACGAATGAAATGTAGAGAAAGAAACATATTGCCAGTTCTTTTGTGAAGTTAGAACCCTTATTAAATGCTAATTGCTTGTAATAGAAGTTTTGAATCAACAGAAGGTTATTTCTAAAAAGGTCTAGTTTATGAAGTTTTTCAAAGAACTACTGCGTGATCTTATCAAATTATCTTAAAAAACAAATACTCTCTCTTTCTCTCTTTCTTCTCTTTCTCTCTCTTTCTCTCTATTTCTCTCTCTTTCTCTCTCTTTCTCTCTCTCTCTTTCTTTTGCTCTTTTTCTTTTGCTCTGTTTCTTTTGCTCTCTTTCTTTTGCTCTCTTTCTCTCTCTCTTTCTCTCTCTTTCCCTCTCATTCTCTCTCCTCTTTCTTTCTCTCTCTCTCCCTTGTTGAACATCACTTTTGTGTTGTCCAACAAGGATGTCTCAATCTCTTCATTTTCGTCAGAAAAGTCATCAAATTAATTGTCCACTTTGATTAAACACTGTCTGTCTAATATTTGCCTTTTGAGTCACTCATAACTCGATTTTTTTTGGAACTTAAATTCCTCACCTTTTAGGTTTCAGATTGAAATGTGCAAAGTACGAGGAGGTGATTACTACTACAATCTGTCCCTACCTATACTTTTGCTTGTTTCACTGTTCGTTTAAATTTGTTTTTGGTTGGCTCAGTGTTATGTCGCTCTGGCGTTTTCATGTNTTTCTCTCTCTCTTCCGTGTTGAACAACATTTTTGTGTTGTCCAACAAGGATGTCTCAATCTCTTCATTTTCGTCAGAAAAGTCATCAAATTAATTGTTCACTTTGATTTAACACTGTCTGTCTAATATTTGCCTTTTGAGTTACTCATAACTCGATTTTTTTGTAACTTAAATTCCTCACCTTTTAGATTTTAGATTAAAATGTGCAAAGTACGAGGAGGTAATTACTTCTACAATCTGTCCCTACCTATACTTTTGCTTGTTTCACTGTTCGTTTAAATTTGTTGTTGGTTGGCTCAGTGTTATGTCGCTCTGGCGTTTTCATGCATACATCTTCCTTGGTTGTTTCCTGAACCAAGTATTCATTTTGAGGATGCCTTACACTATTAAAGCAATCTATTCATATGGTCATTTTTCCAACATCTTACTTACATTCTTACTATTGTCATCTCCTCTACATCCAATAGCAGCATTCAGATCTTCCATGCCAATATAGATTTTATTGAATTTGCAGTAATTTGTCTCCTTTCAAGGTCTCATAAAAGAAACCAATATATTTTGTAGAAATATACACCAAAATGATAGAGTTACAGAGTTGGTGAAATGGTTCTTATGTTGCCTGAGTAGAAGAGTATTCTCCTTAACACCTTTGTAGCCTAACAAACATTTAACAAATCACCATGAAGCAATACACTACCACTTTTTCATTTTGACACCACGTGTGTCGATCATCCTCAGACAGTCTGTGATAAAACCACCACTCAATATCTACTTAGTTTCACTTACTTCCAGAATGTTGATGTTTATTCTCATTCCTGCTTTTAAGATAAAAGAGGTGATTCAAAATTTTGACATTCTACATTCCTACGGAAGGCATTTCTATGATGTGGGTTCTTCTACGTGAGGCTTTAAACTTCAACTCTTGACTCGTCATTATTGCTTTTGAAAAACAATAAAGTGGTAAACTATTGTCTTTTTTACTTTTTTTATTGTAAGCTATCAGTCATATCTGGGATCACGAGCACATCGGATCGCCTTATCAAGGTTAGACGTTGTCCCAGGAGTTTGTATCTTACGCCGAAATACTCTTCCGGCACCACTGTAGTCCATTGCATTGCATGGATGTGGCTACTTAAAGACTGTTGAAAATTGCCTTATTACAGCAACACCAATGTGAATTTGCTGTTTTTATGGCCCTGTTAATGACATCTAATAGCATCCTACCACATGCTATTATGTGGTCCTATTTTAGACGCTTGCTGTGATACGTAAAGAATGCGTGTTAGATATTCTTGACTAGCTATAGGCATAGGTCAGCATATATTACAGTAGACATAAAATTTAAAGTAGATTTTCAGCATAGACTACTTTTATCAATTTAAATGAGATAAATTGCTATAATGACTGTGCAGAAAAAGTTTTCTTTTTTTAATAGCATGAAAACAAAAGGTTATGGACACACTTAGAGATTATTGTATTATTAAAAAGCAATCTTGTAAATTATTCCAAACAATTTAAATAATAAAAATAATTTAATAAATTAAAATAATTTAATAAATTAAAATAATTTAATAAATTAAAATAATTTAATAAATTAAAATAATTTAATAAATTAAAATAATTTAATAAATTAAAATAATTNATCAATTTAAATGAGATAAATTGCTATAATGAATGTGCAGAAAAAGTTTTCTTTTTTTAATAGCATGAAAACAAAAGGTTATGGACACACTTAGAGATTATTGTATTATTAAAAAGCAATCTTGTAAATTATTCCAAACAATTTAAATAATAAAAATAATTTAATAAATTAAAATAATTTAATAAATTAAAATAATTTAATAAATTAAAATAATTTAATAAATTAAAATAATTTAATAAATTAAAATAATTTAATAAATTAAAATAATTTAATAAATTAAAATAATTTAATAAATTAAAATAATTTAATTCCTACCTCAAGAAAAGTCTTGTTTCCATTGGTGTTCCCTTTAAACCATATCTTTTTGCATAACCATCTGCCTCCGTATTTGAAGGGTATAAAGCAAAGGAAATAGAGGGAATAAAGTTTTCTATGGTGCATGGTAAAGGGCAGTGGTAATTCTTCTGTGCGTTAAATCTTTCTAAAAATAGGAAAAAGTCATCATACAATAGGGCTTAGCGAGGTAATTCCTTAAATTGGCCTAAGATAATAACAACGAATTTGAAAGTAATACATATTAACTGTAATAAATAATTATTCCTTTGATACCGTCACATAATCGATGTTGAGTCTGCTATTAATACATATGGATGGTAGTCAAAATGTAGCATTTAAGATTAAAAATGTCATAAATTTTAATAATTACGTTGTTTTCTTGGCATGTTTTAGAAAGTAGTTTAGACCCTATTCCAGCATTTTCTTTTTCTTTTCCTTTTGTTGTTTTTTAATTTTAATGTTGCATTTAACACTAGCAGCATCAAGTTATACTATCAACTTCAAGGTAATTTGTTGCTAAATTTTAAGTATTTTTACGCTTTAGAATAACATTTATAATTTCAAACCCAAATGCTTTAAATATCATCATCATCATCATCATCAGGTTCCATCGAGTCGGTGTCGACTCCTGGTGACATTATGCACTGCTTGCCTCCATCTTTCTCTGTCTCGTACATCTTCTTTCAGTTCAATCAGACTCTTCCCCGTGGCTTCAATCACTCCACCTAACCATCTTTGCCGTGGCCTGCCTCTTCTCCGTCTACCCTAACACATCGATAACATGAGGTATTTTTCCATACATCCATCTTTTCTCGTGATGTGACCAAAAAATCTCAACCTTTGCTTTACTATGCATCCTTCCAGAGATATATTTGGTTTTATCCTCTCAATGACGGGTTTGTTGGTTTCCCTTCTTGTCCATAGAATCTTCAAAACTCGCCTCCAACATCATAGCTCGAACGCATCTATGCGCTTTCTGTCTGGTTTCTTGATTGTCTTTTAAATATACTTGTTGCCAAAACATTACAGATGGACCTCATCGAATTTTGTTTAATGCAAGACTGTCTTCTTCTCATACAGAGATTATTGGATGGAGAAACTGTAACGTGAGGAAACTTTTTTCACCTGGGTTCAGTTTCGTTTTAAGTAGGTTATCATCATACTTTTGCAGGACAAAATAACCCCACAAACAAATACATTGCTTAATAAAATGTTTGAACAATTCCAGTCGTGTATTTGCGAATGAAAAGGTGTAAGGGAGGGGTTATTCCCAATTTGAATAGTTTACAGAGAAGTGGCAGTAAGAAAATAATTATTTGAGTAAATCCAGATGTTTATTTTCCTAATATTTTTTCAAATACAATAATATATCCTATTAAAAACTAAAGTTCTCCTTGTATAAATGAACATAAACTTTGATACGATATCAGGTAGAAACAGTAAATATAGACATTGAGTTATTCCCGGTTGGTGCACTCATATAAAATGTGGTATTTATCCTTATTCAGAGCATTTAATAATAGTACCCTTTCACTGACATTGCACTGACCTTTATTAATTTTTATTGATGAGTCTTTTTAAGTCCAAGTGTCTTCTACAAGTCATATGCTGGAAGATAGATAAGTCCCTTCGGACATGTTTTCTTTACGAAATCTTTTTTTAAAATCTCTGGCTATGGGCAAAAATCTCACCTTTTTTTGAAAATCCCTGGTGCTAGAATTGATACAAATTTACAACTCTTTCACAATGAATTGCAGAAAAAACATTATTAAACAATTATTGGATATCATATACGTTAAAAATTATTTAGTTTTGACTACTTGTATGAATTAATCAAGAGGCTACTAGTAGAAAACTGTTTTCATGATTTACTAAGAATTTACCAGTACAAATGTCGATTTTTAACCCAAACCCAAAAAGCATGGGTATAATTTTAAAGATAACAGGAAAACATTTGGCATGACCATTTTTGATGGTCACGTGCTTTCTTTGGTAAAGTATGGTGTTGTATTATTTCTAGTAGAGGGTTATATATTTTATAGGGGATTAAAAATTTATAGTTTTAATTATTGTATTTTTCAAAAAAAACCATTGTCTATATTTAGTGCTTTTCAGCAATAGTTTAAATAATTTTTAAAAGAATAAGAAAAATACAGAAATTTTCCTAAAAATTATAAAAACTTCTAACAAAAATTTTCAGGAATTTTTCGAAAAACATCGTTTCCTCAAAATCCAAAACTTTTTCCCAATGGAAAATTCCGGGTCTTGAACGTTGAATCAATTACCTGACGGATGACTAAAATTTTCCAGATGAAGGGGTGATAAAATTTGACCCCTAGAATGGAGAACTACCTTTATTTCCTATACGCAAGTATAGAGATAAGCGAGATTCAGAAGTTATTTAAAATTGAAGAAAAATGGACAAATTTCTGAGAAATAATAGTACTTCTCTTATTGGTACAGCTCCAAGCCTGATCGTACTAGGCCCTTGCACGGTCTTAATGAACATACTATCCAAACTAAATTTTGAGATAGAGAAAGCAATATCTTTTTGGCTCAGATAAAGTCATATTAGTAACCAATACAATTGTGCCCATAAATTGTTGTATTTTGGGGCACAATGTTCTGTTCATTTAATTTTAAATGCAAAGGGAAATTTAGATCTAGCTTTTCTTTAAAATATTGAAACGATTTAGGATAGCTCTTCTCTATTCTTAGTATTGGTCTGTTTTCTTTCGGCGCGAGTAATTTCTTATATTTCTAAAAAAGAAGTAAGGTGGAAATAGTCACAAAGTCAAAAAGTCACAAAGAAGAAGAAAGTGCATGGTTAAATGTAAACATCAGGAGCTAAAAATTGAAATTGGTGATAGCAGAGATAGGAAGAAGAGAAACAATGAGAATGCCAACAGTTAAAGATGAAGAAAAAAAGGTACTGTCCAGACGTAAGAACAAAACAAGAAGGAAAAGAAGATTAATGTCTCTGGAAAAAGATAAACGTAAGAGATAGAGATGAGCTCATCTGATATACGTAGAATATGTCATGAAACAACAAGTTTGATTCAACCATAGTTATAAAAGTACCAGCAAAAGAAAGGAAATGTTTTTCGACATGAATATATAATATTACATTAAGTACAAACTGAGAATGGTATAAATATCTGCAAGAGGACCATTTCTTCAGTGGTACTCCTAAGCAACCATGCCTTTGCATGAAAAAGTAGAGGAGTGGAATGATAAACCCTTAATCAATTGGAGGCTAGGTAAGTTATTAATTCATCTTGCAAGAACCTAGGCAACCAACAAACAATGGAGGGGAAAGAAACCTACTACACCTTCTTGAAGCCTGAAACAAAGATGGTCCACGAAGGCAATAATTTGTTTTCAAGCAAACGTTTACCCCAGTAGAGTCACTGAGTTAGTCCGTAGGACTCTACACTCCTGCCAATATTAGGCTAATAGGTTATAGGTATGAAAACATTTTAGTAAGAGGATCTCATATTTGTAATTAAAAATGGACTTCTAATCATTTTCATGTTTTATGACCTCCTGATAGAATTGATTTTCAAATACTCAAATACAATCCTGGTATCTAAAAGTATGGTTGTTTCATGAAAGTTGATAAATTTGATTTCTAGTAGATATTTACCTAATCAGTGAGGATACCCAAGACGTACTGCTAAAAAAATGCTATAATATGGCACTACATTGTGCTTTCCTTTAACCTGACTTTGACTGAAAGAGTTTTACAGATTTTTATAATTTTAGCCATAGGAAAATGGAGTTGTGTTTTTTTTTATCCAATGGGTTACTGTTTGCCTAATTCAATGCTATTCTAGGTATTTTTTAAAATGAAAAACAAATAATTTAGATAAATAGGATTTAAAACAACTGGATTTGAAATTGGAAAATAGGAGTACTAATTTTATCTCAGAATTTGAATTTCTATTTTCATAATGATGTCAATTAAAGCCACTTAGCCCTTTGCTTTTGTTGAATAGTAGAATATTCCTAACATAATTAATTAATTAATTAATTAAGCTTATTCATAAAGATAAAAAAAGTACAAGCATTTGATTCAGTCAATAATTTTTGACAATTTATTTTCAAGATATTTATAAAAAATTCTAAATTTTTCAGCTCATTCTGTTCTTTTTCCTTTTTTTCTTCTGTCATATTTTTACAGTTTCACACTCGTAGTGGTGTTATGTCTTGTATGGTTCTTAACCATTAATAAAATGTTACAGAATCTAATGGATATCAAAATGTTTCATTAAACCTAATTCAATTTGTTTGCTGTTTATCATGTTCTATTTCAGATTTTATTAAAAAGTGACTTGGTTACTTTTTTAGAATTGAATTTCGTTTTGAAGTTGTTTGCTGTTATATTGTTACTCTATTGTTTAACTTATAAGTATTAATACTGAATGAGTACTATTTGATGATCTGTAGAACTTGCTCTGAAACTAACATCGAATGCAAAATATTTCTTGTCTTGTTTCTTGTAACAGTAAAAACTCAGGAAAACTAGCAGATTTCAACTTTTTATTCAGTTTATCACAGCTCTGGTCAATAGCTTTATTTTCTAAGCTTCTCAAAGATGAGAATCTAAGAATATTGCTTGTTTTCTGTAATTGGTGTCCCTGTTCAATAATATACTTGTCGTGGGCCTTGTATTGATTTTGTTTAAAAAATCAACTGCATTTTTTGTTTTTTCTCTTGTTTTCCTGGTTTTTTTTCTGTTTGGCTTTCATTATATAAATGTGCTTCCTCGTGAGGTTTTTAACAGCTTTGTGGTCAGCGTTTTATGAATTCAGGATGGAATTGGAAACAGGTTATATTATTGTAAACTGGTATTAAACTGAGTGATCAACGAGTAGTGTTCTTATAGATCCAATAGTCGGTCATAAAAGGTAATAACTGGTGATTTTATCGACGTTACGTTATCGCTCGAAAGTTTAAACATATTCATTATAGGACTTAATATGTTAAAGAAGTAAGTGACGGATGAGTACAGCTTTTCTTTAATGAATTTGAATTTTGTATAAACGCAGTGAATCACAACCACCAGTTTCATAAGATTATCTCTTTCAGACAGGTGACTTTTTTATCAATAGAATATTGCTGCTATTAGGATCAATAGGTAAATTTTTATTTCCAAGATGAAAATACGAATAATAGGTCGAATGGTCTAGAAAAAGAAAACAACCTTTTTTATTTTGACTAACTCAATGCATATTAGAGTTCTGTGATATATAAAAGTAAAGATAAAGCAAAAAAAAAGATATGACACGCTTATATCTCAAAAACTACCCTCGGGAAAATATACAGTATGGAAGTTATTTGACAAGCAAACATCGTTATAAGTCTCTATTACGGCAAAAGCTACTGTACCCATGTTCAGGAGTTAGTTGCACCTCAAGGATATGGACCATTTTACTTTGGTGCAGTGTTCTACTTTCAATAGCCTCATTGCTTCTTACCATGTTGAAAGATACAGAAAAAGTCAAAACAATGTTTCTTATGTTGGAGTTTAGCATTGCTGAGTTTGCCTGCGCCTTAACTGCATTAATTTTAACATTTGGTAAGCATTTTGTCAAATGGTATTCTATTACAAAGCAGAAAGCAATGTTTGAAAATCTCGATACTTTATCGGAAAGGCAGAAAGAGAAAGCCACTGGAAAAGAGACAAGACAGACAGGAAAGGATCTACATGATCATCATGCTCCATTTATCGTGTTTTTTACTCTTTGGGCTATGTTGGTTTTCCTATGTTTTGCCATATTTACATTCTTGTATGTCCTTGATAAGGAAAATTATTCTTATTTACCTTATATGAAATACACAACAACTTTGTTATTATTTATCACTGCTGCAATAGACATGTTAGTAATCAATGTGCTTGAAAATGTTGAAAATCAAGTTACATTAGATCAATGTAAATTGGCTTTGAATGAAATTTTAACGGAATTATTCAAAGATATGACACTGGAAGAGCGTATTGATCGGGCTAACAAAATAAAATATTATCTGAAGGAACACGATACATTTCGTCTTAAAGATGCATGGCACCACCACGAGTCTTCATTTAATGAAATAGCTAAAGAAGAAAGAAACCTCCCCAAGGAATTATTGCAATCTGATGTTGCCAGTAGAGAGTTTATTGTAGATGATTGCAAGGTTGATGTAGCAGAGGACAATAAGCTCGGTTTAATTGATCAAGGTGACACTGTTGCCGATAATTGGTTGCAAGAAACTAATCGAAGACCAAGCCCTAAAAATCCAATCGAATGGCAACCAAAAGAAGGAGTAAGCAGAGTCAAAGGACAGAAGATAGGTGATGATTATGTTATCTTAGAAATGAACGATCGTGACGAAAAACTGTCCCTAGTTAAGTCTACGCACCAAGACGAAACCCAATGTGAAGGTGAATCTGTATCTGATGTGCAGTCTCCAACGACAAAGGAGCCGTTATAAGTAGTAAAAGAGAAAAAGTGAAAGGTAAGGAAAAGCCAAAAAAAAGTGAAAAAGTAACTGGAAATCTTTTACACTGTTATTTTCTGAAATGTATAAAACCAAGTGAGTTGGACAATTTTAATTCTGTAATTGATCTTGGATAGAATTAAAGTTATGGTAAAGTTTTGTGTTAACTTTATAGTCTTCCTTCACCTGCAGTATCCAATATAAAACAAGGTTATACTTGCCTCACATCTGCATATATATTTATATATGCAAATGATTCTGTAACAACCAAATTGACTGTAATTATTCCAATGAATGCTAGGTTGATTCCATATAAACCCCTCCCTGATGAAAAGTTATCTGTTTGGAAATTCCACATATTGAGCATGCACATTAACTGACAATTTTTTTAAGTATAAAGTAACTATCCAAAGGAAATGGTAAGGCACCACTTCTTCTATGGTACCATATCCGTGCGAAGGCTACTTTGCTAGGGGTGCTACCAGATTTTTTCACCCTAATTTAACGTTAGCTTTTTCCTTAATATTCAGTATTTTGCAAGTATTACTACCTGCCAACAATATATGACGAGTCTCCAGGAACAGGTAAAAACCCCTAAATAATCCTAGGAAGGATATGTTTTCGCTGAATTTCTTGATATACATTCTTTTATGTTAATTTTACAGAATTCTAATGCTAATTGGAATTTAGTAGAATCAAGTGGGAAAAGATGTAAACGGTAAAAAGTGTAATAAATATATATATAGTTAAGCTTGTAAAACACAAGCACCAATAGATCGGATTGTAGAGCACACGGCCATGATAGCCATAGGCGCTGGTTCGAATTCAGTTCAATGCACTAGTATTTTCACTTTTTTACAATTTCATCAACATTGTAGTATTTTCATGATTGTCGTCCATGTACGTAGGTATCAGTGGCTCTTACCTGGTAATGAAAGTTGTCATTCTGTGGGAGACTCATATCTAATTGCATAATTGGGATGAGGTATCCAACGATAGGGACCAGGTAAAAGAAGGACCATTCACGTAAGAGATGCGATAGCTCAGATGATAGGGCATTTGACCATAATAGATGTGGGCACTGGTTTGAATCCAGTTTAGCACATATTTTTCAGTTTTCTGCAATACATAAAATGCTAGAGAAACTTTACCCGACCCTACTGTAGCTCTCCAGGATCTCCAACAAAGACATTTTGTTACGGTTGAAGATTTAGTATTTCTTAGAAACATCAAATGTCATAAAGAAAAAACAACTTTGGTTCTTTTACCTCGAACACAAACATCTTTGTGGTTTTTGAGTTGTTGAGGGTACAAGTTAAAGGAAGCGTAAAGTTGAACTTACAAATGAAAATTGATAATGATATCAAGAAATATCTAAAAAGATAATGCGTAGAGATCGGGTTAGTTAAATAAAATTAAGTTAACCCTTTGGATGTACTAGTAGATGCGTGGATATATGTCTATTTATATCACAGGTGACAGGGTACTAAGTGCTGCAACATGCCAATAAACTATATCAAAAGAAAACAGCTTAATAATGNTTTACCCGACCCTACTGTAGCTCTCCAGGATCTCCAACAAAGACATTTTGTTACGGTTGAAGATTTAGTATTTCTTAGAAACATCAAATGTCATAAAGAAAAAACAACTTTGGTTCTTTTACCTCGAACACAAACATCTTTGTGGTTTTTGAGTTGTTGAGGGTACAAGTTAAAGGAAGCGTAAAGTTGAACTTACAAATGAAAATTGATAATGATATCAAGAAATATCTAAAAAGATAATGCGTAGAGATCGGGTTAGTTAAGTAAAATTAAGTTAACCCTTTGGATGTACTAGTAGATGCGTGGATATATGTCTATTTATATCACAGGTGCACGTTGATTTGAATTATAGAATAATGGAAAATATGTCTGTGTCCAACTGGGTTTGAATTAGTGCCTGTTGTCAATATGGTCACATGTTCTACCACCTAAGCTCTTGGTGGTGCTTCCTTAACAAGATCATTTAGCAACAATATTATTTACCTTAGAATATCTTTACATAACTTTAAATACTTAACTTTAATGTTAATAATAAAAATAACTTGAACTGAAGGATACCTTTCACCTAGAATCGAATTAAGAATATTTTTCCTTCGAGGCACCGGTAATTTGAATTGTTACTAACGACCCAGCGGGGACTAATTCACACCCCCCCACCCCCACCCCCCCAAAAATCTTAAAGATCTTCCAAAAGGTGTGTATTCTTAGAATCGGCATTTTAATGTGCGTCTTGCAAGAAAACTAACAACTGCGTCATTATTTGCAAACTATATGTCTCTTTTAGAGTTTCTGATAGAGTGTATATCAACGATTTGATGTCAACTTTGTTACCAGCAAGGTTTTAACCCTTCATTGTGATACTCACTAGACAAGAAACTTATTCCGAACATAAGACCAATTCTTTTTCATTTTTTTACCATTTGGTTTTGCTTAAGAATTTTTCAACGCAACACGAACTTAACAGACTCATGCACTTTTTTGAAATTACCTATTTTGATTTCCTATACCTATACTCATTTTTAAGTAGTACGTTTTTTATATAACATATCGAAACATTGTTTCATGGCCTTTTTATCCACCAGAGCAAATCTAAAAATTTTTTATTCTCACGTAGTTAAAGCAATGATTGTAAGATGTGGAAATTTCGTCAAAATAGTAAACAGGGAAATTTCTTTAATAGATATCACTTGTCAGTGCAATTTTTTTGCCAATACCATTTGCTTTCGTCTTATGTTTCTGATGAACCTAGATATAATGCTAGATTATTAAATTTACTTAAGTATTATATTTAAATTACATTATTAAAAGCAGAAAATGTATAAAATATTTGTAAAGAAAACTAATTGAAGTTCCACAGAAATGGGTTCTCTCTAGTGACAGTGGCTTTCCAAAGGAATCTGCTTGACCAATTGAACTGTAATTGCTAAGGCTTAACCTTGATCAGTTTTGAGACGTGATTAAGTTACATTTAGGACTCAAGATAGGAAATAGTAGACCGAAATATTGTCTTAAGAAATACACCATTCTCATTGAAAGGGATAGACCACCCTTAAATTCCTTGCAAACTTTCTGTATTTTAGACACTTGTAAAGCATAGGAACCAATTGCTAGTTTCTAAATAAGGTAGTTGTGATTTTGTATATTAGCTATTTACTTATAGATCACATTTCAAGCACGAGATATTTTATCCTGCTGGCTTTTCGTAGTTTGTTGCCTCACATTGTTTTCTGGTTACCATTCCCACATCTCACCCTTGTCTTCCAAAGCTGCTTAGGAAGTAGAGAATATCTGAACTGAGTCCAAGACGTGACAAGCGGTTAGGAAGAAAAATCAACAGGCACTCAGTGCATTACTTAGCTGTTTGTATCTGTGAAAAAATTATTAATAATTTCCAAGGACAGTTACTATATTCCAATAAAAGGAATATGGAATATATCTCATGCTAAGATTTCTCGATTGCATGTGAAGTAATTCAGATAACTGATTCTTTAATATAAGTTTCCGGTTACTAGTAATCCCCATCGTAATTTTCTTGATACCCTCTTTACTACTTTTAAAACATTTGTACTGCTGATGACTTAAGTTCCTCTGGAAGATGAAACCACTGTTTGGTCAGTATTATTTCAATTAGCAGTGTCATAAGTATTCTGATATTCGGTATCACCGAACATTTTATTAATACTTCAAATGTAAAGAAAAGTATTTTTGTTTTTTTGTTGTTGTAGGAATAAATGCTCCAAGGCACCAAAAATTTTTATTTGATTACTGACAGAATTAGGTAGCAAGAAATTTTCACAAATTCCAACAAAAGTACAATTTCAAAATTTGCCTTCTAACAAATCACTAACTTTAACTCCTACAAAAGTAAGCTAGACCCCACATCACCACCTTTCCCTCCAGTGACTAATGTCCTTTAGCAACAAGGAATGCCATGGTATGCTAGGCTGCAATTGTTTAAAAGAGGATTAATCACATGGAAATATGATTTTTGGAAGGATAACTAAGAATAACTTGCTGTCATCCTAAGTAAAATATAAGGGTATCACGCACCATAAAAATAGTAATAAAGCCAAGATCCTTGGGGAAAAAAAGGGCTAAAAAAGATCTGAATGGGGCATCTGGAGGGGAAATTGGCAAATTTTTCGTGGTCCCCTCTGTAAGTAACCGCTTATTGCACGGAAACTAATGCCAATACCTGATTAATAGGGGCAATATTATATATTCTCATCTTAAGCACGGTGTGTAGAAGTCAGAACACAATGACTAAACTAATGATAAAATTAAGGGTGTAAAACCTGAGAAAGATCTTGATCTTGTCGTTAATAGATCAAATTATATGAATTATATCTGTGAGTTCTAAAACCAGTCATTTTACATTTAGAAAAAAAGTAGGATGTAACTTGATCTTTTATTTTGGAAGACAAATGGAAGACAAAATATTATTTTAAAGATTCACCATATCTGAAACTGAGAGAAGAAAAAGTTTCTTTTAACAGTGGAGAGAAAATTAGATTACTGTTTAAAAGTTGATAATCTATAGATCTCGTGTTTGGTCAGAATAGGGACAATCATAGGCTAACATCCTTATTATCTGCACTGAAAGTGGATAATGTTATCGACTGATCTCAATGGGTCAAGAAGTTGATTTTAGTCTATTGGTAAAATTTATCCTTGATTGCCATCTTATTGCTGTTTTTCAACTTTCAATTGACATATGTTCTACCTAACCATTCTGCTTGACATGACCAAGAAAAGAATATTTGTTTTCTAATAAATGTCCCAAAAGCCTTCTTCTGAAGAGATTATCTGCAGGCACTTCTATATTAGTAATTTGTGAGTTCCAAGAAATTCTGCGAGATTCGTCTCAGGTACTTAAAAGTAACTATTGAGATTCCTGATTCTAATACCGGTCTTTTGCAGTACTCGTCTAGTATTGTGGGTCTGATTTAAAGGTTTTTGTAGGTACATTTTTAATGAAAAATCCAATTGCTTAATAATGTGTATGTTAAACTCCTCTACTTCATCGCTACCATGAATAAACAAATTATTCACTGAAAACACGAAGAGGATCTATTGATTCTAGAAATTGAAAATACTGATAAGGTTCTTTTTAATCAAATAGTAATACTAAATAACATAAAGAGAAAAATGGAGATATTATAAATAAATGATAATAGTGTTTTCTAAGGTGTGTCTTAAGTTTATTATTTCCCTATTTTCCTTTCTCTAAAGAGATTCAATAAAGTGGTCAATATCCGCAATAAATTGATTTTGAATTCAAAAATTCAGAATACTTTTAAATCATTTAATAAAATGAACTAAGATTAAATAACGGCAATAAAATAATGAATCAGGTTAATAATTTTTCTTTAATGAATCCCAAAGGTAAACTAAATGTTGTCTTTGAAAAACAGTGCTTTTAATTTTTGCCTAAGTTCGCAAACATACAGTTATCTTCAAAGTGTACAATGAAATTAACTAGATCACATTATCTATACACAAATTTCTTGGAGGGTCACACAATATAAAATGAATATATCCTGAAATTTTAGTAGACATATATGCAAACAGTGTTAACTACCAAAATAATAGAGATCAAAAAGTGCTATTTCATGATGCAAGTCATGGAAGGGGCTCAGGTAGGTGGTATGTATACATTGGCATCAGTGATGTATTATGTGCAATTTTTATCCATCTTTCCTGAATTCTATTACGATATATATCAGAGGAAATTCTGAACAATACGGCTACACCGTTTATCAAGAGAGCCATCAATAAAAGTCTAGTAATAAATATAGGTACTGCTCATCGTATTAATCTAGTTCACACTCATTTTGAAAATATTCAAAGCTGTATTTCGCATTTATGGAACTGGGTAGATTCTTTCCTTATAAAATGACTCTCATTTTAGCAAAATTTTAGTAAACAGTAACAATTGATGTCCCCTACCATTACCAGACTTTTCTAAAAATGCAATTATTCCTTAGATACTTACTTAAGGCCTCCCAATATATTAAAGAATATTCCAAGGCAGCTCAAATATGGCCAGACTTCTCTTGGTAGTTTAAAACGTTTTGCTCTTCATTTAAAGAAATGTTATGGGAACATATATGTGGGCCATTATCTGGACAGGCATTTTTTCTAAAGATTTTATTCAGTATGAGGGAAATTGGGTATAAAGTTTACAAGAAAAAGAGAAAGAAAAGGAGGCTTGGATAAAATACCGAAGAGTTCATATGAAATAAGATATAGCAGAGTTTTCTGGTTTTATAACTTCAAATCACAGGTTCAGTATGGATTTTTCGGCCGAGTGTTACCGTCGTTTCTAAGATACCATTTACAGTACAGTTCACCATTTTACCTAGCAAAAAAATCATTCTGTCATCATCTATCACAAGAGTTATTCTATAATTCTTAAGAGGTACATTTTCCTTTGTTTAAAATGTCAGCAAAGAAGAAAAAATTGAAAGTGCAACTTACCCCACGCAGGCCACATGCAGTGAAATGATTCATTAATGGAACACACTCTATAATTTCCTAAATAAACATAAAACGTTAATATTTCAAACATTAAAAAGACACATTTTTTACTCAAATACGACGTAAATAAGGAGCAGCCTTGCTATAGACAAGAAATGTACTTGAAAAGCAATATTATTAACCTGAAAGGGAGAGTTCTGATTGAATTCTTTTTCAAAGGTACTCGAAAAAGGATTTTACTAAATATTGAATGAGAGTATAGTAAGAAAGGAGAATGAAAATATTTTGTTTGGGATGGTAGGATACTACTTTATCTCGTCTGTATTCTATTTGTCTTTTTCTTCAATGGAAGTTATTAACAAAGGCATTGCTTACCAATGTATATACCAACATCATGTAGTTTTAATTACTTAAAGCTTTCTATACATATTGAAAACGAAAGAGATTCATACTCTTCTGATTACTGGTATAGTGTACTTGAAAAGTCACATAATCTGAATATTCTGACCAATTTCCGTTAGGGTTCAGAGTACGTAGGCAAACGTTCTTAATACCTAAATGCAGTCGATCAATATTGATTACTTCATTTAGGTAATAAAATTATTTTCTTTTTATGCCTATTGAGCGTAATGAATGGAACGATGCAAAAAAACCTGAAGACTATTCGTAATTATTTAATCTTATCATTTTTACTTCCCCCTAAAATTATCTTAATAAATTATACAAAATATATAACTTTTGAAAAATACATTGAGACTTTTACCTAGATTGGATCACGCACCGGCTCGTCTTCTTAAATTATAGGAGCTAATGAGTACTTCCTTGAAAGTCAATCTTTCACTTAATTCCCTTATTTTGAAAATAATATACATTCAACTGTTTAGGTATATTTTAGTATGGAAGAAAGTTATTGGATATATAGACCATTAAAGATATATTATACTGAGTACATATCCCAGGTAAGCATGGGAAACATACCATTGTAGGACCAATTGAATTCTTGTTGCTCTTCAATATTAATGTTATTTAAAAAATGAAGCAAATATCGGTATTAAATAGAATCTACGTATTTCAACTCCTAAGTTTCGTATTGATTTTACTGAGCGGTTTTTATCAATTAAATACCCTTTGTTGATCCACTCGCCGCTTGGGGGTACACTCATTATGTGCCCATCCTCCAAGAAACGCATGCTTCTAAGACTTGGAAATACAATAGGTATCAATTTTAGATTTGGCCTTCATGCTATGTCACTCAAAAGATGCATTTTTTCACTGGTAATCAGATACTTATGAAAATTATCGGAGAAACTACTGGGAGTAACTCTGTGTGCCTCCTCGAGCAATTAGAAAAAAGGCTGACAGTCAAGCATCAGCAATTACTATTACTCATTCCCACCCACTTAAATATACACAACATTTTTAGAAATAAACTAATGCATTGGTAATATTGAATGAGAACATTTAGACTTGCAGAGCAAAACAAGTGGAAAATATCTGTTGCACTGAACTGGTTTTGAAGACTGGAAAATTATCTGGTTACGCGAGTAGAACCGATAGATTAGTTGGTAAATCTGATTACAGTGAAAGCCATTGTCAATGATTTGAACCAAATTTGATGTAACTTAATTTTCCAGTAGTTTTCCTTTTCCTGTGTTTTCTGAGGCCAAGGAGAATTTAGTTAATGTTATCAAAGCAAAAATGTAAAAATAGACATATGGGACTCTCATGCTCTTGCAGTCATTACAACATTCTAGCCTATTTTCAACTCTTGCTATCTGATGTATGAACCCTCAGGAGTAAACAAAAATGTTCCAAAGGCAATTGATGGGTAAAGGGGCTTTAGATGGAGCGAAAACTTTCTGATGACCTCTCGACGATTAAAAATTGTACCTCTCTCTCTCTATATATGTAAATATATTATTCACCTACATTTCAATATTATTACCTTTATGGGAATAAATAGAAAATATTTTATTTTGGTCAAATATCTCCAATGAAATATCATTTGAGGCTCAAATTTACTTAACTTATATATTTCTTCTAACCGTCAAACTATCTACCTCTACAAGAACCTGTGTATATATACCCTAAAATTTAGTTTATGACATGAAACGAAGTTTTTTTCAAATAGGAACTCTCTTTAGCAAAGTTTGTTTATCAGCCACAGGCAAAGATAACCTGTTTTTCTCATAACCTGTCAGTATTTTGCTTCTTAACCTATATTTTCGACCTAAAAAGACAATTGCTCAATACAGCAGGGGTTAGAATGTTACTGCAAACACAAGTTAAAGAAGAAGAACCCCGCGTGGAAGAAGCGATTACAGACCAGAAATAACAATAGGAAACCCGTCATCGAACAATTTAGCTTTTATTCACCAAACACGCGAGACTTTGGTGATCCCATATAGATTGTGTCATTTTCTCAAAAAAATCGTACTGGTACTAACTCTACTTTTTTTTCTAAACTGGGTCAATACTAGGATTAACTTGGTACATTTATCTACCACTGATATGGCTTTCATTGCTTTCCTCTAGATAGCGACTGTTGTAACCACTACAAAAACAGAGATAACTTCCAGGTACAAAAGCAACTTATGAAAAAGCTGTAGAAAGAAAATAATCAATGCCTAAAATGGTCCTTTTCAAATGTCTCCATCCCTTCTTTGTGTAAATACGTAAACTAGTCTTTATGGAGGTTGCCGTAAACCCAGGGTTAAGTTCCATTTCACACTCTTGGTCGGATAACGATTTTTTAAAGTCCTTCACGAGACCATCCTTTTATTGCTGTTTGAAGCTTTTTTTGCTTCCAGGCTTTTTTGTTTTGTTTTTCTTTTTTCTGCTTTCTCTCCATTTTCCCCCTTATACTGTTTCTAAGGGTTTCTTACCAAATTACATCTCTAATTGAGAAGAGATCCATAATCTTTATCCTTTTTGTTCATATGATTTTTATTATTCTCCACTGAAGGTGTACGTGGTAGATCTTTAGCTCATTGGTTTCATTTTTTCCATTTGTTGTATAAGAACTGTATAAAACTACAATCCAGACTACCATTTTGACGATCTTAGAGAGACTGTATCTTTTGGTGAGCAGTTTAATTCTCTTGTTGAGTTCTCTTACATGATTGTACTTCTTTTTCTTGCCACTTTCTTGCATGTACTATCTCCTTTATCGTCTTTTCTTAGGCATTATAATGCGAAATGTTCTAATGAGTGTTCCTTGCTTGTACAAGCTCACTTTGTTACATCTGGTGTAACTCTTTTTTCCTCAAGATCTTCATCCTTAAACATTTGTTGCTTTTCGTTATAATTTATTTTTCTTTGAATGTAGATTAAACAAGCTTGTGAAATATTTCGCTTTAGAGTGCTTTTCTTTATCATGTTGGTGCATTTAGAAATTACTTTAGTGGCGTAGGTTTAAAGAGAATTCGCAAGACCAAATTCACATTCTCTGTAGGTACCTGAGTTTTTTATTTTGACTGAATTTCTTGTTTCTGCAACTCTTTCCATATAAACTCATTTCTCTTACTCAATCTTAAACTTCATATATTGTTGCAGTACTTAAGATAGATTATCTAACGGCGTATATAAGCTATAGGTGCACTTACTTTTTCCAGAAGTAGAATGAATTTATAACAAAATACGTATATAATAAACTATTTAGCTCCTGCTACCCAGCACCTTCAAGTTATCATCTCAATAATGTAATTGCAGTATCGCTCTTCAGGTATTTCTCGGTAAGGGGACCCATCGTTCAGCAAGCTAGATCTTTAGTCTTGTTATTTTTATGTATTTGTACTGATAAAAAACTTCCTGGAAAACCAGTCTCTCCTTCGCTACCAAGAGGAAGCAGATTTATGCCTCGGTTCATAATGCAATATGAAATTATAAAACCAAATTCATCACATATGTCCGTAGTCTTCGGTTCTTAACTAGATGAAGGAGGTCAAATAGAATAAAACTAGGCAAGGGCCTTAAAATCAGCTTCAAAAGAAAATTCTTTATTAATCTTATTAAAATTATGTATTTAAGACTCAGAAATGAATTTCAATACAAATTTCTTCAGACATCAAAAGAGCCTATTCAATAAATCGATCTTAAAAATAGAACCTTGCCTTAAGCACTATAAACAATTAGATGGTAATTATCCAAATCTACTGCGGCATGTTCAGAACATTGGTTTGAGACAACACTCTTACGACATTAGGATGACAATTACAATATCTAAGAGATCAAAGCAACGTATGTTGTAATTTGCTGCTTATTTGTCTTATACAAACTCTGAAGAGATTTCATCAGTTACGCTTTGCCCATGAGATGTAATTTGGGAAGGATGCAAGTTTTCCATTATGCGCCTAGACTGAATTTTGTAAATTATTCCTTTCTCATAAAATATAAAATAAAACTTTGAAACGTTAAGCCTTCTGTTAATGTTCACATTTTGCTTTTAACAAAGAAAAGTAAAATTGCTAAGCCTCAGGGTTTTATCAGACTGTTATTCTTAGCTATTAGCATGAAGCTGTAAATAAGCTGTAAATGAATGTGTATAACTTTAGGGTTATGAATATATAGTTATGTATATACCTATGTATATATATACTTGTACATATAAAAGACAACATAAATGTGCATTAGTAATATACTCTGGAAGTAAAATGTTACAAGAGTTTCTTTTGATGGAGCCAAATCGATTTGAATAAATGAGCCTTTGGACAAAAAGCAGTGCATCAAACAACTTGATCGTAAGGTCCATTGGGTCTGAACCACTGTAAATGGACCATTCTAATTTAAACCTTTCATCGGTGGTCGGATTAGGGGAAGCTTTTGATAATTAGTGAATACCTTTTTGTCAAAGAAAACAACAATTAAGAAGACCTTTTGCAAGTAGTTGAAAACAAGGCCTTCTTTGTCTTCAGTCGTAACGTGACATCTGTGGCTGTTTTAGTGGCGAACCTGGAAAGTGCGCTGAGCTTTACCTTATTACACCAAAATAAGACGCTGAAGTTATGAAGCCGCACAAAATTAGGCCGCCATCAATTAAGTCGCAACGTCGATAAATCGCATTTTTGATGACATTAATTAAGCCGCTGTGTGAATGTAAACATTCAGGGAAATTAAGGGGAAATTAAGAGGGTTGTCGAAGTAAAGCCAACTGCCCCCTTGAAGGGAAGCGAAGTGTTTGGAATTTTGCATAATCTATAAAACCGAGTTGATAACTGCCTCTGATGTGTTAATTTATTATGCTGCTTCGGATGGAGAATTCAAGACTCATTATAATAATCACACGAAATCATTTAGATTAAAGAGGTATATTAATGGCACGAAACATTCAAAATGTATCTGGGACTTACAAAAATATTACAAATATATGTATATATGCATATACATCTTAATAAGAACCTAGAGTAAGTTTTGTCCCCTCCCCTGCTTCCTTTACTGAATTAATAATCCCGGTAAATCGGAATCCCGATCTGATAATTTCATGTCCATTTACAGTTATAAAAAAATTGCAGACTATTCTGAGGGATTGAAGATGCAATGGCTTTAACGTGGTCAACTTTGAGTCCACTTTGATGGTCATAACATTGCGATTTGGATCTCCTAACAATTCCTGCATGATAACAGACGTGAAATATTTGCTGAATTTGTTACGCTCCATTTTTTTAAACGTTGCATTCGTGGTCACATGGAGTGGCTCAAGGAGGTGTATCAAATTTTTCGGCACCGTGACGAATTCGATCTCTAACTCAACCAATCTGGCTTCTACTTTTGGTGTATTTTGACCAATGAAGACATCCCAGATGAGCAGACATTTCTGATTTTTGTTGAGCTTCAAATTGGTTTTCACGTGTTCAATGTAAGGCGCTAATATACAATCAATCACATGAATATTTTCCTTTTCGTTACTTCACTAAGTGTCATTATATGAAAGCAAAAAATATTCGTCACCTGGCAGAACTTTTTGGGAGACCCCTTTCCGTTTTTCCTTTGTATATTACTTGCATCGGCAGAAGTTTACCACTCAAAGTTTCAATTAATGTCAATGTTATCGCCCGCTTATCGCTTCCACCAGCAATTGGAATGTGCTTTTCACCCTCACCAGCCATGGTTACCTTACTAGTGGAGACAAACTTCGATGGAGTTTGATCAAGATTAAGAATTAGTTCATCGGGGATCTTATGAGCCTGAACTATAGATGCGATATCGTACAGATATTGAGTTCAAATTTCCCCGCCATAATGCACGCGTAACTACTGGCCGAGACGTATTTGTTGTTCGGCGAGAGAACTTCATCCGCCCGTAGAGAGAACGTACCCATGATCTGGTAACTTGAAATTCTACAAGCACCCCATACTTTTTCATGTCAAAACGAGTCAGTTCCGCTAAAACTCCACGTACGACGTGAATATTGATCATCGCACCAATGTATGATTAATAGTCATACATTTCAACGTTTTGTCAAGTTCAGAATAGAGCAAGCAGCGTTGGTCTTCCGCGCTTCATCCCAATCGAGATATTTGCTTGTTGTGGATTGGCAGTCAGTTGGGATTTATACTTTTCAGTCCATCGTCTAACGGAGCTTTCATTCATGTTTGGGAATTCATCCATAAAGTCCACTGCAGCGGGACGATTTACATGTAACATAGCATAACGTGCAACTTTTAACTTCTCTTCCTCTTTATACATAGTTCGCTTTTTTTCATTATTTTCGTGTATGTATTTTAGATCCTGTGATACTTTACTTGCCTCTCGCCGTGTGATGCCCTCGACCTCCAAAGTAACAGCGATCGAACTCGCTTCGTTCCATACACTTTTTGATTTAGATGGTGCAAAATATTTAAACAAAGACATGATGCTAATGCTGAGTCAAACAACTTTGTGTACATGTATGGCCAGTGTTCGAATATACCATATATGTGCAATGTTCGATTATATACAAATTTCGAATGCGGTTTAAATAAGTCATGCTTGGACGTTCGATCATTGCAATCATTGGCAAATTTGATTTTATTAAATTACGAGTTGGCAGCACCGTAGTAATATAAAAACATAACGTCAGCAGAAACTCATTGCTATCAATTTACCACAGCATTGCGTGGATTCCACGTATATTATATAACCGTAAACTGGAAGCCCTTTGTTGGGCAGAAACTGATATTTAATTGTGAAAGCAATAACCCTCACGACAAGTTTTTGGCTTGTGGAAAAACAATATTGCCAGGAAAGTTAGCGAATTCTGTTGTTGGTCATGTTCCACGCAAAATAGCACGTCACATTTGGTTTGCAGTACAAAAAGGAGCAACAATTTCTGCTACAGTGGTAGATTTAAAGCCCAGAAAGTCGCCTTTGGTTCAGGGTGGCCTGGAAATTTTAATCGATATGACTGTTTTCTGGACCAGTGCTGAAAAGCTAGAAATTTTACGGAAAATAATCGAGACTCTTAAATTTTCATTCATATGTGGACGAGAGTAAGACATTGTTAAAGGAAATGGGCGTCAACAATGATGATGAAGATGATGACGACGACGATGTCTAAATTATATTTAAAAAATCATGTAAAAATAAAAGGTAAACTATAGAGCAAAACAAGCTTTTTTGTTTATTTCTTGCAACGGTTACCATTTGCCCCCAAGTGCTATGATATCTAGATACCTAAATCATTAATAATTCGTTGAAAATAGCCATTCCAATTTTTGTAACCATAAAAATTTCTGCACACGTTAAGCTGCCAAAAATTAAGCCGCTACACATTAATTAAGCTGCCGTTTATTAACCCGCAACAGTTTAAATGCGGCTTAATTAATATAGCAGGGTTTTTTCGTGTAATAAGGTATGCCCTAGAGGGCCCCGAACCAACTAGACCACGAAAATTTATTTTTTTTTCGGAAAAACATAAAAATCTCATAAATTTCTTTTATGGCTAAGGAAATTTAATACAAGATTTTAGGCGTTTCGGCAACTAGGTAATTTTTATTAATTCCACGAAAAAGATTTCTAGCGCCAAGTCCAATGTGTGATAGTAACCTTTTTGCTTCTTTCAATTGACCATGTTTTGCATCCTCTTGTTTGTTTCATTCTGTTTACGACGAACTCATCAATATCACAGCAAAAAAGGGGTGGACACAATCGTCAGAGCAGTGAGGTATGCAAAGAATGCCCTAACATTAGTTGATTAGACTCCCGAGACCACACACACTGGTTAGTATCACTATAAGGGATGAATAGTGTTCTATTAACTTTCTTTTTGTTTAACGCTATCTCTACCAGCTCTCCTACGTGCTATAGCACAAGTAACACTAATTTATTTTCTTGAAACATCAAGAGACATTGAATCAAAGGATATTTGTCAGTCGACATTCCCTTTCTAAATTATTGATCTTTCCTATTATTTCAATTACCGCTCGAAAAATGGAACGCTCGAGGGACCGAGCTAAACATTTCACTCATCTAAAGTTCTTTGTTTTATTTTCAATGATGAAGAATCATACAAAGTATCAGGCCATAGACCCTGTAACTGAATGGAACTGTGAAAAGAGAAAGATGAGAAAAGGATAAAGACCCAGAGCTAAGACTTGACATTAGGCTTAACAATATCCTGATCATATGATGAAAGAAAGCACTTAGAGAACAAAAGGTTTCACAGTTTAGCTTTCCGAAGGAAGAAACTACATTCATACAAACATTTATTACAACAAGAAACAATAATTGCATAAGGAATAAGACGTTAAAAGAAACGAGTCACACAGGATACAGGATGCAACAAGCTGAACAGGTGCCAGCCAAGAAAACACATTAGAATGCTTCCAATAATAACATCTATAGAAAAGGTTAAATCAAGTTACATTTTATTGATGAGACAAAATGTAAAGTGGGGCAGCAAGATTTAAATATGTCAAGTTGAAATACGTCTCTGAAATCTATCAGTAATACAAAGATGGAGTGAAGGAGCATCTATTCAGATGTAACAATAGTATGTCATGCAAGGAGAAATGGTAGACTTAATAAAGTTCAAAATATCCTCAGGAGTAAGGTACTCTGTGCTCTATAAAAAACCCAAAGGTTGTAGAAGCAAATCTACTAATAAATTTAATATAAGAATCCAAATAAAGATCTGAAGAAAATGACAAGACACTCAGCCCCATTGATGAGCATTACTGATCAGCAATCTCAGCTGGGTTAACATCAGAATGATTTATGATAAATATTGGAGGAAAATAAGGACTCACTTTTCCATTGAATGATGTGAGATGCGCTTTGGCCACTTTTTGGCAGCCCAAGTGTCATACCCTAAATCTTCAATATGTTTGACTAGTTCCTCCTGAGTTGAATCGTAGACAATGCTAAACTGCAAAGCAGTGTCGTCAACATAGATTTTGATCAACGGATGTAAGTTACCAGGAAGATCATTTATACAAAAAAATGAGAGTTAGACCAATAATGGACCCTGAGAAAACCAAGTATTAATTAAATAGTTGTCAGATGTAGTAATTCCTTACTGTGTTATTCCCACATCACGTTCTGAGAGAAAGGACTAAATGATTTCAAAGATCTTTTTACAAATGCCATAACCAGAAAGCTTATTAAGTAAGTCAGCAAGCATCTCTTTCTCAAATACGTTGAAAAGATCCAATGCTATAGCATGTCCTTTACCAGATTTTTCTATTGATCTCTAGATACATTCTTAAACCACAGACAAAGAGTTAGCAGTGAAGCAAAATCCTTGAAATCCTGCATTAATTTCACCGTTGCATTGCATATAACTCGTTCAAAGACCTTACTAATGATAGAAAGAAGACATACAGATCGATATTTGCCAGGATAAGACTGATCTCTTGAATTATTGAAGACAGGACTAAAATTAGAAACTTTAGAGGAAGGTGGAAAACAAGGCTCTGATAGGCAGTAATTAAAAGTTTGGAGAACAAGGGAGATCACTCAGAAGCACACTCAGGACAACTACATGAATCAAATCTAGACCAAGAGTTTTAGATTGATGAACCCAATGAATCACCTTGTCAACCAGCCTTGAATTTGTAATAACAGAATTCAAAATCTGATCAGTTTTTGAGAGAAAATCTGGCAAAAAAGTGGTAGTGTCATTCAGAGAAGAACTAGCAAAAAGCAATCCAGGAAAAATACCTGCCTCTGGAGGACATAGAAAATTGAGCACCATCAAAAAGTAATGTAATAATTAACTTGCCAGAATGCAAAAGACTATTGTAAATCTTTCACAAATTACGATTTCTAAGTTCAGCAACTCACTCAGCATAGAGAGATTTAGCATAAGATATCAACTTTTTGAAAGAATTGCTATCCCCTCTGAAAGAAACCTGAAACTTATCGGTTCCTTCACTAAGAACTTGAACATAAAAATGATTATATGAGCAATGGCAAAAGAACGTTGAGTATTGTTTTATGAAGGAGAATGAGTTTTGATTTTGTTGCCATGACAAGGTACAAATACTTCAATGCTAACCTGGATCAATTTTTATGAATTCAGCAGCAACATCGGAATCTGATTCAACGAAGACTAAATAACCTGAAATACTAACAAGAAATTGACAATATCCATCCCAGCCAATTTAACAAAATCTGAAAATCTTATGATGGAATATCTAGTCAATAAGATTCAAAACAGACACCTAAACCTTAACAGTGACAGTAAGATGATTACAAGATCCAAAACGTAAAGATAAAACTGTAAAAGGTTTAGGAACAGAGACCTAAAAATATACCTGAAAGAGAAGATTCTTCTGCTTATGAATCAGGAAATCTTAAGGGAAAATTAATAAACTGTGGGTGATAATGAGTACGGGCAGCATTTTAAGTTTTGAAGTCTATTAGCCTCATTAGAACGAGAATCATGTCACGCAATGAGCATTGAAGTAACCAAAGAAAAAGATGTTAGCAGTGTGATGCTTGTCCAGAGCCTTGTGAATGGAGCCTGATGTCGTCTAAATAATGAGCAAGAGTCAGACGAGGGTGACTGATATAAGAAAAATGGGTAACAAGTGAACTGAATAAAAGAAAACTTAAAGCGCATGAAAGTGTATCTCTAGATTTACGCCCTTGCACTCCAACAGCTTAAATATCCTGTTGAACATAGACAGTAGTACCATCAGGATCAGTTTTAGAGTTTAGCTAAAAGAAAGATAAATAGCTGTCAGTGTAAAGATTGCTAGTACTAACATTGACATTGTCTCATAAAGTGCTTGTATATAAGAAGAGCTACAATTCAGAAAAACTTTCACAAAAGAAAAATTGGAGCGAAAACCTGGAACGAAACCAAAAGAGAGGGGGTTTTTCTCAGGTCTGTGTAGAGCCTGTACTAATATATCTCGAGCCTAAAGTTCTGCACGATGATTAGATCTTGAAGCTAGAGATTTTGTTGCCCTCTCGCTTCCTTATTATCAAAGTTGTTCTGGCAATTTCTGGGGGAGATTCTTTTGAATAAAACTGTCATAAAAAATTTAATAATAGAAATGGATTTTCTAAACAATCTCTAACACCCAAACCATTACCAATTTGACTAACTGAAACAAATGATGATGGGGATGGTATTAAATACCACATACTGAGCTCAAAAAAGGGAGTTGTAATAAGCATAGGCTTCTTCCAGTGATTTTATCAAACAATCAAGGATATAGAAGCTGTTTTTTACTACGAGCCAGCCTTAACCCAGCCAGATGTCAGCATGGTGTTTTAAGGTCTCTGAAGGATATAGGAAATTAGCTATACTATTACTCCATTTGATTTTGGTTTATTGGAAACTTTTTTGGGACACAAAACATCTGTTACTAAAACATTTAAACTGTACCTCATTTAAGACTTCATTTTTAAAGGTCTTCTTCAACAACGCTAGGAAATCGCACTCTGTTTCAGAGCCGTACGATAATTTTTACAAGCTTTAAAGTCTTCTGCATTGTCTTTGTCGTCGTCGGCTCCTTCAGCGACAGGAGTTTTTTGGTAATTTGACCTGTGATTTTTATCTTCTCTGAATCATTCCCTAATTTAAGAACAACATCATGCGCTTCAGTCTCAGGTTCTTTTCTTTAGAAAACAGTATATGTGAAAATAGCTACCTATGTTTTCTTCATTAGAATATTAAATTTCTTTCACGTTTAAAAATGTACTAACTTCTGGATACATAGAGCAATTTATAATGTTTCAACAGATCTCGAGGCAATTCTTGCTGATGTTACTTTGCAATTGCTGTCGGAAAAGTTTATAAATCAATAGAATGCACTGCTGGAAATAGTCTAACGGCAAGGCCTGTAATATGCTGTGACACGTTATTAAGAAATCCATATTCTTATGCTGAACAGATATCCCTGTTGAGTACATTCATTTAATATGGTTTGTTTATGTGCAGTTAAATCAAGCGTAGGGGCTGTTTGTTTGTTTTATGTGAAAAACAAGTGTACACACTCAATAGCGGTCAAATAAATTGTGGAAGAAACAAGAAGATATGATTATGAAACGAGACAAATCATTTTTCGTTGTCAAGCAATTATCCTGCGTTCGATAGTCTGCTCGCCACAATCAGTTCTCCCAGAATATAAAAAGCACATCAAACTATTAAAGAAGTTTCAGCTAGCAGTTGCTTTATATCTATTGTACAATCCAAAATGGATGCATTAGCTAACAAATAAAGCAAGCTTAAATCTGGTATTCTTGTAGTTTGGAATAGGATTTTCCAACCTGTGAACTCAATGAGTCAGAAACTGGAGGAGTGATTGGCAATAAATACAGCTGTTAATTTAATGAATTTCCTGCTCCAACTTGCTTCTTTCTTTCGTGATCGATTCGATTCGACGAATTTGAGCATATCAATCAGAAATTGTGTGGGACTGTAACAAATCGAACTAAACTGGAGTATCATAGGGGTGTGTGTGTGTGGGGGGAGGGAACAGGAATCGTTTCCTTGAAGAAAACAATGAACTCGAGCTGACCGAAGTAAGGAAAATTCGACCATGCGCCGTGTTTCAAGCCAACACTTATCTGGCTTTAGTTCGCGATATTTGTACAGTATTTTACGATTGAATGGATGCTTACTAACGGCTGTGAGATTCCTTTGGGGTTTTTTTGTCTTTGAAAGGAGATGGTTTACGAAAAGCTAAAAAGAAAAATGTTTGAGATTTTCTTTAAGTTATCGGAGAAAGAACTCGTATCAGAATTTGTGTACTTTTCCATTGAATAAAAGGACATGCAGATGCAGAGGTGATTGCTGCTTCAAAATCTTACGAAATTGACAGGTATCAATAAATATGTGAAAGTAATCTGATTGAATAAGCTTTTCAAAATGCACACATTATGCTTCTTACATACCAGTGTATTTTCGTCACCAAGTGTAAAGGAGAACTATCGTTCTCAAAGTTAAACGGATTTTAAACTGTTTAAGGAACACCATGGTGCAAGAACAGTTGTCATGACTGGTGCTTCTTTTTAGTTAGCAACGCATTACATAAAATTATTGATTTGGAGGAAATATTCGATAGATTCATTGAGAAAAAGCTGGGCAAAAGGATTTTTAACTTAAATTTATGCGTTTATAAAACATCATCAATAAAATTCTGTGATATTTCAATTTAAGGTCTGATATNCAGAGGTGATTGCTGCTTCAAAATCTTACGAAATTGACAGGTATCAATAAATATGTGAAAGTAATCTGATTGAATAAGCTTTTCAAAATGCACACATTATGCTTCTTACATACCAGTGTATTTTCGTCACCAAGTGTAAAGGAGAACTATCGTTCTCAAAGTTAAACGGATTTTAAACTGTTTAAGGAACACCATGGTGCAAGAACAGTTGTCATGACTGGTGCTTCTTTTTAGTTAGCAACGCATTACATAAAATTATTGATTTGGAGGAAATATTCGATAGATTCATTGAGAAAAAGCTGGGCAAAAGGATTTTTAACTTAAATTTATGCGTTTATAAAACATCATCAATAAAATTCTGTGATATTTCAATTTAAGGTCTGATATAAGAGTAATTCACTTTTCAAATATGAATTGTTTTCATTTTACACCTCGAGAAAATAAAAGAAATGGGATTGAATTGAGCCAAATTTCGTTCTCTATCTGGAAAAAAAGACAGCCAACAAAACTTAAAAATTGTTACAAGAATGAACTATTCAGCCATCTAAATAAAGTTACTCATTTTCTTTCTTTTTTGAATGATGTTCTCACAGGAACATTCTCAGAAGTTTTTAGATTAGTTTGATTTCCCCATACTGCGTCAGTTTCAGGCATAAAAGCAGAAAAAGGTTTTTCAACACATCATCATAATCATCATCATATTAGGCTTTACGTCCGTTTTACATGCTGCCATGTGTTGGACAGCAATCACCTAGAGTTAGTCTCTCGATTTTGACACTGGTCCCCATTTCCTTAGTGGTTTGGTGCCAGGAAGGGCATCCGGTCTATCAAAATGCTGCCTCATATACTATGAAATGACTTCTTCAACACAAAAGATAATTAAAAATTTCTTAACGAATTCAATGGGAAATAATAGACTAATCACTGGCAATGCTAACAACTTATGCCAAATATATTGCTGACCTAAAAGATTTTAATAATAACGCTGTAAATAAATTCGAAACGTTTAAATATGGAATGATTAACTCTCTTTACAAGAATTGATTCAAATTGGCCTTTAAGTTTTACGTGGGGCTGCTTCATTGTATTTGCTGGACTGATGCTAAGCAAAACAATCACTGAGCTTTTGTCACACAAAGCTGATGACAGCAAGTTTATATTGAAGAAATATGGCCAAAAGCATTACTCTGGACTAACAGTAACAGCAACTTTCATGTACCTCTGTACCATGATAGACCAGGATGCAGGATTCTCCACAGGAATTGTGAGAATATGACTTCTATAAAATTTATCTGGAGTGTTGTAAAATAAGGTTCTATATAAACTTAAAACTCTACCTTACAAGACCTGTATAAACCAAAGTTGTAAACCTGTATAGTAGTGAAATGTAGCTCTATACTCAGAAGTAGAAGAACAGGATGGATGTAACTCAAAGGAAGTTGTAAGGTATATTTATGGAATACGTTGGAAGGGGCATGTGAAGAATGTGGATACCAATATTCATGCTCAGGTAAAGAAAATCTCCACAGATACAAAGAAAAGACAACTGCAACGGTATGGTCTGTTGTAGAGAAGAAGATGGAGATATTTAACACGTAGTAGTGATAAGAGTAGATGAAAAGAGACGGAGAAGAAGGCTCAGGTAGCGTTCGTGAGTTCCAATTAAGACAAATCTAAAGCAGTATGATCCATAAAACAGAAACTAAGATAGTAACGAATAGCATTCTTCGATGACAACAACGACGACAACAACGACGACAACAACAACGACAACAACAACGACAACAACAACGACAACAACAACGACAACAACAACGACAACAACAACGACAACAACAACGACAACAACAACGACAACAACAACGACAACAACAACGACAACAACAACGACANACGACAACAACGACGACAACAACGATGACAACAACAACGACAACAAGGACGACGACAACAACGAACAACAACGACGACAACAACGACAACAACAACAACGACAAGAACAACGACAACAACAACGACAACAACGTCTGCAGAATAGGCAATCGCAAGGCCCAGGTTGTTTGGACACAAAGGTGAAAAGTGGTATCCTGTACCCAATTTGAAAATATCAGCGATTTTTTAATTAATCCAAAAAAAATTATAAACAAATAAAAATAATGTGTATGTAAACACCTTCAGCACACACGATTCTCATTAACCGTTAAAATGAGGAAGAGTGATGTTTTTTAGAGCCTTACTCTTAAAAGTTGGCTCAGATTGTATAACGTTTTCCGCCAATATGAAAATAAAACACAACAGAAAGAAGCTATGTTATAACTCCAATACATTCAAAAGGTCAAAAATACAATATATCAACAACAACCTTTTATAGAAAATCGGATTTCAATCAATACTTATGAATAATGACTGAATTGCATAACTTTCGGGGATTTTGAAAACAAATTAGGTATATAATTTTAAGTGCTTTTTGTAGCAGGTGTAGAAATAATAGGGACGCTAAAAATAAGTTAACTTTATTGCAGCAATATATATCTTTAGAGGCATTTTTTAAAGTCCAAGACCAATCAGTTAATTCTAACTTTCAATTACGATAATTTTGTTATGACTACTGTATGCTTAAGTGCAGCTTTGATGAGTTTTTAATCTGTATGATAAAATAACAATTCTTTAGCCAACCAATCTTTTAATTTCTATTAAGCAGAAGAGGAGGTTGCGTAAAATGACAAATCATATCATACAATCAAAGATAAAGAAAAGCAGATAAGTACTCAATATAGTATCCAATCGACTTGTTTACCCGACTTATAATTTTTTCTCAACGTCATATGAATCATGTTATAACTTCAATCTAGGGTTAAAACTTAGATTATATTGACAGTGAATGGGTTGTGGGAGGAGCCTATTAGTCATCATTTAGAACTTTATTTTTGTCTTACAACAAAACATAGAGAAGAATGCTAAAATAATTTTATTTTTAAGTTAAGTCAGGGAAGAATAAAAGAAATTAAACATAATAGGAAACATAAGCTGGCTATCAGTGCCTTGCAAAACAGTAATCTTACATGGCATAAACCACTCTCGGCACTTTCACCCTTTTCTGGATGTATCGTTAACAATGTGTTGGAAATAAAACTTGATAGTTAAAATAAATACGTTGTTAGATCAAAATAACTTTGGTATCAATCTCCCTGCCCTTGCCGTGGACACTTTCAAATTTCTGAGAGAGTCAATCATCTCTAGTAAGCAATATTTACTCATGTCTTTTAGTCGTTCTTTTCAAAATATCCATTATAGAAATATATATCCATTTTAGAAAATCATTTGTTAATTCGTTCTGTCATTGTGATTTTAATACCTATAGACCTACAGACCTATAGACCTGTAGACTTATAGACCAATAGACCTAAAGACCTGTAGACCTTAGACCTGTAGACCTGCAGACCTGTAGAGGTATAGACCAATAGAGCTATAGACCTATAGATCTGTTGACCTATAGACCTGTAGACCTATAGACCTGTAGACCTATAGACCAATAGACCTACAGACCTGTAGACTTATAGACCAATAGACCTATAGACCTATAGATCTGTTGACCTATAGACCTGTAGACCTATCGACCTGTAGACCTATAGACCAATAGACCTACAGACCTCTAAACCTATAGACCAATAGNAGACCAATAGAGCTATAGACCTATAGATCTGTTGACCTATAGACCTGTAGACCTATAGACCTGTAGACCTATAGACCAATAGACCTACAGACCTGTAGACTTATAGACCAATAGACCAATAGACCTATAGACCTGTAGACCTATAGACCTGTAGACCTTAGACCTGTAGACCTATAGACCTGTAGACCTATAGACCTGCAGACCTGTAGAGGTATAGACCAATAGACCTATAGACCTATAGATCTGTTGACCTATAGACCTGTAGACCTAAGACCTGTAGACCTATAGACCAATAGACCTATAGACCTATAGACCTATAGACCAGTAAGTCGAATGGAAAGGAGCTACTGTTAGGAATTAGCTTCACAAAACTTTTGAAATCTTGCCTTTTACCACAGAAGCACGCTGTAGATTGTGGCACATCAGTCTTTCACTGGAGTGATGTTATGAGTGCCTAAAAGAAGGCTACCCCTTTATGTTAGAAAGCAAACAGCTTTGTGATTGTAGACATCCTCTTGATCCTTCTTCTTACAGGCCTTTATAGCACATGACGATTAAACAACTGCACCATGTGACTGCTAGCTTATCCTATATATACTTCTAAACATCTTATATATTCCTTGTGACTGCTATCTTCTCTTGCTACTTTATTTCTCAAGCCTAACGGAAAAACGCCTTCAGATACTTTCGTAGTCCTCCTGTCTTAGCCTGTGAAAAGTCTTGCTAGCAATTATTTCCACAATAATGAAGACATTGTCTAAGTGTAGAAAAGCAAAGTTTTCTTGGTCTACCACAAAATTCTTTTCTTTCTTCTCGTCCTCAGTTTGCTGTAGTTTTTGCTGGTACTTTTGCATGCTTTTGCAGCATGTAGGGAAGCAGATGCATTCTTCTGCTTTTTATTTTAAAAATTAGTTTGGTTTGGGATTTCCTTTATAATTTCTTTGTTGAAGATTCTTTCTTGCTCGTGCAACTCATAAATTCTTATAATAAATTTATGATTACTTTTTGTTCCTCAGGATTAGGGCTTACCTTAGTTTTGATTAACGTCTGTTCTAATCAGCTCATGGTGGTTTTCTATAAATGTAAACATAAAACTAAAAATATTCGTAGGAGATTTTAGAGAATTCGTAATTTCTTTCTTTGCAGTGGTAATTTTGAAAAGTGGCCTGGGTTTTCATCCTTAATACTAAGTTCCTTCCATCCATAACCTGGCTATCCGTGCTTTGCAAAAACAGTAATCTTACCTGGCATAAACCAATCTCGGCAGTTACACTCCTTTTCTGCATGTATCGTTAACAGGTCTAACCAGCAAGAGCTTAACGAATATTCTGCAGAATACGGTAGTTTAAGTGATCCACAATTTGTTTTGTAAGGACTCGGTAAGTTTTTTATCTACAAAAACAAAGCAAATGTTGTAGATAAAGATAAAAATAAAATTGTTGTATGTGTAATTATATTATCTCGTAGATCATTATAGTATGATATAATGACTGTGAATATTTCTGTCTGTAGCACAAAACGTTCAAGAGTCAAGCAATACAAATGTAACTATAAAAATTAGCAAAGAACGTTATTCAGACGAAATATAAAGATTAAATCATGAAAACGTTTTAATACTTTCAGGATAACTTTATAGTTGTATCAAAATTAGGTGTGTTAAATATATTCCTGTTTGTCAATCTACTACAGCTATCTCTTATACGAACAAGCTTAATTGGTCAAGAGTTTAACAAATAGGATCAGTTGATCAGACCTTGGATAGAAAGTCGTCGTTCAGTGGGAGGATTAGTCCTATATGGTTGATTTGGATGTGACCTCGAGCAACAAAAATTTGGGAAAAGAGCACTGTACATTAGAAAGATATATGATAGCAAAATGATCTGGTGAAGAACAGGTGTCGATTGATTAAGTGGTAGAGCACATGGTCGTGATAGCCAAAGGCACCCATTCAAATCCAGTTTGATACAAACATATTCTTCACCTTTCTACAATTTATTATCCTCTCCATCTACATCATATTTTTTTCACAGAAATAACCTCTCCTAAAGCCCCTTATAAGCAATGTCTCCAACTGCTCCCTTGTAAAACAATAACGTTGTTCTGGTTATGTACAACACTGTCACAAATTATGCTTTTGGCATTTTGAAGAATCTGGAGATACTCCAAAAAATTGCATAAATTATTTGACTGTACCAAAACAAATGCAGCTAAATAGGATTAGTACCAGAGTGGTTAGAGTTATGTCTGTGGTAAACCAAAAATAATGATGTGCACGCTTGTTTGTCTACTTTAAAGACAGCAATTACACTTTGGAGAGCTTGATAGCACTTTTTTTGAGAGCATCGTAAAACTGTGATGTTGCACAACGATGAGGTTTACTGACAGTAAAGAAAGAAAGGACTTTGTTTGAGGATAACGTTGATTAAGAAAGGATCATTTTTCCCATATACAAGCAAATGGGGATTTTACAACTGTTTTTGTATGTGGTTGCTATTGCATTTCAAACACTTTGACATGACTTTCTAGCAAAGCATACTTTGCAAGAATTGGTTATTATGGTTTTGATTTTACTTCTGAAAATGAAAAGAACCATTATGGTGTATTTAGTTTCTGATGAATCTGGTGTCAGCTTTTGGTGTCTGATTCAAAAATAAGCGTTAGCCTTCTTTGACAACTTAATTGAAATTATGATAAATGACATTGGATTTTTATCCAGACCCACAGTTTTTGTTAATTTTCTATTTTTTAGATATGAAAGAAATATATTAAAAAGGTTGATTTAGTTGTGACATTAGTTAATCATATTTCTTGTTTTAAGTGTTGTCATTATTACAAAAATTAAAATTACCTCATTTCAACTTATATAACAAGGAAGATACCTATCCAAATTTTTGTGCTGGTGCAATAAAATCAATTTTCAGATAATTTTCATAACAGTGAAATATTTTGACACTGAAAACAAGTTTTCCAGAGGTTTTGTAAATTCATAGCATTTTTCATGATTTTACGAAGTTGAGACCCCAATAGATGACATTAGCATTCTTTATAAAATTTCTCTAGGTACCCTCCTTGAAAGGTTGTATACTTAATAATTGAAGCAAATATAGCAACGATACACAGTTTAGAAAGAGTAATGAAGTCTTAATAAAAAATCCGACTATATTTAAGAAAATAATTACATAGATTAAATTTAATCCTTTCAGAATAATTTTTGTGTAATCGTTAAGCGCCATGTCAACAAATTTAAATGTGGAATACTAAGACAAGGCTCCATTTTATGAAGATTACGTTTACCACGAGGACTTTATTAAATCATTTTAATAGCTTTATCATTCCGAATGTTTCAGAAGATAAAATAAAAGAAGGCGTTTACATTGTTCCACAAATCGAACAGTCGGTCATGAAAGATGAAATATTTCGAACTCTCATCCCATCTAAGTTAGCTGCTTCGAATTCTTTCAAAGGATTGTGTGCCTCTAAAAATTATTAAGAAGTTGTTGCAAATCTAATATAAAACTATCAGAAAATTAGTTAAAATATGTCTCTAAAGCTATATTTTTTAATACATATTTGGGTTTTTTTCATGAAAGACTTGCTGATATATTTTAGAACATGCTGAGAGATTTTTCTAAAACATAGCTGCTAAGGGCGACGATATAGAATGGGTTGAAGAGATGTTAGCAGATTAGTGCCAGTAAAGTTTACGTGATAAACCAGAACAGAAACATAAAAGGAATACTACTGTCAGATGAAATAAAGAGAGACTCTATGTATAAAATACTGTCCTTGCCATTGCGACCAGAATAGCGATATGCATCCCCTGCTGAACTTGATCTCTTTAGATATTGACCTTTTGATCTCCATTCTTCGTGTTTATTGTAGGTTGTTTTTGTAGCTGTATCTCAAAGTCAATTAAGCAACAGAAGATGCAATATGCAACAGAAAATGTATTAGAGCTTAATTTTTGTTTAGTGAATTTAATAAAAAATATTACGAAAACATGTGTTTTTATGTTAAAAATTTCTCAACGTTGGAGGGTAGTAGAAGAAAACCAGTATCATTTCTGTAATCAGAATCTCAAAACTGATTAAAGTCACTAAAATTATGTCTTGAATTTTTCCAAAGTAAAATGTGTTGGATAGTGTTTTCTCGAAATTGTCCACTTTTTGTTTTTTGCAGACATTGTTTTAATACCACAAAATAAATTTCTTGCTTAGTGTCAAGTGATAATTGATGACATTTCCGAAATAAACGTACTTTCTGAAGGAAATTTGAAAGATATTTCTCTCACTTGAGAAGTCAGTTATCCAAGGTTGTGAAATAGTTGCCAGTTCGTCATTTCAAATCCTCTAGCATAATGCATTTGATGTCTGCATTATACGCTTACTACATTCACTTCTCATTTTCTCATCGAAAAAAGGTTAAAAACATTCATAGTCAATATCTTCGAGGAAATATACGGTTTGCTTACCTCCAAGAGTTGCTGCTTAAGATCTTAAAACTTGTTGTAATGAACTAAAGGTTGTTCCAAATATTCTATCCTGCTCATTATTTACACTACACATAGGTCCCGGTGAGGGGAATTTGTGGCCCTTTGATGAAGCCTTCTTCCATACTTGGCTTCTTTGAATAAATTGATTACCACCTTCTCCCACGAAATTATTTATATTATTTTTATTTGTTTGTTGAAATGATAGATATTATTGCATTTCACCCTTACACTAAATATAAAGGCTCGCCAAATTTGACTAATTACTGAAACAGAAAGTAATAAAAACTTACAAAATATCTTTTTCTTTTCTGCCTCAGGTTGAAACCAAGGACAAACCTTTTTGGACCATGTTTATGCATAAGAAAGTATGGAATGGTACCTCTTACAACAGGGAACCGAAGGATCTATTGGTGCTCTGAGTTAGCACTGATTTACAATCCAACCTTTTTATTTATTCAAAAATAGAAAATCACTGCAGTCTGAAGAAAATTTAGTTTGGATGGGGAGACAAAAAAGGATATCCTTATTCATTATTTACCTACTTTCACTCTACTTATAAAAAGGAATATGATAACCAGGGGGAAAAATTTACATAACAGCTACCTTTATCTTACAACGTTCATAAATTAATTGTACGTATTTGAGGAAATCAAATTTGTTATTGCTAAAATGTGCTAAATAGGTAATTAAAATGGAATATCCTGGTTTAAATGGATATTTTTTCTTTAAATTTCAACGACCCATAAAACCTACTAACAGCCACCAAAAGCTGATGAAACCTTTGATGGCTGTTAAAATGCCAACCATGATTTTGTCAAAGGGCATTAGCTTGACCATGGTGGCAAGTGGGGTGTAAAAGATATTTATACTAAAGCGAAGGATCCACTAACAGAATCTAACATCTGGATTTTGGTTAATTTCAATTCGACGTGCGCTTGAGATAATGAAGGTTTGGCCCAAGATGCTAAGCACATCAGTATCCTGTTCACCCAAACCGAAGAAGGCATACGTACAGTCCTGTTCTTCTTGGGTTGAAAGCACGTAGGCGTCTATGCAAATGACACAGCATCATTGTAGATCTGAAGACCCTTGTGCTTAAACTTGCTTGGGAAGGCTTATTATCTATAAAAACTACGACTTGGCCTCCTAACATCCTTTATCCACTCTTGATGACTGACGGATGACACAAGATAGCTTCTCAAAACCTAAATATTCAGAGCACAAAAAGGCTAAAAAAATCCTCTGCTTGACCTTTTTACAGCCTTTTACTTCTCAAAAATCTTGAAGCGTTGTCTGGAAAAGAGCTGTTTGGTGCGATTTAAATACTACTTGGTGAATTTCTGTCAAACAACCTTTATTTGGTCAAACCACTATTTAATTGCCTTCCATTGTTTTTTCATGGTTGTTTTTTGAAGGATGGGAAGGAAGAGAGAAGAAAGATTAGTTATGTAGTAAGAAAATGGCCTCCAGTTTTCTCATTGCAGAAAGCCACACTACAACTTCAGAAAGTCAGCCACTGCTGTTTTAGGATTGAAATTACAGAGGTAACTTTGTTGCACTATTTGTTATTGCCAATTGGGTTGCTATCAATATAGGATTCGAATTTTAATGATCTGGCAAAGATAAGTTTTCCTCTTTACTTATAACAGAAAACGTTTGATCAACCACTGTGTGCCCTCATGTTCCCATATAGTTACCGACTGGAAGGCAATTTTACAAATATGGTTTCACACTTTGGGATATTCTTTCAGAAGACCTAGATTATTATGTTTTTTCTTCCCTTCTCAAGACCTGATTGTTGATATCATTTTGGCAACCATGGCTCTATAGGTTTTTTAGTTATGGTAACAACAGACGACAAAATTACCAGCTGTCAAGGACTCACTATTCATTTGTGACGATATATTTTCAATATTAAAGTGTGCTCTTCTGTCCATATCTATAGCAAAATTCTGGACTGAAAAACCCATATTCTCCCTAACCTTTCACATCTGGGCAGGATACTTTCAATCGAATTCCTTGCAGTATTAGTACTGGGCACACAAACCCCTCTATCTCTCTATTGCAGAAGAGTGAGAAAGGACATTCATAATTTAAATAAATCACTTTAATCTAAAGTAGATTATTTAAAGAAAAAGATTCAATTTAGAAAATATTTTTCTACGCTTGTTTATTAATAGCTAAGAACTAAACAAAGCAAAAAAAACATTAAGTGTATGGACTATAAAAAAAGAGAGGCAGTAGAAAGAAAAATAGTTAACCAGGAAATAAGAGTTTACCTTGGACAGAGAAAATTTGAAGTCATGTTATGGAAGAAAGCACTATGAAGTCTAGTGGTCTGAAGAAAGAAACTACATCCATGGAGAGATTTTTTGAAAAGATAAATGACAACTGAGTAAAGATGAAGACGTTGAGAAAAACGAGATACTCAAATTCGATGCAATAAACTGAGTTGCTATCAGGAGGATCATGACACCGTCGACGAAATAAAGATTTAGAAGCACCAGAAAGATTTGGTCTAATCAAGTTAGAAACATGTTTCTGAACTCGATTAAGCACATCAAGATGAGATAAGGTAGAATAATAATTTACAAAACGACCTGGTTAAAAAATTGCCACCTATTTGTCAGTTTTTAGAGTAGATGGCCAGAAAATGTATCATTTGAATCGCTTTTGATCCAAGCCATAAGTTCATTTTCTTAACAAAACTTGCTAATCGAGCAGAACACTTTGTATCCTTTTTAGTTCTGAGTATAACCAAAAGTATAATCAGTGTACGTTTGTGTCGAAAACAGATGATAAGAACCCTATGGTAAGTCTCCTAGTGATGGGTAAGCCATGGAACAGAATGACGTGAAGTATATGAGTGTTCACCGATTTCTGAAAAGGAACAAAAGTTGGTTAGTTAAAAATGTAATATCAAAGCTTTGTGAAATGTTCAGTATTAACAAACTTTTGCTTGTCACGAAGAACCAATTTCTCTAAAATACATGATACATGATAAGATGCAACAAACTATCAAGAAAAGCAAATAACTTACTACTCTTTTGCTGACTGAAACGTATGCAACCATTCCTGGTGTCAGTAAAACGCCTTGCATTTTTACTGGTACTTCTTTTTGACCATGAAGAAGGAGCTGAATACCTGCTTTTTCAGTGTCTCTATGATAATCATAATGCTGTGTGTCTACTACGAGCTCTAAACTTTGCTTTGTGCCCACTTCATCGACAGAATATGGTGGTTTATTTTTCCCTGAGTTAAACGTAAAGCAACGGGATTGTTCTGAATTGTAAAAGCTTGTAAAGCTAGATGAGTTGCACGGTTTTCCTCTAAACATACAGCTTAGAAGCATTTGATCAATTTTATGCCCGGCTGCTCTTGTAGTATTAGCATATTCAGCGCCACTTATTTCATTTAACCTCCTGCTAAAATTAGCTCCGAGTATGGAATCCAGTTTTGTCCCATTCATAACTGATGTTCTAAAATCATTCAAATTGCAAATAGATACAGCTGGGAAAATCATAGAATCATTATAAATGATTGTTGTTTTTGTTGAAAAGGGATAATCAAAAAATTTCTGTCCACTTTGCATTAGTTTCTCAGCTAAAAAGCCGATAGCAACAAGAAGAACCACAAACCAAATAATCCTTCGCAAAAAGTGCTTTTTATCAAAGCAATAGTGAAGACCATGTATCGTTGAAGTATTGATGAGGTTATATACGTGTTCTCTAATTTTTTTACTTCTAATTTCCTTTTCTTTTTCCTTGAAATAGTCGATTTCATCTACAACAGCAAAATATATATAATTTGAATAATATATAACAGAAAACAAACCGATTGAGAACAAAAGGCAAAAACAGAAGCCAACGTCACAAAATTTGATATCTGACATGTTAATATAATATGTTGTTTCTCTATGTTAACAAAGATCTGTCATACGGTGGTAAATTAAACAAAACAAAAAAATACAAAATGATATTTTATGACACTGATATATAATAAAACAACTTTTTTTCTTGCACATGAACCATTTTGAGTAAGTTTTATTACTTTGATGGCCCCTGATTTCAAATCTGCTATTAAAATTTCTCTATCGGGTATAATTTTTTTGTTATCTGCAAGTCTGTTTTTCTTGAGTTATAAATAATATATAAAAATTATAAATTTTATCAATTTTGATAATTATTAGTATTATATACAGAACATTTTAGCTAACTTTTAAAATGTTTCTTCTAGTGTTTAGAGGTAAGAAATACAAGATTAATTTCCGAAAAGTCTTTGGGTATAAAGCGGCACCTCTGTTGCGGATGAGCAAATATTTACGTTAGATGTGATGGAATCCTTGTTGACTTTAAATTCGCACAAAGAAACTCCCTGACATTTTTAAGCGACGGCATCAGAGAGAGCAACAAAATATTTGTTTACATATTGAATATTGAAAGGAAGCACTGAAGTAAATAAAAGAAACTTGGAACTCGGTACGTTTTCAGAAATTTTGCCACTTACTATCAGACTCTTCCCTCACTGCTTACAATCAACCCCAGCACAATTAATTTTTCTAAAGGAAAATGAGTATTCCGTAGTTTAAAGTACTGTTTTGGGAGCCATTAAACAGTACCTCTTTAAAACTGAAGTTACATTCTACACTACTTCTTAGATACCATCAGACGGGAACTTGTCGGTAATAGTGATAGTACCAAGAATAATGTTAATGGGAAATATCTTGGATAAGAAAATGCATCACTAATTCAGTATTATTTTTATCAACGTTATAGCAGTAACCTATTTTCCATTCAGTTTTATAGTACTATGTTGATATATCTGTAAAAATTCCTGCTGTTCATTGAATCTCCATTTATTTTCTCTTCGACTGGAAGGGTGGTCAATGTAGGAAATGTCACAA
Source organism: Morbakka virulenta (assembly GCA_003991215.1). Classification (NCBI taxonomy): domain Eukaryota; kingdom Metazoa; phylum Cnidaria; class Cubozoa; order Carybdeida; family Carukiidae; genus Morbakka; species Morbakka virulenta. Next base: position 1,504,742 of record RDPX01000178.1, on the reverse strand, counting down.
ACACCCGATGTAGTTTGCTACATATGTGAAACGTTTACTGTAAGAAAGCAAAAAAGAAGTATAGAGACTTTCGTTCGACAAGCTTACTATTCTCATTTATAACTGAAAGTAGGAGATCAGAACAAATCTTGGAATCCTCCTTTGCGCCATGTCGTACACAACATTAAATGTATGGCAAATAGTAAGAAGAAATATTTTCCCTTTGGATTGCCAATGGTGTGGAGAGGGCCTAAAGATTACACCACAGACTGCTACTTCTGTTTGGCGAATGCAACAGGATTTACTAGGAAAAGACGGAAGAAAATTCCATATTTTGATATGGAATCTGCCCGCATCCTTGTTTCAGATTCTGAAGATCTAGCGTTTCAAGAGCATCTGTCTGCAGATGGAAATAGTTCTGAATCTACTTGAAATGACTCCAAAATTGAGAGAGTAGAAGGCGATTTACCTATTGCAGATCCAGAGAAAGGAAATTCCTTTCTTTCTTCAGCAGTGATGGTGATCTTGTGTACTGCAATGAAATTGGTAGAAATCTTTCAGCTTTGGCAGGTTTTACTGATTACCAAGCAAAGAATTGGCGGCTATTCTTGAACAGCTCGACAAAAAGCTTAAAGTGCGTTCTTCTCCACAATGGAAATAGGTTTGAAGCAGTTCCAACAGGACATTTGATATTTCTAGAAGAGTATTACGACGGTATAGAGAGGTAATTAGCCTACTTTGGTATCATGAACATAATAGGATAATAGCTGTAGCTTTAAAAATGGTAAATTTGGTACTAGGTCAGCAGAAATATACGAAGCATTCTTAGTTGATATGCCTATGGGAATGCAGGGACCACTATCATCATTGGGCAAAACAAAACTGACCCGTTATTCCACAACTGGAAGTTGGAGGGTCAAATTTCATACACCAAACCCTGGTAAACCGTTACAGCTTTGTTTTTCCACCACTACACATAAATCTTGTACCAAAGGGTAATTAGCCTAACAAAGAAGTTCAAAGCAAACATTGATACAATCAAAGCTAAAGAGGGAAATATTTTTTGCGATGGCAAAAAGGTAACCCGTAGGTAGAAAAAATATTGTAAAGAATAAGAAAAGAATAACAACATAGCAACCTCCAACCTAGTGATGGAAGAAATAGAAAACGAAGCAGCACAACTACTGAAAGAAGTTAGAGAAGCAATAAAGGAACAGAAGGAAGAAAAGAGCCCGGGAGAGGACGAGGTCACAGCAGAGTTAAAAAGAACTCTAGAGAAATAGGGATCATCCTCTATCACAGACTTTGCACCAAAATTTGTTAAGAAATAATGGCATAAGGGCTGGCTGAATTCGGTATTCATTGCTAAATTGGAGAAGGGAGACACATTACACTGTTACAAAAACAGAACAATTGTACTGATCAGCCACAGTAGCACATTTTTACTAAAATTACTGAAAATCATTGCCAAAAGGCTGAAAACGACGTTGGGCTAAGAGATTGCAGAAGAACAAGCAGGGTTTTGACCAGGCAGAGGAACGAGAAACCAACTCCTTAACTTGAAGATGATCATAGAAAAAAGAAA
>RDPX01000178.1:1501409-1502572 GCA_003991215.1 Morbakka virulenta | reverse complement strand
GAGATAAATACCATCTCCCACAGCTATTCAAAATTTACTTGGAACGAATAATGAGAGAAGTGCTAGAAGGCTTCGAAGGAAGAATGAGAGTAAGGGAAATATCCATCACAAACCTAAGATACGCTGAAAATGTAGTATTGATATTCACATATTTGGAAGTCCTTTTTACTTATGATTATGATGATACCCCTTGAATAAAAAAGTGTATTGCTGTTTCAAACATCAGCACTCACAGCAGGCTGGAAAGCCAGATCAGTATCAAGGACAATGAAAACGAAGTTTCTAAGAGACGTAAGTAGTCTTTCCTATTGCAACCTATGGTAGTGAGATTTAAATTCCCCAAAAGAGTGATAGGAGAGGACTCCGCAGCTTCAAGCTGTGGTGTTACAGGCGAGTTTTAAGGATAAGTTGGACAGAGAGGGTAACGAAGGAGGACGTCGTGTGTAGAATTTAGTGCCGTAAGTGACTACTGGAGACCATAGTCAATCGAAGACTCTCTTACATAGAATACATACTAAAACGTTATACTCTGGAAGGAGAACCGATCATGGGCATGGTGGAGCTAGTAAAAGGGGAAGGTAAAAAAAAAGGTACACAAACGACATCAAGAAAGAATCTAGACTCTCTCTAGTTCAGGCATACAGAGAGGTGCAGGGCTGGGTCAACTGGAGTGGCATGATGAAGGAAGCCACGGCGGATCAAGCATGACCCTTCCGTACATCATGATGACACACTAGACTGTAATACAGCACTTTGTTTTAAAGATAAATATAGGTCTCAAGAGAACTCTAAAAGTATATTTTCTCCAACAAATTAAACACCAAAATCAACCTTCTTCTTTGTGTCACTACTATTCAAATGATGTTCAGTAAAACCCAAATGGGGTCCAGGATAATACTTCACTTTTCAGATAGTCCGCTGGTCTTTTCTAACTATTATTTTCAAAACATTATTTCTATCAATTATACAGCCAAAATATAAACTAATTTCTGTGAGAGCATCAAAAAAATGTAGCAAAAAGTTGATCAAAACCATAATCGAGGGAAAAGATATCGTCATTATTTGTGCTCTCATAAAAGTTATATGTCAAAATTATCGATGTAACTTCTATGAAAGAAAATATCTTTGGAAAATAGAATTAAATTAGTGACTCTGAAATATTT
>RDPX01000178.1:1473909-1496409 GCA_003991215.1 Morbakka virulenta | reverse complement strand
CATTATCAATTAAGAAAGAATTATCTACTTATATATATATATAAATCCAGTAAAGCATACAAAATAACTAGACAAATTTAGCAGTTACTACTAGTTTCATGTTTTCTTAACAATCTTCAAACTGCAGTTTGAAGATTGTTAAGAAAACATGAAACTAGTAGTAACTGCTAAATTTGTCTAGTTATTTTGTATGCTTTACTGGATTTATAAACGCTCTGGAAACATTGAGCACTCTCAGTGAACATTGGTATACTTTACTAATATTACTATATATATATATATATATATATATATATATATATGGTAAGAGTAAATGAAAGAAATTATTCCACTGGTGAGATTATATGGTGTGATCTAAACACTGGTAGAAGAATCGACCCTGATACTTGTGAACTGATCAGTCAAGAAGGACAAGGCACAGTTTATAGTATTAAATCTCCTCCAAAACAAATCACCACTAAGGTAACAAGAAAAACTGCTAAAAACCTCACTTCAAAATCAGCTTCAAAAGCAAATGAAGAAGTTGCTAGTAAAGTTGGGTCTAAAATGGGAAAGAATGTTTTAAAGAATATAGATTACAATTTTAATAAACATCTAGAAAACAAGGGTGATCAAATTACCAAATTATTGAAAAAACATCCTAGTAATAAGAATTCACAACCTGCAGAACGAACACCAAATAAAAACCAGGTACTTTCTGATGAATCCGATAAGCTAATTATGATGTAATTTTTATTTACTGTAATAATATTACATTTCATTTAGAACTGTATCAAATTTGAAAGGTTATGATCATGTCAATTATGCTTTAAATAATCCAATCCTTATGCCAACTGCTAATTGCTTGCAAGTAAAAAGCGGGTACCGATTTGATGTTCAAAGCACAAACGAAAGTAATCCTCAAGATCATTATAATGATTTTCTTGAGGTTGATTACAAAATTGAAAATCTAGATGGAAAAGATTACCTTGCTGTTGATCAGGTAGCATCTATTAATGGAGTGTCTGGATTAATTAAAATTTTTAGTGTTATTTACAATGGTACGACCATTTTGGATTCTCAACAGGCTAGTCATGTATTAAACATCAAGAATGTTATAAAATTTTCTAATGATAGTAGAAAAATGACGAGAGCTTCAATGCTTCATTTCCCAGATACCGCATCAGTCTCTGTTTCACAAAAGAATCATACTATAGCTATCTCTGGAAATGCAGAGAATGTTATAATAACAGAAAATGTAAATTACAAAGATGATTTTGCAAAGACATGCTAACGTAACTAGTGGAGCTAGTAATAACATAATAAAATCAGTGTTACCTCTCAATTTGTAGAGATTTTTTAAATAGTTTCAAAAACAAATTCTTCTTATAGGAATATTAACTATAGAAGTTACTCTGGAAGGAGATGATGATGTGGTTTATAGAAACAGCGCAGCAACTGCTGGAAGGTACGTGGTCACAAGGACGATCTTATGGGCACCAAGAGTGATTTTTACTCCACGTTATCATAGAGTTATTACATACTTGAAAAATATCTTACTTCTCAAAACTAATCATATTTGAGAGAGAGAGAGAGAGAGAGAGAGAGAGAGAGAGAGGGTTAATACACTTACTCGCCTCGAAATATCATTAGGGACCTTCAAAATCACTAATTCAATATCAAAACCAAGACATACAAATAATATACAATTTTCGGAGACCCAGCTTAAAACTAGAGGTAGAATGTATTACCCCAGCAACCGAATGAGGCCCAATATTACTAAATCCTATAGACAACGTAAGGGGTACAAACCTGGATTCTCTCAAAAAGAATTTGCACCATCGATAAAATTGGACATGTTCAAAGTTTTACATGCATTTTATTATTTCGGTCTAACTGAATAAGGGAGTGAAATTAGAAATAGTGATAGTAACATGTCTTTCAGATATACCCTAACAGGAGCACGGACCAGTAAGTACCATTTATTTATTTTAGTCCTTGAAGGAGAAGATGTTTATATTGATATTAGTGGAGATAAAGTTTTCCTTCGTAATTAAACTCATCTAATTTAATGGATCTTACATTTTATATGAAACTTTTGAAATTAATCTCATGTTTTAGTATATTTGACTGGATAGATTAGTTATGATTTAACTCTTAGTCAAGGACAAAAGGAGAAATTAAGTAAAGCTTTGGTTAATAAAATACCAATTACTTTGAGACTAGCAAATAGCAAATTGAGTGGTTCAAGGAACATTCAAAAGGCAAAAAATACTTTAAAACGTATTGATCTTCAAGTTCAAAAAACGCAAACAAGTCATGTTGTTAGAAAAGGAGGAAATATTTTCAGTTCTTTCATGAGTTTGAGTACTAAATTACTTCTCTTTGTAACAAAACCAGCTACTGAAGCTCTTCCTGCGATTACAACGGGTGCTTTGCAAAGTCTTTCTAGTTTTGGTACGGATAAGGTATTAGATTCCGGGGAAAAAGGTGGTTTCTTGATTCCACAAAATAAAATTGATCGATTGGTTTTATGTAAAGACTTACTAACAAAGAACCAGAGAGAACAGATAGTGACAGCTCTTCAATCTGATAGCAAACTAGTGATCGAGCCGACTAAAACACATATGGAAGGATTTATTCCAACAGTACTAGCTTCAATTGATACCCCGATGCTGTTGAATCGTCTGAGTGGTAAAGGTCTCAGAAGAAGACCAAAGGGTAATGGTCCCCAGACTAGAAAACCAATAACAGCTGCTGTATTGGAAAACCACTCCCCTTATTCTGATATTTTAGTGTTATATAAAAATCCATTTTTAGGAAATGGTAAAAAGCCAAAAAAAGGCTCAGAAAAAAGGTTCTAGATTGGGCAGTCCATTCAACAGTACCCCTCTATAAGGTACAATATTTTAAGACCACGATATTTTGATTAACAGTTGAGTAATATTGATTTATCAAATTGGAGTAATTACCTTCAAGTTAAAAGTTTTATTCAAGAGGCCAAATTCTTAATCCAACTATACTAAGATTTAATATTAAAAACCTTGAAAATATTTATGGTAAAGGAACCTATTGAGTTGAAATGTTAATTTGTTAATTAGTTAATTAGTTAATTAGATGTAATCTTTTATAAGAATAATTTCCTTATTAATGCCTGTGATGAAGTTGTTAAGTTGATATATATATATATATATATATATATATATATATATATGTATATATATGTATATATATGTGTATGATCAACAACAAAAAAATGCTAAATATCTAAGACTTAGAGATTCCTTAGGATCTACAAGCAATTGAAGATGGCTTTGGTGCACATGGACTATGAATTTCAGCTCACTGATTATGATATTTCCAGACTAGAAGGTCTTAGCAATCCCTTTAATGTTGTAAAATCTGCTAGCCTAGCCTTATGCTGAAAGGATGCCAATCTTTTAACAGCAGAAACTATCATTGTGCGTATGATCAACAACAAAAAAATGCTAAATATCTAAGACTTAGAGATTCCTTAGGATCTACAAGCAATTGAAGATGGCTTTGGTGCACATAGGCTATGAATTTCAGCTCACTGATTATAATATTTCCAGACTAGAAGGTCTTAGCAATCCCTTTAATGTTGTAAAATCTGCTAGCCTAGCCTTATGCTGAAAGGATGCCAATCTTTTAACAGCAGAAACTATCATTGAAACAACATTGAAAGAGCTTGAAAAACAAAATTCTCTTATTAGTATGAAATTACATGAATCCCTTACTGAAAGAATTTTAGAAAGAAGAGATACTTATTTACATGATCCATGCTTTGTTACCAAGAAAAAAGATTTCTTTGAATTCAAAATTGAAGAAAAGACAATTCTAGATCTAGCAGCAAAACGTCTTAAACTTTTCTGTTGTTGTTGGAAATAATGATGAAGAAAGTGATACTGAAGCTAGCACTGGCCAAGAAGAGGAGACAGAAAACTTGCCATTTGACGAACAACTTGCCTTGGCACTTCAAAAAGCAAAACCAAGTACATAATCTAATGCCAGACTAAAACTAGAAGTGAAACCACCTGTAGTCAAAGCTGAAATGCAGCTTTATTCGCTTAAGACTACCACTCAAAGGCCTTCTAATCTAGACCTGATTTACAAGTTACTTTTGACTATTGCACCAACAAGTGTGGAGCCGGAGCGGTGCTTTTCTTCTGCTAGCTTATTTAGTACTAAAATTAAAAGCAGACATAGCGATTCCACCCTTAACATTCTTGTATATCTACGTGATTTCTACAGAAAATAGGAACATTCTATGTAAAGACGTAAAGTACACAAAAACTTTAAACAAAATCCCCTTTATTTGCTTTTTTGGAAAATTTCGGGGAAAATTCGGGGAATCTGTCAAAGACTCCGAAAACATTTTTCAATCGGGGAAAATGCAAACCCTAAATTAGATATAAAAATTCTGACTCTTTCTCTGTCGTTTCATATTTCCTGAACACGGCAACCTCAAAGAAGGCTGGTGCTTAAATTAAATAGAAAGTGATTGGCTAATGCATACAATACTAACTCTGATTGGCTAATCCATATTTTAATAACTCTGATTGGCCTGAATGTCCGAAATCCAAGATGACTGTTTTGCTGCGAAAGTTTAAAAATACTATCAAAGAAACTAGAGTAATCACAGAACTAAAATACAGGAAAATAAGTATAAATAATATTAGGCATAATGCATTGGATTGCATGAGCTTAATAACTTAAAATACGGTGAGTACTACTTACTTTCTTATAAAATATATGTTACGAAAAGACAAGAGAAAAGACTAATTTTATGACCGATAGCAAAACCGAAGCCATGACGAATGAAATATAAACAAACTTAATCTTCTATTTATATCTATTACTATTAGTATTTTGTCACAGTATAATATTTAACGTTATAAAAATGGATTTTACTTACACGACAGGAATCCCTTCTGTCCAGGTGTTAAATATATTTTAATAGTACAGAATATTTCGGATAATTGCAATGCCTCGGTTGCGCGGAAAAAATTGCAATTAATCGAAATTGCGTTTAACCGAAAATGCTCTTCCCTCTTATTTTGAACGGGCTGGCCTCATTAAAAAGCATTTGTTTTTTGTCCTTTTATCGTTTTTAGTTTTGATTTTTGCAATGTACTACATGTATTATAGTTTAATTCGACTTGAAAAAGGATGTGAGCACAGTTTGCTTTCTGGACTTTGCTAAGTTTTGGTGAACAATGTCCTCCGCCTAGGAAAATATTAGCGCTCAGGACTTTGAAATTCCACAGGATTTGTGGCTTTTGCACAATATTTACCTGAAATGTTGACACGAGTTCGCCATCAGGGCATTGCGATTAACCGAAATTTCCGAAATTACACTTGCAAAAAATTGCGATTATCAGGTTGAAATATATAGTGAAAAATCCGTTTCACAGGGAAGATTGCAATTAACCGAAAATTGCGTTTGTCCGAATTGTGATTATCCGAAATATACTGTAGTCAGTATCAAGATTTGAAATCATTACTTTGTAGTTATTGCTTTTATTGGATTAATTAACTTGTTGAAAGGAAAAACATATTATGAAGTGATAAGATCTTTTTCACATGCAGATGCTGTTTGCAATGAACAATTAATCGAAAACTATTTTTGAAATATCTAAATCACTAATATAGAATATGGGTATTTTTGATGGGATGATTACAAGAAATGTTACAACAACTGACATTATTTCGATAGAATCTGATAAATGGTTGCTGATGATAAAAGAATAAATAATACAAAAAAACAAGTTTTATCATCAGATGTTGTCACTTTTGGGGTTTGTTGAAGGAAAATTCTTATATAAAAACACTGGTGGAGCCATTCATGGTGGAGTTAATATGAAATGTAACAATTTGTTTGATTGGTACGCTCAATCAAAATCTGATAGCTCACCAGTAAGTTCCGTGTACATCAAAGGGCATCTGTTTAATGAATTGTGCGAAACTGTACTTAGAATATACTGTACTAGACATGGTACTTGTATTTATCGATTAGAACAAGGTATATATATATATATATATACTCAATCTGCAGACAGTACTGTTTCGCCCTTTGTGGGCTCATCAGTGCAGCACAGAGCTTCTGAGACATAACTCTCTGGCCATGTTGCCGGAGCAAACACAGTTAAAGAGTTATGGTGGGATCCTGCCAGAGTGCTCAAACCACGCATGTGCAGTGAGCATTGCATTACGCTAACAACAGGTTCCCATCTCAGATAGAATGCTCAACCAAACTTTCGTGAGGGAGCGTTATATATATATATATATAAATGCTGAAGTCACCTACGATAGTTCAGCGAAAGAGTGTCAATGTTATATGGTAAGGCATTGTCTGAAAATAATAATTAGTAGGAAAGTAGGAGAAATTCTACGGTGTGCATTTAAAGAGATCGTCCTTTTAAAGAAAGATTGAATGTTTGTCAAGTGTCAATCTTGTTTTGAAGGATTTGGAATTTTTCTTTAGAGTATATTTTGGTGGTAGCAAAAGAAACAAATTGCACTGGCAAAACAGCTAGGTTTGCTTACCCAGCGGAATGGGGGTGACTTAATATTCTCGGTTATTGTTGGGGAAAACCAATACCTTTGCACTTATGAATATTTATTTTTCGTGCTGATAACATTAGGTATCTTTTGAATCGAGAAGGTTACACCCATGAACTAAAGGTCTTTGGTTTTACGGTTGGCGTCATCGGCATTCTGAGAGAGTCTATTCTCTATTCTATATTTAGATTGGACCTGGTTGCACAGGCTAGGGTTTTCGCTACATGAAAGTAAAGGAGGAGGAGATGAGATTGCTTTGACAGACACGGAAAACAGGGGAAGGTTTGAATTGATAACCTATTTTAATAACTGCGGTCTTATCTTTGGTTTAAGACTTCTGAATCCATTTACAAGTGTATTTTAAAAGTGTTTATTTCTTCTACAGGATATGGAATGAACTTCAGGATATACATCCTTTATATACAAGGGCACCGTCATATGGAAATTGTAGAAGGAGGCTGTAACTGGTGGGAATTTTTCCATTTTAAAATGTCTTAAGACTATGTAGTTAAATAATTGGGAGTAAAGTAGAAAATATAGAATTTATAAAAAACAATTAGTGCTATATTTTCGTCCCTAAACGTCATGCATTAGGTTAGGAAACTAAATGTGACATAATAAAGTTCTTTTCAAAACAATATAATATTAATGGTTATTTTTATGCAATCAAAGTTTCTATTTTTTTCTATCGCCTACCAAAAATAACTGCATTTCTTAATTGTCTTTGTAATATTTCCTCCGATTTTTTATATGTCAACATTATCCACCTCCTTCTTCTGCTTGTTCGCAAGTATGTTATTTAAGTAACTTGCACTGGTGAATCGTATCCAAGATTTTGTAAGTCTCATTTGACTAAATGTTCCCTCTGCGGACGCTAACAAAAGAAGAATCGTCATGTAAAAACAAATACGTTTATTCAATGCTGACATGTGTCCTCTTTCCACCGGTCGTGTATTAATAACCTCTGCAACTGTGCTGACCGTAGCACCCTCTTTAATCTTGTAGTTCACACTGCCATTATACATTTGTAGAAAAAGATGGATTTCATAAAGATTTTTTGCAAGACAGACCCAAACGCTTAAAGCGACTGATTATCTTTAAAAGGAAGCCATGTATTACATTAATGAATCGGTCTCAAGCTTATCTCTCTTTAACATTCATCAATTACTTAAACGTCTCATCTCTAATTAGTTGTCGAATCTGTGGCCTTTTAAAACACCTTCCCTAACTTTCTCGTAAATGATCGCAGAGAACGCTACCCTGAAGTATGCAAATAATGAATTCTAGTTCGCTAAGGCCTTCAGAAACTGCTTCATTAATCCCAGGTTTTTGTATAGAGGCGGAATGATATTCGTTTTTTAAGAAACAATCGGCGGGCTCTTAATGTTTGAGTGGCCTCGTTTCAAGCTCTTTCTTGCCTGCACGCTCTTCATTGACCAATGCTCCCACGGTCTTTGGTGTCCAACTTACAAAGAAAGCAGGGGTATTTTGTATAACGTCTTTGTTGGTCAAGAAGAAAATTTACCATCTTGGGATCGACGCAAATAATCTATTGATGACGGTGATAGCTTAGCAGCTCCATCACATTCTTGATACTCTCATGGGTCTCTTTCCGTTCAAGTGAATGTCTCAGCCCAAACAGTCCCATATCGGTTTCTGTTGTGAAGAAGCACATATTTCAAGATTTGCTTGGAGTTATCAGTGAATAGTCATCACTCATTTGGGTTATATTCTTCAAGACCTATTGCTTCCAGAAGACCCTGGACATCGTTGCATGAAAAAACCCGTCTCCCAGAGCTAAAAAACTGAAGGAACTGCTTTTCTTTTAAGGAAGTGTGATATTCTTATATCATCATCCAGCAATTTTTTCTCTCCAAGTTTTAAGGCTAGAAACTCGGGTGTTTTCTTATAGAGCTTTAGATCTATTTCTAGATGATAAACATCTTGGATGAATAGCTCAGGATTGGGGCAGTGGAATTCAAGTGTTGAGGCTACAGACTCGCAGCTTTCTGCACAAATTCATTCGTTTGCTTTCTCAAACTCCCTGGAAAACTAGATTGGCACTTCATCTCAACGAGGTATTTGGACGGATTGCAAATGTGGGGGATGAATACTGAATTTTGTGTTTGCATTTTTCACTGTATCCAGTTGTTTTTACTAAACAAAAATAGCAATCCGACTAGAGCTAATTATATTTATATTGTGCTAATATCTGGTTACCTTTCCGTACTGTTTGAAAATGTTTGTCACATTCTTGTAGTACAGAGATCCCAAGTTTAGTACCACATCTAACAATGTGAAAGTGTTCTTATATGACAACAACTTTTTATAAATAAAAGGAACCTGTAGGAATTTACAATATTAATTTGGCTGTTGAGCCACGACACTTCATTCCCGGAATAAAGTTGGTTGGGTTTAAATCTAAAAAATAAAAGCTAGTTGTTTACGCAGGTGTGCATTTCGATCTATGTTGACAAAGTTTCCCTGTTTCGGTGTGTTTGAACAGGCCCTGGGGTGGCTTTGTTCATACATAACAGTTTTCTCAGTGCACTGCATCAATAAATAAACAGAATAGTACTTCTTTTGTTTGTGCTTAAGACAAATTATTGCAAAAAGATAAGCAGCAAAGGTGTTCATCCAGCTTGTTTGCCAAATACTAGACTTGCATTTTACAAGAAATCGCATTTGTGAATTGTATCGCACGGAGAAAAATCTGGACGTATAGAAAAAATCTAATTATTTTGGATTTAGCAAAATTAGTAGGAATCAGATGTAAAATCCAATTAAAATTTGGGTCAGTTAAAAATTGTTCGCTAGGCTTATATAATGTGACAAATTGATAATTGACATATCGGGTATTATTTAGGTGAGTAGAGTGTGGAAAATATCCAATTTTTTGTTGGTATTGCTTAACGTAGTTTAGTTATGTTTAGCATAGAGATGTGCAAAAAATTCCACTGCTGAACTACGCTCAAAGTAGGAGTTTGATCTCAAAAGCGACTGTGAGACAGCTAATAAAACTGCGATAACCAAGATGTAAAACGTAAGAGTCCTTTAAATGTACTCCTATTTCTCTCTTAATCTGTAAAATTTCTCTTTCCATTAGTCCACTGGTCTACAGAGATATCCTGGCTGCTTAGAAACATTTTCAGCTGTTCTTTTCCACTTATTCTCCTTAAGATCGTAGCTTTACATGATTCTTAGTAACATCATAAGCACCCAGTCCAATGATTATTAGAAACTCGCCTAGAGAGTTTAGATTCTGAGCTTAGCAGGCTTAGACACAGAAAAAAATCCAACTCGGTTAGCCCAATGTTTTTCACACGAAAAACTGTTTGACATTATTAAGTCTATATGAAAAGAGATAATTTGTTATCTTTATTTAGGTGCCTCAGTAAGACCCTGTTCCTTCTGAAACAAAGTAGGACGGGAAGCTACTTCTACCCTCTAGAGACATAGTAGACGTACATCTTTATATATATATATATATATATATATATATATTTTTTTTTTTTTATATATATATTTATATATATATATATTTTTATATATATATATTTATATATATATTTATTAGAAGAGAGAGAGAGAGAGAGAGAGAGAGAGAGAGAGAGAGAGAGAGAGAGAGAGAGAGAGAGAGAGAGAGAGAGAGAGAGAGAGAGAGAGAGAAAAGCAGCTGAAAGTAACATTTTACTGTTTCCTATCAATATACCCAACAAGTTAAATGTTAAAGAACAAGTGGGAATCTTCTTCAAAGAAAATTTTACATTTTTTCTTTTTCCATTTGCAACTTAATATTTCGCACATATATTATGCACATATTGATAATATTAGCTATATGCAAATGTGTTAACTTAATAAATGTCATACATTTATTTTAACCTTTTATTAATTTATTATTAGAGTTTCAAATTACACATATTGGCAATTGTGGTTAGTGTTTTTTTGAGTTAAAAAATATGAAATAGCATGGTAGTATAATTTTTCTGAAGGTTTAGGTGTCTATGTAGTTATGGACACTGACGATTTTTAATGATGTACAGGATAATTATCACTGTCAAAATTTTATGGCGATTTACGGCATAGGGTACGTAAATTTCAATGAAGCCTACAATGACTAAAGAATATCTATCAAATTACTTTTCGTATTTTTGTATTTTTTATTAGAAAAAATAATATCAAACAAATCATTAATCTCCAGTAGGATTCAAACTCAATATCTAAAGAGGTGACTTATCTTTTTATAATATTTAACAAGACTTTCTCCAATTTGCTTTTTGTAAATTAAAATTCTTATCCTTTTCTTACTATTTCTCTTTTACTGCGTCTTTGTTTTAAAAAGAATCTCAATCTGGGAGCCTTCAGAATGGAAGGATCACTATATATTTTCTCCTATCTGTAAACGGTTATTACAAAACCCCAAAATTATGAGAAGCTTGGTTGGTAACATGTTCCAAAGTTCTTTGAATATAAATAAATTTAACATGTTTTAACAAATTTAAAAGTAAAGATCTTGTTATTGACCAAAGTAACAATTTGATTGCAAATGTCCCTCTTCGATAGTCACACGAATATTTGCACAAAAATAGTACTTTAACAATTCTTGATAACAAGACGATTTATTAGAATCAAAGTTAAAGAAAATATCTAATGAAGATGAGTTAAAAAATTATCACCCACCTTTCATTTGGATTTTTTCAATTTCAATTTCTGTGCTTTCTTTCCAATTTTCTTCTTCTTTTTTAGTCCATTTCACTCGGCTCCACATATTTTCTATAATACTTGAAGCCAACATTTTTTTTATCAAATTCCCCCACATCAATATAAATACTATTTCTGTGTAGTGCTCTGCTTATTCATATAAAGTACTTGATCAATTATTGATAGTCAACTGGTGGAAAACTCTGAAACAACGAAATGATGATCCGGCTTTATTTGTTTCGACAAATTGGATTTTGCCAAGAATTTCAATACTAGATTAAATAAAATTGACTTTGACAGAAGAATCACAGAAGAGTTGCAGCAAGTCTTATGAATGATTATTTGTACAATATAAGAACATGACATAACTTTAAAGTCAAAAAAGTGTTCTGATAGACAAAGCTAGGATATTGTCAAAGTAAAGATATTAACATTACTCTAGATTCGTTATGTAATTTACCTAAATAAACACGTGACCTCTGAAAGAAAAAATGATCGAATCCAAGCTCATGCTTCCACAAAAATGTAATAAATTGAAAATTTGTATTTCAAAACATTTCCCTTTGTTATTTAATAGTAATGGGAAGTAGTGATATCATGATGAAAAAATTTTTTTAAAATCATTTCTCACTTAGCCCATCCAAAATTGCCAAGCTTTCATTATGAGGCGAGGTTGTTTCACATGAGCTTTTTCCCCTCCATCACTCTGTAATATTATAAGTTTGCTTGTAAGGGTCTGTAGGTTGTTAACTTACAAGAGAAAATGTGGTTCAAATAGTTGTTTCATAAACATATGCAGCAAGAACTCATGCTCCAAATTGCGAACAATGTTTCCTTACTTTCGACGGAGACCAAGTGGGAATATGTGACACAATTTCATTCTCTGGTGTCTTATGCTTTGATTTTCTAACCATTTTCTCAATTAAGAAAGGTCATTGGTTGTGGCTCTGTGTTTGTTGAATTTTTACACTGACATTTGATAATTTTATTCAGTATGATACACTATACTTTCTTTTCTGTAAAGTCTTAACTCATGAGAATTTGTGTTAACTCAGTGATTATGTTATTCCAAATATTTTTAAACAAATAGATAGGATCATAAAGTGTATAATGCATTTGAATTCTGCAGTCAGTGACTCTCCGATGTCTTGGAGGAATATTTAATCAAGCTTTGGAAATTTCATTTACTAGTTTTACACTTCCCGATTTATTATCAGCTAATGAGAAAGGAAACCGACAAAATTCCGTAGTTTCACATATAAAACTGATCAAAATTTTACTAAGCAAATTATAACATTTTTTAATAAAAATTTTCACCAATTCTCACTCTAATTCTCACTCCAACAAACAAGGAAAAGGAAAGCCCATCTCTTAAGACAACTCTTTCCTATCTAATATTTATTATTTTTAACATACTACCTCAGCTCAACGTTTAAAAATTTACGGATCCTAACAGGTCACTCGTCATCGACCCCCTTGGCCATGTTGCTGTAATTTTTGATGAGTACAGATACAACACGATGTTGAACAATTCCGATAGCGGCCAGAGAGCAAGGGGTTTGACCAGTAAAATAAGTAGCGTCTTTCAATCAAATGCTTACGAGACATGTGGTCCTTATCATAAGAGCACTACCAGGTAAAGGTAATATGCATTCCCAGGAAAATTTGCAAGGGACACAATCAGTTAGCAGAATATTTTTTAAATATTGATTGAATAGATATTCATAAATCTGGAGGAAAAGAGCACAACACTTTTTTCTAAGTTAAATATTAAAAACATTAGAGATTGCCACAATGTAAGTTGTGGAAAAGAATTCGTTGATATAGACATCGATCTAGAATTACTTGGGAAATGCATTGAAGACGTTTCTAAACTGTACTGTACAGAAAGATGAGTATATTACGAACATAAAACCATTGCCTTTTTAACTGCTTCATGAATATGTTGGGCATAATTTTGGATCAGGTAATTAAAGGAAACAAAAGCTTAACGAAGCACAATGATACAAAGAAAAGAATTGTATCAGTTCAGGTACTATGCACGTTTTAACATATTTTATTTGATTTTTTAAAAACTTGGAATTAATTTTTTAACATTACTTGCTTCCATGCATCCAGAGGAATATTGGAGCACCAAGAGCTGCAGTCTAATTTTTTATATTTTTCAAAAAACATAAATGCATTGCGCTTGTTCAAAATTTGTTANTGTACAGAAAGATGAGTATATTACGAACATAAAACCATTGCCTTTTTAACTGCTTCATGAATATGTTGGGCATAATTTTGGATCAGGTAATTAAAGGAAACAAAAGCTTAACGAAGCACAATGATACAAAGAAAAGAATTGTATCAGTTCAGGTACTATGCACGTTTTAACATATTTTATTTGATTTTTTAAAAACTTGGAATTAATTTTTTAACATTATTTGCTTCCATGCATCCAGAGGAATATTGGAGCACCAAGAGCTGCAGTCTAATTTTTTATATTTTTCAAAAAACATAAATACATTGCGCTTGTTCAAAATTTGTTAATTACAAGTATAAATCAATACTTGATGATGGTAAAGGGGTCTATTTTACTTGTTATATTCTCGGATTTGTTATGAGTAATTTAACTTAAGTATGTTAACTTCAGTGGTTGTCAATAAAGTACAGTCCGTCAATCAGTCAGTCTCAATTTTTGTTTACTAAGCGTGTCAATGGTGGGATCCAGTAAATCATTGTATCAGGTGAAACGATATTGGTTTAAATCAATTGTATGCTTTGTTATCTATTGTTGGTCAAGGTAGTCCTTAGCAAAACGCCAATTCCTTTTCGATGTGCGTTGACTATGGGAAGCAAACCTCTACGGTCGACTTTCAGAAATAATTATCTAGGTAAATGGATGGAAAAATAGGATAGATAAATAGATAAAAACGATAAAAAGTAAGATGGTACAAGTAATTACTCTATTCGAAAAAAACCATTCAGTATTTGATTCAAAAGACACGTAAATACCATTGCTCACCGTAGAAAGAAACACGCTAAACCGGCGGAAATGCAATTATGTAGAGTTGTGTGCAAGGATACTTGTTGGATTTCGTTCTTATTATGTAGTCAAAAGTACATCTACCAGTAATACACAACTGCAGTAATACACATATTTTTATGACGCCAGTCTCAACGTGGAACCCAAATGAAATGGGCTGAAAAGGTCACTTTGATAAATGTGTATTTTACAATTACTGCTTTAACTAAATGGAGTAACTGGCTCAATTACATTTGAAATTCGTGATGTCGAGTTAGTGGAAGATGCTTAGGTACTTTCAAAAGATAAGGTAATGAGTGAAACAACAGAAGTGGAAGGCACTATGGGGAAAAAAAGCACATCATTGGACAAAGAACTGTTGAATTCCGTAATTGCAGGTAGAATTTATGGAAGATCTCGAGAACGAAGGTCTTTTAACATGACATACGATGGTGACTATTTCATAGTCACGACCTACTGTATTATCCCATGGCCTTCATAATAGTTCATAATGAACGATTACCATGTGATACTAATAAATGACTGTAAGGACGTACCTGTCGACAGGATTTTAGAGTAAGTGATGCGATTATTAAAACACATGTGCAACAGTGGCAAATATACCCTTGCACGAAACATTTGATGTCATCTCTTTTAATAAAACCTAGCTCTAAGGCCACCTGTGATCAGTAACTACCTGCTCCCAAAGAACTACTCCTGGCCCTAACTTTCAAGAAAAGTTGCCTTTTATTCATTTGAAACTAAATAAGTGTCTAAATTTTCCAGGCCAATTTGCATTGTAAATTAATTAAATTCCATCATTAGGGTAGATAATGAATACAAATGTATCATGTTCACAAAGGCAATATACAAATCATACAAAAATAACAGCTAAATGAAGTCCGCCACGCAGTACAAATGAATACAAACCAATACAACAGGCGCCGTCGTTTCAAACTGTATAATATACCAAGGAACGAGGGCAGAGACCACCTGTCTACAATAATCACTGTTCATATATCCCCAAAACAGTCGTTTGGCACCCTGTTATCTGTATTTGCCCAAATTTATGTTTGAGAAGTCGACTGGTTGCAAGTCAACTGTTAAAGAACAGCGAATCAATTTGCCCCCAGTTTCTATTCAATCGAATTAGAAGAGATACTGTGAATGATGGCGTGAGTCCATTTTTAAGACAACTATTGAATATCAAAATTTTAATTAGGCTAAACACAAAATTTTAATTCTCTCACTTAGAGTTTTTGTTGAACATTAGTGTCAATTACAACGGCTTGATCAAAATGAACGCTAGATCCAATAAAAACAAAGATATAATTTTGATTTTCCTTTCCGAGGGCATGTCGAGCACATTTACATCATAAAACCAATGATAAAAGGATGCTTTTTTAACTCCCAAATGTTAGATGTAAAAAAAGTGCAACTTACATGAAAAACGTGTATTCAAAACAATTAAAGTAAAATACTTAAAAATTGCATTAATTTTTTTAATGCGAAGTCTGAAAATAATTAACTTTCTTGACTAAAATTCGCAATTCCGAAATTAGAGCAAAAAGAAAAAAAATGATAAAAAGTATAAATCTAAACATGAGTATTGCACTTTTTTTAAGACTTACTACTTTTAGAAAAATTAAAAATACGGCAACGAAAAGATTCTTAACGCAATTTACTATGACTACTTTTACTACAACACGTTGCAAAAAAAAAAAAAAGAAGAAAGAATGGCAGGTGTAAAAATATCATTACATAGAACAAAGTAGCGATCCAGCAGTATATTGCCCACTGTTCTATTTTTTCAAAATCATTCCACATACGTCAAGTCACGTCCCATGGAGTCGTTATTTACTTGCTCCTCCCGATGTCATCAAGCTGCGTAAGTTACCCGGTAGTTTAGCTTTGTTTTTTCGTAGAGTCCAATCATACACCAAGAACACATCTGGCAGTTTTAAATGTACCAACACAAATGTTTAAAGCATTTTCTTTCAATGAAAAAAACAATGTATCGCTAAAAAATCATCTCGGCTCCAGGGACACACAAACACACACACACAAAGACACACACACACAAAGACACAGACACACACACACACACACATATATATATATATATATATATAATTATGAACTTCATTAAAATTTTTATGACGATCAAAACCAAATCCACATATGCACATCTTATCTCTATGGTTCATGCTACACTGAAAATTATTTACTACAACTGAAATTCGACAGATAAGACATAATTGGGGTTAAAAAATCCATCACTTTTTGGGATTTTTCGTTTAATGGCCCCAATATATAGAATAGACAATGTAATAACGGTGAAAAATCCATGACGATTGGGGAATTTTCTATTGACACTATGGGCGGGATGTTAACGAGTGAACCACTGTAGATGAGATGTTACGACGACAGAGGTAGCAAAATCTATCATGATATGGGAATTTGCGACAACAAACGGAATTCAATAAACAACAAGGACAAACATGTCAACTTTAAACCTGCAAGAACAATACAAAAAGTTGAGTTTTCATTGAGATTTCTATTAAAGAAACCTGTGCATGTTTTCAAGTATTTTCTGGCAACCCAAATAATTTACGCATTTGAAGTAAGTGGAATGGCACACTTTTACTTTTTAACAATTGATTTTCAAAAGAGATTTGCATTGATATGCTTGCTCGCTCGCGCCGACATGTTCCACACTTTAGTATGGACATCTATTTCATGGTATGTTTGGCTATTGGATTAAATACCATATATGCACAAAAGGCTCATACCTTCTGTGCATAAAAAGGTGCAATTGTAGTTCTCTTGTAGCAGTGCATAAAAACGAGGTATAAATTTTTTCAAATCAAGTTACACTCAGAAACTAAAAATAAATTATACTATACGATGAGGCATTATAAAGCATGACAAGGTAGGGAGGGAAAGGTAGAACACGAGTTCCTGAAAAATGGGTGAACTGTTGTAAAAAACCGTTAAGCGTTGGTTGCAAGTAATATCTCTCTCACGGCTAGCAAGCGTCAACATTATTTTGCCTGGTCTACGATTTAATTAAAAGGTCACAAGAAAAACTAGTTTTCTACATAAATTCACTCCAGTGTAAATCAAAAATGAATTGGCCTCTGTCTTTTTCATACGGTCTTGGATTCCAGGGCAATTTGGCAGAATGTAGTTCACTCTTATACGGGGAAAAATACAACAGTTATTCATCTTCCATTCTTTTGTCGTTCTCTTATAGTTCGATTTTCTTCATGGACATTTTTGAGGTAAAACATGTGAAAGTCTGTTTTAAATCACTATGGTATAGCTTATGGTATAAGGGTACTTGTTTTGTTTCTCTCTGTTAAAAATAAGTATAAAATTTTGCGATTTTTTTAACGAGAATAGCGGCGGTTATTGTCGCAAGGTACAAAGTCAGTAACAAAAATCAGTTTACTTTTATGTACACTGGAAAAACCGTGGCTTCTGAATAATAAACTAATAATCACACAAGCTTGACCACTAATCTAATCCATTCTTCGTTATAGCAATGGGTGCTTATGGCAAAAAAATCTAAGGGTTAAAGTTTTCCACTTGACGAAAACTTATATATGTCTTATATATATATTAACGTGCTATGTAGAAAAAATATGCCCGACGTTAGGTCTATTTCGTACAAATGAACACAAACCATCAGCAGACTTGTCCAACAAATTACTGAAAATTTACACTCCCTTCTCAATTTAATAAACAAATGAGCAAACAGAAATTCAAATATCCGCATGCCTATTTCAAATTTCGAAAAAGTCTTGAAGAATATACTGACTTTTTTCTTCGAGTACAATCTTTGTTCCTGTTAAACGTTTGTTATTCATATGACATAAGAAACAGCCTAACAAATATTTTTCTTATATACACCGGTGGTCATGGACAGCCCTCCACAATTAAATGAGAAGGCAAAAACCGGGTAGATTTATGTCATATCAAAACCCATTAAATACTGTACAGCAGAGTAAAATAACTATTTCAATCCAATTGCTCCAACCATTTTGTCTCCTTTCCGGTTGTCTTGGCTCTTTCTCATAAACTATTTATACGGTCATGTTATCAATGCTGTTTTAGTGTGCTAACGGTAAGGGCATATCTTCCAATATTTTGTAACATTCTGAGTAATAATCAGCATACTCGTTGTCTGGTTTAACCAAGACGGCACATGTTGTCTTCTTTGTTTGACATGCAATTCCAAGATCCTATGGAAAAAAAACCATCACGTTATAATTAAAATAAACTTCTTGTGAACATATTAAACATAGCTCCTGACTCTCTTCGTCCTTATGCTTCATTAAAAGCTTATTACTGTAAAAGGTTGGAATCTGGTACTGGTTAATTTTTCTCAAAAAAAAAAAATTTGGTCTCAAACGTGGTGTTTTAATTTAATGTGATATTAGATTTCAGAACAGCTGAAAATGACAATTTTTTAACTAGCAAATGTAAATCAACACTACTTTTCATTACTAAAAATTGAACGACATATATATATATATATATATAACGCTCCCTTACGAAAGTTTGGTTGAGCACTCTATCTGAGATGGGAACCTGTTGTTAGCGTAATGCAATGTTCACTGCGCATGCGTGGTTTGAGCACTCTGACAGGATCCCACAATAACTCTTTAACCAATGTGTGCTCCGGCAACATGGCCAGAGAGTTATGTCTCAGAAGCTCTGTGCTGCACTGATGAGCCCACAAAGGGCGAAACAGTACTGTCTGCAGATTGAGTACATATATATATGGGGGTCATTTGTATAGCATTTCTTTAAAGACCCGAGTACTTCGGTGAGGAATATAAAATGCTTTTATTAATTCAATATTCAACACGTCAAACATGTACCTTAAAAGCCTCAGCTTTCTTTTAGTAGTAGAATTGCACTCCCATTCAATGAGTATCGATGTTTCTTGCAATTCTATGCCGATTTCCTTGCTTTTAAACACAACTTTTTTATGATCAAAGTTTACGATTTCGGGCCGTGTAGTGCACAGGCATGTAAAATATTAATTAAATATCGTTTTTACTTTATTATTTGATAAAATAAAGTCAATGCGAAGCAGAACTTCCAAAGAAACTATGATGAATATACCCTAGAACTGTATCAGAATAGATACAAATGCTTATCAATCTACTAAAAAACCCTGACTTATGTTAGACGAGAAATTTATGCACCATAAGCACCCATCGTTAAACATCAGAAGATATCAAAACATCATGTCCACATAATTTTAAATGTTAATGTCACTCGATTACAAAACACAGCATACATGTTTTTATTATATAATAAGGTCGTTTAAATAAAAGTAGTATATATTCCTTTGGTGCCTCACTCGCGACCTGGAAGTGATAAAAAAATGTTAAGAAAACAAAACCTCTCACAAAATATCAAAGGCCGTCAAGGACCTTGAACTTATAACGCAGTTCTTTTCATTTCGTGTTAATAACATTCCTAGAAAATTATCTCAAGACAACGGTTTTCAAGAATGTGCATCGTGCGAGTCGCTTAATGAAAGAAAGTAACTTTATGATTACCAAAACTTCTTGTTATTCTACTTTACTTTCTCCGTTTTGCGTCTTCTTTTCCCAATCATGGGGTTCAACAGTTCGATAGTGCTCTCCATTTTCTTATCTCAAAAACATCTCCCTCGAGCAATCCAGCAGCATTCATTTCTTCCTTTACAGTCTTCAGCCAGGTTTTTCTTGGCCTGCCCGGAGGTCTCCTTTCTGGTACTTCCATTGCTCTTATCCTTCCTAAGGCTTCGTTTTCCTTTCTACGCCACACATGGTCATACCACTTAAGCCTTCCCACAGCTATCGCCTCGCATAGCTCCCTGACTCCACACCTCCTCGCGACCTCTTCACTTCTGACTATATCTCTCACTCTGTTATTCTGGTGTCAAAAAATCGTTAAGGGAATGGTGTGATACCCACACATTTTCCTGTCATTTTAGATTACTCTAACATTAACAAATTATTCAAGCTTCCAGATCCCCGTTCTTTCCTTTCTCCCTTTCTTTATCCCTGAATACTCTGGGGAAAATGCCACGCTACGTCTCTGCCTAGAAGTCGTCTCTGGGGCGTCTACGAGGGAAGTGTCATTTTTAAACAAACTGCAAAAATACAAGAAATAAAGAAAAAGCCCCAAACAAACAAACAAAAATAATCTTTTTTGTACTAAAGAATGGACAATATGCAGGTTCAACATTACGGTTCAACATTACGGTTAAACTTTAATGTCAAACTTTAGTGTTAATTCGCAAGAAAAGCACTAACAAAATATAGACTATTATATATACTTACTTGCTTTGCTGGTACATAGCAATATGGAATCGAGGCATCTTCACAGGTAACAGGAAGGTGTGTCATGACATCAATTGGCGATACATCACCGGCAAGAACGACAAAGCTGTAAAAGTAATGTTAGAAGGAATAAACAATAGATACAAAAAGACTAATTTACTGTAAACTAAAAGTAAATACTACAAAAGAAGTAATTATGTACCCTAGCATATTTTGCATCTTGTAAAAATTCAGAACACTGGGTTTCAAACAACGTGGCGTTTCTTAAGTAAACAGCAACAATAAAAACGACTATAGTCATTAGCTGCAAATTACAAATTGTGTAAAAAATGCCTGCACCACAAAATCAGCACTCGGTTTTAGAAAATGTTTTCGCGGCAAGTTGATTGTCATTAACACTTAATAACACGCATGCTTTTTCTATAGCATTTAATCCTTCAGCTACTTCTTTCGGTCCAGTAAGAATAAAGATACATAATTTGGAATAATCTATGTGCTTCACTTTTTGCATATTGCTAGCTGTAGTTGGTTCTTAGTTAAGATATTTGAACTGAAGTACACAAATTTGTAACACTTAAAAAAACTGATATTCTCTTCCAATCCTGAAAAATCTTCACACTTAGGAGTCATGATGGGAAATTTAAGAACTGCCAAAATTTATACATTACAGGTATGTGAAATTATCAAAGAAACTGGGGCCAAGGACGCTTTGGCCATTACAGTTTTATACCATTTTGGGACTCTTTGTGATAATAAGGTAGATAAACTATTTTCAAATATTTCATTAAACTCAACCTACATCCCATAGGGCACTGGCTAATATTCTCAGCCAACACTGGAAAAACACTTTAAATTTATGTACCCTTTTTCTTGTTTCCTTATTGCCTTACCAACTTCTTTTACACCCCTTCTTGCTTTTTTGGCTTTAGTAGCTAAAATTACAAGAAAAACAAAAATACTAAAAATTAAGTAAATGGTTACTAGTATGACATTGCTATATGGATAAAGCTGAATTTAACTTTATTACTGTTGAGTCAATAGGAACTTCGTCATTAAATTGGTGAAAAATGCAATACAGTGGAATCCCGCTATAACGAACCCCGCTTATAACGAACTTCCCGCTATTACGAACTAAAAGTCCGGTCCCTTGGATTCTGGCAAGTAAATACTACTGAAAATACTCCCTGTAAAACGAACCCTCAGTATAACGAACTTTCGTTATTACGAACCAAATTTCTGGTCCCTTCATCACAAAGACCCCCTGTACAACGAACTTTTGAGAAAACTAACCGTGATCGCATGTGGTTAAAACAGATAGAAAACATACGTCAACCTTAATCTGTCAGTCTAATTGAAGTGTAAAGTGTTATGATGGCCAGGCATGTGTTGTGTCTCTGTTATGTCCGGTCGACTGTACTGTACTAACTGATGTGAAAAGAAAAAAAGACAATAATATCCGGCAATATTGAATCATTTCATCAAAGATTCTTTTTTAATGTATCAATGAATCTAATCTGTCCCTCAAATTCTAGTACACACGGAACTTGCATACCCTCACCGTCTCCAAGGTTCACTGGTTTCCCTGAAATTTGTACAGAGCCCTTGGCATAGGTATCACTCCTTAAAAAATAGAAAATTGTTTTTGCAAAACGTCCGTTACAGCCGTTTTTGTCCAAAATGTCCAACAACTCTGGCATCTTTTAATACACAAACAGCATATTTATCCGTTGGGTAGTCTGGTTGTCTTTGAATTCCCAAAATTTCATTCACAGTCGGGGTCCATAAACTTCTGTAAGCATAGTAACCTTAAACATAAGAATCAACTTCCCAATGTTTTGTTATGACGATGGGCAAATCAACATCAAAGGGAATTTGAACATCAAG
>RDPX01000178.1:1448062-1460212 GCA_003991215.1 Morbakka virulenta | reverse complement strand
TTTTTTTGATGTTGTGCTTAAAAGAGTTAGTATTTGAACTTAATTTAATGTGCGACGGTAACCTATTCCATAATTTGGGACCCAGATATGATAGAGCTTTTTGGCCATCGTTACTACTTCGGAAGGGTATTTGAAGTTTGTAGCTAGAGTTTCGCGTGTAGTGGGCATGGTTGAGTTGGCTGTAAATTTCCGATGTGTAAGATGGTAACGTATTTTTGAAAAATTTGAAAATGTTTGCACAAGCGCATTGCTCAAATCTCTCTTTAGTTGGTAGCCAATTTATTTTCCGAAATTGTTTAACTCCAATATGGTCTCGATTTCCAAGCCTCAAGCAGTATCTTATGCATTTGTTTTGAGCCGATTGTATCTTTTTGGTGAGGCGCTTGTTGAGGTTTGGGTACCAAGCAATGCACGCATAATCAAAATGTGGCTGGATTAACGCATTGCAAAGCAAACGACGCAGAGAATCGTTTAGAAACTTTTGTTTCCTGTACAAAAATTTTAGCTTATTATTTATCAAGCCTAAAACTTTTGTAGCCATAGCCTCACCAGAAAGGTTGTTATCAAGAATGCATCCCAGGTAGGCTACCTTGGAGTACTGTTTGATTTTAATATCTTCATAAGTAATTTCAAGATTGTTCGATTTTTTCAGCTTTTTGTGAGAACCGAAAAGAATTGACTTTGTTTTGTCTTCCCCGAAATGTATACTTAATTTGTTATCAATAAACCATTCACAGAGTGAGTGAAAGTCTTTATTTAGTTGTTCTTCAATCTTTTTAGTGTCTTTTTCAGTAAAAATCAGGCATGTGTCATCTGCATAAAGGAGAAGGTCACAGCTTACAGCCTGTGGCATATCATTTACGTACAAGAGGAAAAGAAGTGGACCCAAGATTGATCCTTGGGGAACTCCGCATGATAGCCTACCCAGGGAGGAAAATTCATTGCACACGTTAACTGAGAAAAATCTGTTCGTGAGGTATGACTTATACCATAATATCGTTGACTCAGCAAAACCCAAGCACTGCATTTTCTCAAGCAGAATTTCATGGTCAATTGTGTCAAAAGCTTTTTGAAGGTCAATTAAAATCATTCCAGTCATCAGTCCTTTTTCAAATCCGTTTAAGACTTTATCAGTTAAATATGAAAGGCACGTATTAGTCGAGTAGTGTTTTCGGAAGCCTGATTGATATTTGTACAAAATTTTGTTATCATTAAGAAACAGCTGAGTTTGAGTATGAATCACTTTTTCTATGATTTTCGATATTAGCGGGAGAAGGGAGATAGGTCTGTAATTTTTTGGTTCGGTCTTTGAACCTTTCTTGTAAATTGGCTTTAATTTTGCTATTTTGCAATCATCTGGGAAGTCGGACAAGGATATTGATAAGTTGCATAATTCTGTGACAGGAGAAGCCAAAATGGAAGCACCGTCTTTAAGAAATTTTCCAGTAAGGTTATCCAATCCTGCGCTTTTATTAGGATTTATTTCTTCCAATAGCTTTTCTATAGCATTGGGTGTTGTTGGTTTAAAAGAAAGGGTTTTGCCATCGAGATTTAGTTGTTGGTAGTATCTCTGGACTGTATGTTTGTCAAATTTCTTCGGGGGGATCTGAGCCAATATCTGCAGAGTTGTATGCTCTGCAGTTCTTGACTAATTTAATATTTTTTTCTTGTTACAATGTAGTCAATTTGATTCCTTGTACCACCGTCTGGGGAGATCCATGTGTACAGTCTGGAATTGGATTTTTGCTTGTACAAGGTGTTTGTTATAGACAAGTTATTAATGGCACAAAACTGTAACATTTTTTCACCTCTGGCATTTCCTTGACGGACAGCGAAGTTACCAACCTTTGCATTAAAATCGCCAAGTATCATGTATTGTCAGTTTACAGGCAAATAATTTATTTCCCGTTGTAATTTATGATAGAAAGAGTAACTATCTGAATCAGAGTAAGAGGATTCAGGAGCACAGATTTGAAATAGTGTAAGAATACCATCAGCGGTTTCGATATCAATACTAATAATTCTCTCAGAAACAAGTTGGTAGTTTATCAAGCTTTGAGAGATTGACTTCGATATTACAAATGCTACTCCTTGTCGGTGGATATTATCCTTTCTAGAAGAGTGGATTACAATGAAGGTTTCGGTTTCGAAGGATTCTGGGGTTTCTATTCCGAGATGCGTTTCTGCTAGGACCAAGAATATCAACTTTTAGACGTGTCATCTCCATAAAAATGTTTTGTAGTTTTCCATCAACATCTCCATCGATATTTAGTGTTCTAACATTCCAAGTTCCAATGTTCGTTGCAGAGCAACCTTCGGGCAGATCACTGACGCACCCCTAATTCACCCGGACTAGGGATCGAGTTGAGTTTGTATTTATCATAAGGAATGTTTGTTTTAAGATTACGTTTATTCAGGTACTTTCTAAAGGTATCCTGATGGAGATAAACAGATGACAGCTTTGCCGCAGACGATCCACAGACGCAAGGGCTGCTCCGACCAAATAGCCGACGGATACCGTGCAGACGCGTTTTGGATTGTTCCTTCTGCATTTGTCTGGCCTCTACTCTTCATCCTGTCTGGGATGGGTGGCCCTACCAGGAGCATAAGCTCCAGCCAGTAAGCACTCAGGATCAAAGAAGGCACACAAGCTACTCTACCACGACAAGGTTCAGAAGGCTAAGAGTACCATCACTAGAAGCGTTGCCAACCAAGGCTGAAGAGTCGCCTCCTACCCATAAGGCAAAAAAACCTAACCCCCGCCAGACGCCAACCTGGTATTTCAATGATTCGGGTCGAGCTGACAGGTACTACACCTTGCTCAAGGGTGACCTGGAGGTAGTTGTGGCAAAGGGTAACCTCATTCGCCCACGTCGAAACTCTACAACCGATGCAGTTTAACGTCAATACCCAGGACTTAAAAAATAAGCTAAATAAATAAAATGATAAAATTTGATAATTGTCATTGTATTCACAGTCAGTGCAAATTAATCTGGTAGAAAGGATATTTATACAAACTGAGAATACAACAGCAATGAAATATCTATATGCATCTAAAATACATATACTAAAAAGCTTTTGATTGAGTAAAAAATTTATCACTGTCAAGATTTTTTAGGTGAATAGGGAGGCAATTATATATTCTTGCTCCCATGAAATAAAATGCAGACCTTGAGAATTCAGTCTTACAGTGTGGAAGTTCTATAGAAATACTATTGTTCCGTGTATGTGTTCTTAATCTAAAATATCTTTCAAAATTTGGACAAATGGTACCATCAATGCATTTTTGGACTACAACTGCAACATATATTTCGATCTCTTTCTTAAAGTCTACAGTCAAGTCTTTTGAGACATTACTCACTCTTTCACTTAATGATTTTAGTTTCTTTGTTTGTGTCTGTCAAGAAGAGGCCATACTAAATTAGAGAAAATACGGTATTCACTCTTTCACTTAATGACTTTAGTTTCTTTGTTTGCGTCTCCGTCATGTTCAAATTCACTAGAGAGGTAAACATAACGATCGGTTTAATATAAGAGTTGACAATAGATTTTTATACATCTGGAGTCAAAAATTTGCGAATTTTTGAAAGTACCTCTGTCGAGTTGAAGCTTTTTTGTAAGCCTTCTCGAACTGCTCTCCCAGATTGAGATGGGTATCCAGTGTTGTTCCCAGGTATTTGTACGATGTCCTATTGTTGATTGTGTTGTCACCGTATTTCAAACTAAATTGGTTGTTACTTTTCAATCTGCGACTCGTACCAAATAGCATGGCTTCCGTTTTCGATTTCTTTAAGTTTATAATCAGTTCATTTTCTTTTAGGTATTCATGGATTCCGTCAAGGTCTTCGTTTAGCTTACATTCGATTGAGTCTATGTTTTTATCAGACACGTAAATCACAGTATCATCAGCAAATTTAATGACACTAGAGTTCTTAAGTATTTGGTCAAAATCATCAAAGAACATCAGGAACATGATAGGACGTAGAATAGACCCTTGTGAAACACCAGAGAGTATTGGGTGTTTCTCTGAATTTTCATTTGAATAGCTAACATATTGAAATCTGGTGATAGTTGGTAAACCATTCAAGCTCATTTTCTCTCACACTATAGTCCCTACGTCTTTGGATTAAGGTGCTGTAGCCTATGGCATCGAAGGTCTTAGACAGATCGATGAAGACTGCACCGGTTAAACAACCCTTATCAACTGCTGCTCTTATACAAAGAGTAAAAAGTGTTGTTGCTAGCTCTGTTGACCTTTAGCTCTGGTATCCAAACTGCGTGACGGAAAGTAGTTTATTATCTTCTAGATAGCTCATCAGCTGTTTCTGTACTGCTTTCTCTAGGAATTTAGAGATAGCGGGGAGAATCGAAATTGGCCGATAATTATCCGCTTTTGATTTGGCACCTGATTTGTGAATAGGTGTTACACGAGCTACTTTCCATTCATCTGGGACAACACCTGTAGAGAGTAACAGGTTAATTATGTACATTAGCGGTTTCGAAATTATACTAGCACTGTCCTTTAGTAGATTTATTGGTATATCATCAACTCCAGTAGTCTTGTTTCATTTCATAGTTCGTAGCTGTTTTTCGTCAAATAGTTTGCTTACGTACTTAAATCTTTTTGTTGTAATCTTTTTCGACATCGCCGGTACTCTTCATGTAAAGTCTCTTAATGGGTTGGATACATTTTAACTACTTTGCAACATTTGAAAAGAAGCGACAAAAAGTTTCAGCATTCGAGTGCTGAGTGACATCATTAACATCTTTTATTTCTAGTTCTGTAGTTGATGTTGCATTATCATTATTTGATGGAAATAATGATTTAATAGTCTTCCAAAAAGATTTTGGAGTGTTCTTCGATTCAGTGAGCAAATTCAGTGAGCGAATTTTGCTTTGCAGTTCATAAAGCATTGTTACACTTGTTTCGAGCTTGTTTGTATCTATTCCNTTTTTGTTGTAATCTTTTTCGACATCGCCGGTACTCTTCATGTAAAGTCTCTTAATGGGTTGGATACATTTTAACTACTTTGCAACATTTGAAAAGAAGCGACAAAAAGTTTCAGCATTCGAGTGCTGAGTGACATCATTAACATCTTTTATTTCTAGTTCTGTAGTTGATGTTGCATTATCATTATTTGATGGAAATAATGATTTAATAGTCTTCCAAAAAGATTTTGGAGTGTTCTTCGATTCAGTGAGCAAATTCAGTGAGCGAATTTTTGCTTTGCACTTCGTAAAGCATTGTTGCACTTGTTTCAAGCTTGTTTGTATCTATTCCAATCAACTGTCTCATTTGTCTGGCAGGCTTTACGAAGAACAATAAAGTCTTTTAAATTCATTTTTCCTTTCAGTTCGGCAGATAATCACGTACAAAATTTTCTGTTTTTGTCATAAACGGTGTATGCTTGTTATAAACAAGTAAGAGTTTGTTTTTCAGTATACTTCAGCAACGGTTGACATCTTTACATTCATATAAATCGTTTAAATCGAGTGATGTCAGTTTAGTACACATTGCTTTGTGGTCATACTTGGTATAATTTCTACACAGTATTGTACGAGGAGTTTATTTTCGGTGATTTTGTTTTTGCAGGCATCCAATTAAATCATGATTGCTTATTCCAAATAGGGTAGACGTTGGAAAAAGTTATGTTCTCCCTTTTGTTTACAAAAATTACATCTGTCGAAGTTGACGATTCCTGCGTCACGCGGTTAGGTTTTGTAATTAATTGTTCAAATCCCGCGGTGGATATTATTTGTTTCAGCTCTTCACAATGTGTTGTTTTGAGATAATCTGCATTTATACCGCCCATTAAAATAGTTTCATACTTTAGTTAATTGGTTTTAATTAACAAAGTTTTAAACAACACATTAAAGTTTTTCGGTTGATATTTCGATTCATCAGGGGGTCTGTACATACAAACAACAACAAATGGTTTAGTATTTTTATTTTGTATTTTTACAAAAATACACCGTAAATTCTTCTCGTCTAGGTCTCCTGGTGCTGTTTTTTCTCGGTCTTTGTAAATAAAAGTGCACCCCGTAATTTCGTTAAGCTTCAGATTGTTGTTGTAACTACAAGGCGAAATGTTTGTTTCTGACAGTAAGAAAATGTCTATGTTTTTATGTTTACCAAAAATAGCTTGCCCGTTGTGAAAGTTGTGTTTGCCTGTTTATTCAAGATAATTATCCGACTTTTAATTGTACATGTTTTAGTGAAGACGAGTCAATCTCTTACAAATTAAGACCATTTCCTCTCCAGCAAGACCTGTCTCGAAAATCTAGATTTCGGCGAGTTTCCTCCAGGGTTTAATCGAATTATTAAGCAAGTATGATATACAATATATAATATTTAAGCAAGTTAAGTGCATTAAAAACTTGCAATAAATGTTTGTTTTTATTAAGTTTTTTCGACATGTTCTGGTGGGGGAAAAATGATCCGAAGTCTTTTTCGAAGGGCCACACTTCCAATTTTAATCTCAATCTTCACTTCCTTCGATCGAAAAGAAAAATTATGTTAATTAACAGAATATAAATTTTTACATTTTCAAAAGTAACAATTTTTATTGAATTCGTATCTGTTTACATGAGGCTAAGAGGTTAACAAAGTAAACTGTCCAAGGAGTGGAATTACCAGAGATGAAGACACTTTTCATGGTATCTCGTCCGGTTCCACTGTTTTTACATTCTTCATTTTGAAAACCTTCTTCACTCCCCCGCGCCCTCCGATATCCTTCTCTTCCCTTAGTATACTCCCATTTTCATTCTTCATCTTGACCTGCTGGGTGTCCTTAGCTACTCTGTCCATTTGCTTTGGTATCATTTATATCATCATTTGCCCATCCACAGTGTCTAGTTAACTGTACATCACCTCGTATGCCTCTTGCTTTGTCCTGGCTTTGGGTGTTTTTTCCTCTCACTTTGCCTTAATGTACTCTTCCCTCTTTCTTTCTATTACTCTGATACTTGTACGAAGTTTGTAACTTTCCTTTTTCCTCTTAATTGCTTTCTGAACGTCTTCACACTACTACCAAGTCTCATTATCTTTTCCCATTCCTCCTGTACTTTCCAATTTCTCCTATAATTCATAATCTTTTACTTCTTTCAGTTGTGGTCACTTTTATAGTATGTAGTCGTTTTGGGTGTTGAAATGTTCACTGCAGTATGTCACCTTGTGTTGATCTGACTTATGGGAAAATGTTGCTACGATGGCATGGGAAACTTGATAAAAGGAAGTCATAAAACAGACATTAGGTTGTATTTTTCTTTTTCATTTAAAAGATATTTTGCAACCTATTTTTCCCCTAGCGTGTCGGAATAGGCTGAAATATTTCCACAATTGGGCTTAGCTCTCTTTGCTTTCCTCAGTCTCATCCCTGGTCAGGTTTGTCAAATGAGTGAAAATATCTTGTTTTGAACATACGACTTCGCTAATCCTCTGCACAATATCCTCCCAAGTAGAAAAACCATATCAAATTTAGCATTTGTATCTTTAGTCAATAGAGCAACTCCTTTATTAGCCTGACCCTTTAATATACCTCTTGGTTTACAACCTTTCTGTTTCACAAAAAACCAAAGCAACAATGCTCTGTTTCCTCATAAGAAAAGAGCTTGTGTATAATTGGGTTACAGAACACTATTTCACTCTTCAGCCAGGCAACTTTGATGTAGAAATATTCAAATAAGTTGTAAAGTATTCAAAAGCTTAAACAAATTATGTTATTTTCCACAAAATAATAATATATTTAAAGAAAACAACCCCAGAAGCAAAAAACTAAGTTTGTTATTGTTGATGTCATTTTGTATCCCTTTTCCTGGATATTTTAATATAGTTCTACATGTTCATTAAAGTCTGAGGGGCTCTGAAACTGGATTTTCTATAAACCGTTCCTCATAAAAATAAAAGTAGTTTTTAAGAAAATCTTTTGCTCTGTCTTAATAAATATAATGAACAGATTATTCTCTGCCCAATTTCCTATTCTAATGCAAACAACGATAAAAAATGGATTTCTTCATTTTTGTATTTTGCTTTTTTTTGTGAGAACAAATTGTTTCTCTAACACATATGAATTGCATTGAATGCCAACTGAGAATGTCTGTCCTCGTTTGTAAATAAATATCGCTTTGAAAATCAAACTTAGAATATTTCTTTCCTCCTGTACGTTTTCATAACATTTAAAATGGAGTTGAAATACCTTTGCATCTTATGTGCATATTTATGAATACATTAGTTACACTAAAGGTTGAATGGAGAATAATTTGCGTGAGACCATCGTGTCTACTTTTTACGTTCAAGTTTGGTGGACATCGATATCAACTTTTGTCCAAACTACTTTTTCGGTTAGATTCACCTGGTTTGCAAAGCAAGCAGAAGGTGAAGTTCATTTTCCATCATCCGTAGGCTGAGGGGAAATTTCAGAACATGACAGGGTGAACTGCACTGCTATCAATTTAAAGCGGACGACCAGAAATGTATGATATGAGATTCAGCTCCCTAAACTAGCTGTGGTCCACACAGGATTCCAAACTGGACATTCCTCAAGAAATAATCTAGATTCACCCCTGAGAAGTTTTAGATTATTCAATACAATAAATAGCCTTGGCAGTCAACCTTGGAGTTTTGATAACAGCGTCCAAAGTCCGATTAATTTGCAAAGAGAACTCTAGGAAAGAAACACCAGTGTCCATCAGAGAATATTTGGCAGAAAACAGTCTAGCAAAGCTATTCATTTTTTCCTAGAGGACATAGAAAACCAATTATCATACAAACGTTTAGCAGTCGTCGACTAAACAGAATTAAAATACTATTATAAATCGTCCAAAAATCTTTGCTTTCGGTAGCAAAGCATAGCAAGGTTCAGTATCAGAAATCAACTTTTTACAAACATTGCTGTCCCCTCTGAAGGAAACTCAAGACTCATTAGTTCCATCACATTGAAACTGAAAACCAAAATGGATGCAACAAACAATGACAGAAGAACAATGCGCATTGAACCACGAAGGAGAGTGAGCCCTGACTTCGTACCTATGACTAAGTACAGATGTTTAATCGTCAGCCTGAACCCCTTCGGTGAATTCAGTTGTGGTATCAAATACCGATTTTTTAATGACTGAATCCCACGGTATATCACCAATACAATTGTCAAAAAGGCAATACAATTGTGGTAAAATCAACAGTGACAATGACATAATCAAGGGTTCCAAAATAATGCAAAAATGAAAATATTTAATGTCTAAAAGGGAAGGTTTTGAGTCAATAAAAATATATGTGGGAAAATCAACAAGCTGCACAAATTCATGAGCAAGTGCAAACTCGTCAGTAACTTCTTTAGCTTTCCTATTAGAATGAATTAACCAGGTTATGTGATGAGCATAAACGTCATCAAATACAAAAGATGTTAGGAGTGTGATGCTTGTCCAGAGCTTAGCAATGGAGTCCAATACTGCCTCGACAATTCAGCAAAAATCATAGATATAACTTCTTGTACTTAACAGGTAAATAGTTGTCAACATAAAGACTTGGGTTTTGGAGATTCTTTGCACCCAGGGATCATTAAATGCCTGCTAGGTAGCGGGAAACATTTATTTGATTGAAAGTGTCATAAACAAAATTTACAATAAAAATAGATGTCTAAAATCTTCACTTTGAAGCAGAACAACACATGGCTACTAAATGAGCTCTTTGGTGATGAAGCTGGTATTACATGAAGAGCAGAAGACATTGTCTTCCATATATTACAGTCATAGAAGACGATTGGTTAATGTGACACTATTACTAGTGTTTTTGTAGAAACATATGAAAACGTATCAAGATGGGTTGACAACCAAGGCCAAAGAGTACCGATTCCCTGGGAAACAGACTTGAAAAATACGCTAGATGTCACCTTGGTATTTTAAGTTCTCGAGCTGAATTTTATCTTTAAAATGTGTCTTTGGTCCTCTTGTAATTCTTTAGGTCTTTAAAGCTTTAATATTTCTGAGATGCTCAGATATAAAAAGCTTTTTAGAATTATTGTCATGAACAAAAGTTTAAGACCAAGCTCAAAATTTCACGAAAATGACAATATCATCGCATTTAAACAGGATAATTACTTTTATTTCTCATAAATTCTTTATATTGCACGAAAAATATGTTATTAGATAAAATTTTGCTATCCATTATCATTCAACTGTCCAAAATTCAATATTTTGTATGTCCTCCCTTGTTTCTGATCACAGCCTCCATGCGCCTCGGCATAC
Source organism: Morbakka virulenta (assembly GCA_003991215.1). Classification (NCBI taxonomy): domain Eukaryota; kingdom Metazoa; phylum Cnidaria; class Cubozoa; order Carybdeida; family Carukiidae; genus Morbakka; species Morbakka virulenta. The sequence continues at coordinate 1,449,973 of RDPX01000178.1, read as the reverse complement.
TGTCTATCAAACTTTGTAAATACTCTTTCGATATTTCTGTAACCTAAACTTCTTTTATTACTCTAGCCAACCCTGGAGCACTTGACGGTTATTGTTCTGACACTTTATTCTTCAATGGCCTACACAAATTTTCAATTGGATTGAAGTCAGGGCAATTTATCGAGCACTTTGACTTGGTTAACAGCCAAAAACTTGGTTGCAACTTTAGAACGGTTGCATGGCACTCCATCCTACATGAAAATATTTTAGTTATGGACTTCCAAGTGAAGTTTGAGTTTGTGTGATAAAAACTCGACATACTTCGGTCGACTCATAGTGGTTTCTGGGGTCAAAAAGTAGAGACTACCGACCCCGTTCTTAGACATTGCCTCCCAAATCATCTAACTTGGAGGATATTTCATCGTCGATATCGTATATTTATCGTCATATTCCTTGCCAGTTGGTCACTTGACGTGGCATTAGTGCGCACTGTGAATTATTGAAGGGTAGACTCGTCTGAGATTAATTACTGTGCCCCACTGTGCCCCACTGTGCGGCCATCCAGTGGCGAAGTTTCAATGCAAACGCAAGGTTCTTGGCTTTCATCGTAGGTGTAAGCCTCAGTTTTCTTGCTGGTTTGTAGGATTTTAACTGAAATTCTTTCGATAAACGGCGAGAAACTGTCATATGACTCACTTTACATCCTCTCCACAGCAGTTCTGTCTTGACTTTCTTTATGGAACTTGTTGGAGACCTGACGATCATCTTTTCATCAAGATGTCGTCGTGCTTGGTGGTGCTTCTAGATCTTCCATTTCTTCTCCAATCGTCGTAGATTCCTAATTCTTTGTATTTGACGATTGCCTGGTGTACGGTTGACTTGCTGACACTCAATTTCTTCTCAATGCTGCGTTCCGTCAACTTTTGATTGTTTATGGATATGATTTGGGGCCTCTGAAGGGCCTTTGGGGACTTTTTTCGCCCCATGGCAGCTGTTCTCTAACTTTCAAAAGTCGGCAAAAATCAGAACAAGGAGTCCACAGCATGCAAAGAAAACAATCCAAGGAACAACTAAAATTAAAACATTTGATTTGATGCAATCAGGACAACTGGCTGATGCAATCTGATGTAATACACAAATTTCGGCTATTTTCAGTATTTGATTTGAGAGATTTGAGAGAACATCTGGAACTGTGGGCTGATAGCTTCCAACGACATGGTTTAAAACTCAATTTGTCAAACACAGAGATTGTGGTTCTCAGCAAGCGGAAGATAACAACAAACATTTCATTGAACGATGTCACCATCAAGCAATCATCTACCTTCAAGTACCTAGGCAGCACAATTTCAGAGACGGGACTTATAGATGTGGAGATCAACGAAAGGATAAAGAAGTTTTCGCAGAATGTTGGTCTGCTGTACCGCCTCCTCAAAGACAAAGAAGTTCCTACAAAAGCAAAACAGATCATTCACTCAGGAATCCTCAGGCCTATCCTGCTATATGGTTGTGAAACATGGACAATCAACAAGAATAACATGAGAAGAATTGTAGCAGCGGATATGAAGGTTGTCAGGATGATCAACGGAGTGGCCAAATGGGACAGAAAAAGAAATGTCGATCTATGCAAGAACATCAGCATATTGCCTATTGACGTGAAAATCAAGAACACTCAAATACAATGGTACGGACATATCAAGAGGAGACCCTCAGACCACCACTTGTCTCTAGCCTTCGATTACGCAGTTGAAGGCACTAGACTAAGTGGCCGGCCACGAAAACGCTGGCACCAGTATCTGTCTGAATATCTTGCAGAGAAGGGCACCACCTGGCAAGAGGTCAACGCGACTGAGCTCTACCTCGACCGTGGCAGATGGTCATCCCTGACGCTTCCTCGCTGACAGGCAACCGCCTACTCTGGAGTCCGGTGAGAAG
>RDPX01000178.1:1406021-1435858 GCA_003991215.1 Morbakka virulenta | reverse complement strand
ATATGACCATTACCCATGCATTTTTTGTTGGGAATTATATATTACGTTGGGAATTATATGTTATATTGTATCATGCAGATTTAAGGAGACTACGACATTAGATCTTTATATTGTCTGTGGCATTTTAACAGTTAGATGATCTCAAAATTCTTACATCCATTTTTCCTGTTTTATAGCATTAGACCAGTAAATGATGTAATCTGTTGTGAACTCACAGGACAGGCTGTAGATTAAGTCACTTTTTCCTGAGGTGTCAGGGGACCGCAAACGTGTTGCTGGTCAAGAGTGTGGACGCAATAATCTTCAAAATTTTTGGGTGGCCAAAGTTTCTTTAGAATTGGAAATATTATATTAGAAAATCGCCATATGAACCTCTTTAAAAACTAGCTGACCAAGTCAGTAAAAGCAAAAAAAAAACCAGTAAAAGAAGGTTAGTTAGGGCTAGTAATAGACCTACTCCCACTCCAAAATGATCAATAAAAACATAGTGGCCTTATTTCTTGTGCAGAGCTTTTTCGTTCCCGCCTTTCCCGATTATTTATCCACACTCTGAATTTAGATTTTGCAGATCAGTTTATCTTGCCAACTCTTCGAATTTATGAGAAAACTTTTCTAATGTTGATACAATGCCATTGAAAAAAAGCATTCAGCTATTTCTGAGCTTCGGACAAACAGGGCTTTAACTTGGGATTTCCGTTTCAATTTCCCCTCACATCAATCACAAAAATAAACATGAACTGTGGTTCAGAAATGCAAACGTGAATGAGCAAATGAAAACAGGGTTGATAAGACTATCAGAGTTATATACTGTTAAACTGGTACGTTGTGCTGGGCTGAACATTGATCTTGTATCTTGGCACTGTAATTGCTTATCAAGTTCAGAGGCAAATTATTATTGCTTTGCTTCTTTAAGTTATAAATGCCACTTTCTTGCAAAACAACTAAAAAAATATATGAACTGTGTTTCAGAAATGCAAAAGTGAATAAGCAAATGAAAACGAGGCAGGCACAATCGATTTCTGTTTGACGTAGCTGGTTGTCATAACAAAAGGCGTGACTAATCTTAGTAGCAAATGTCTCAACTGGTTGAACCAAGCGGTTTTCAAAACAACACGCTGGATTAATTACATGAGCACGATCTACATCAAGTGACTGATTAAAACAGTACTGGGTGGGATATAGGGTCATAGGATAAAGTAAGAATAACTTTGCTACTCTGGTTTTAGAAGGATTCTTAAATTCCTAACCAATAAATATCATCAAACGTTAGCTTAGGGGAAAGCAGCTTATCTCTAAAGCTGCTAATATGAAGGGGTATTAGACCAATAATTATCAATTGGTGTCTAGTGATTCCTACAGTTTTATGAGGACACAGGGACTAATCTTGTCCATGGTTGCCATTGAAGCTACCCAGCTGCTATAATTGTATAGCATTATGGATACATTATAATTACATAGATTATATTATAGTTTTTAATTACAAACTCGCAGTTTCTTGGCTATGGGGATTTTGGCTTCTTGGTATAATTTAAAGAGCGAGTAAAAAGCAATGTTGCCCATAAAACAATGTCCTTTTATATCAAATGTTGTTGAAAAGAATGATTCAAGGATTTTTGTCTTCATTCATTACACTTTTCTACAGCCAAGGTTTGTCATTTATAAATAAATTTTGGTTTCTCAGAAATTTTACACCTAAGGGAAAAAACTGTCTTTTACCCATGAAGCGAACGACATCTTCATGTTAAACTTCTATTTGTATGATTAGAGACCAGATTAGAAGACAAAGGACCAGTTACAGACCATCTTCCAGATGGTAGGGCAAAAATGAAGTAACACCTGAAAAACACTAGGTTCATATCTATAAACATTTTGTGCAGATACCAGTGCTTAGATATAATTACAGGAACAAGAGTATTCTGTACTAAAAACTATATAAGTACAGCAGCGTCCCCTCGTAAGCCTATTTTGATGTGGTCTTATAAGTTTAGCTATCTTGTAGCTGTAAACTTAACAGTGGGTGTGACTCTTGAGATACTGTCGAAGAGCACAATTTTGTCACGTATGCAGGTGGACTAAGTAGTGTTTTGGGCCTATGCATTGATATAAGGGTCCTTGCCTACATTTCGATTAGAGGGTAGTTTTAAAAAGTAGCTTTTATGTACGAAAAGTGCGACTACTAGTGATACGGCTTTGGCTTCCAAATTAAATTTATTTTAAAAAATCATATGAATTATCAAAAATTTCTTTACTGAGGCCATCAGTACCTGATAACCACCTAGTACTTGGGGATCTTATGGATTTTTCTATTTGTTTTTTTCGTTTTGATTGGGACCTCTAGAGACCCAGGGTAACCTTCTAGCTTTGCGCTTCCGGGTCAGTAGACTTTTTGTTGTTGTGATTACCATACTATTGTCAATAGTAACAAATGTCAACATTGTGCACAGAGATTGATTGTTTAGATCCTTCAAGTTTTGCCTTGTTTTGGTCATCGATCTAATTTGTTTACCTGGTCAGAGTTATTAGGCTTCGCCTACAAAACACCTAGGTTTTAGAATCGTCGGTAAACCTTATAAAATTATAACTAACCTTTTTTCCAGTGCTGGACTTTTTTTGTATTAATGATTTCCATATGGATGAGTTTAACCACAGGCTCGTAATCTAAGTTGAGATCTGCACTTTCATCAGTTAGGGAATTTGTGAGTAGTGGCTTACAAGATGATTAATGTAGATTTGGAGTGTGTCTTTGGCTTGATAATAATTTAACCTCAGAGGTTCAGTTAAAATATGGGTAAATGGTGAGCTTTACCTGTACCATGTAGTAGATAAAAAACTGCTCTTCACTGCTATAGCAGGACAATAAGCATTTTATTACATTTGATTAGTATTTCTTTATCCACCATTGTCTGTTCCCTTCTCTTTTTTTACCGTTTGAACATCTTGCTACCCAAAGACCTCATAACAAAGGAAAGAAACAGCTACTAGATCATTGGGGTTTTTTATGGTCATTCTTACTCCTTACTATTGTTTCCAGTATTCAATAAACAGATAAACTAAGAGCAACTCCATTACATATTAAATGTAATCGACAACAAAAATTTTCATCGGTATTTTTATTTATTCCTAATTTTAAAGTAATAATAATGAAAAGCCATATAAAGATTCAAAGTACTAATGTACTACGAAATTTGTAAATATAGCAGCTATTTGGTAAATGTGAGATGTAAAACAAAATGTAATCAGATTTTCAACACAGTGTTATAGCTCTTATTTCTTGATTATTTGTTCTATGCAGGTACTACTGGTTTATAAAATATGTATTTGAAAACGTATTCCTTGATATTTCTGCTAAAGCACGTTTGAAAAGTATAAAGTAAATTGTGTGATAGTATTTCTTTCATCTATATCCATATGTAAATTATTTCAAGTTTAAAAAATGTTATTGCAAATTATAATAGAAAGTATATGTACTATATATATAGTCTCTATATATTATCAATTAGGCTATGGATGACATGGAAGTTCATAAATTAACAAATTTTGATAGCACACCTCTGTCCAGAAATATATAGATTGGTCAAAATTACCATCTCTTTGGTGCTATATGGTGCTTGGTAATGGTCTCTGAGGACAAATAGGATTTTACTGACGACAGTGTAAAATATGTATTTGTATTTATGTATTTATGGATTTATGCATTTATGCATTTATGCATTTATGCATTTATGCATTAAAAATCTGGGGATATCCATACCATTGATCTTACCAATTGGAAGGGCTCTTCTAGCATACTTCGATTTGAATTTGGCCCAAAGATTGCTTCCACATTTGTATGCACTTACTGGTGCTGATCTCAAAAGATCTGACCTTTTAGTTATATAGTTGTTAGTTATATATTGTTTTAAAAGTGTAGGAAACAGCTTATTAATAACATTAGTTAAACTCTTAACATGGAGGCACATAAAATGTCACTGCTTATAAAGCAATACGCTTTGATGTAATTTTATTGTGTCCAATGGCAATATTTCTCTCTTTAACATTTTGAATTCGGTAAAAATTTGGATACCCTTTTTGGACCTCTAAAATTCTTACACATGCCAATTCCGATAAATTATATCATAGTTAACTTCCCCAAAACTTGAGTATTGGTTATCAACGTATATAAAGGTATTAAAAATTCCCTTCTTAACCAAAATCATTAAAGGAAGACTTAACTGTAGAAAAGTATTTCCCTTGATTTCGTTTTATCCTAGCAATATTTGATAACATTCCTGGAAATTCTAAGATAAAAATTGAGGCTACTTTAGTTGGTAATTGTCAATTTTTTAAAAAAAATTAGTATTATCACTAAATTAGTATTATTACTATATATTACTACTATGTATTCTGAAAATTAGGAGTGGTATTTGAAATGAACATTTAGATTGATTCTAAAAATATATAAAATATTTGTTATTGTTGCTTCCTTCTTACAATAGTAAAAACTAAATTCAGGCAAATTCTGTCTGGTTGAAGGTGAGATTTATTAAGATATTTTTGTAGACTGAGAAGGTCAGAGGAATTATTGTATGAAGTTGTGCTAAATGCAAATTGATTAGCATTACGATTTCAGGCCAAATTCGTGTATAAGACGTCTCAAAACAGATACCTTACTTACGGTCACGCTTCTTACCACCAAACAGTTCGAATTCTGTGGTTGGAACTCATTTGCGACTTCGTAATTATCTTTTTTATCACGTTAGCATCTCTGACAGTGGCTTTTCTTGACCTTTCGGTCCTATGCAGGTCCAGAATGATACTGCTCATGCTTTCTTATAGCTTGTTGCACTGCAGTCATCCTTACTTTCAATTTGATAGAAGTATAATGTTCAGATAGCCTTTCTCCATGCAGAGCAACACTTTGTCTTTTTTGAGCTTAACTTAGGGACTTATTTCAACCTATTTTCACATTAGTCGAGAGGCTAAAAATCTAGCGTAAAATCTATGCTGTATCAACAGTGATAAAGAGCAGCGTCTGATGAATGACCAGAGTCAAAACAATAAGCAAGATACAGTCTCATCAAGAGGATGATGTAATCTGATGCAAGACTGAGAAATCTTATTTTCATGAATGGTCTGAAACTTTTGGTAGTGACTGTACAGATGTAGTTCAACCAAAAAGATGATTTAGCTCAGATATCGTGATTATGACTATTAGTATTTCTTCATCACCAATATGGGACGTTGATGAGATGACCAAAGTCGTCTCTCTTTATGAACCATTTAAAGGATGGAATATCAAATCCTGCAAGCAGCTCCAAAACAAGCAAGTATTTTTGATAGTTGAACTGATTAAAGAATTTTCCCTTCTTTTTTGTTAGAATTTCGATATGTTGGTTCCAAAGTTTCTTAAATCATGATCAAGATGTCGGTTGCATTTGATATCCCTTATGGCGGTAAAATCTACACGACTAATGACTTAAAGGTTATTGCAGCCAAGAGGAAGATTCATTCATAGAGTGATGGTTAGAAGGATTCATTTGCCGTTTTCAACAAGGTATTGCAAACTGAAGGAAAGAAATGGCATTCTACCTTCGCTTTATCTACCTTTGCCAAGAATAACATAAGCATAACTAAAGCAAATGAACGAAACAATAACGGCGAAAAAGAAATTCAGCAGCACCAAGACGTGAATGTCTGTCTCCCTTGATAGGAGGACATTGAGGTCTCATGACACCTCAGATTGTCAACAAGTGGTTGTGGCCAACGTCAACCAAATAGGAGAAAGACCAACCAAAATAGGAGTTTGAAATGTAAAAATCTTAACTCAGACTGGAAAGTTAGACACTGATATAACAAAATTGGGTGTTATAAAGATTGATGCACTTGATTTGTGTACAACTCACTAAAAAGGAATAGAAGAAATAAGGAACGAATACAAAACAATTACTTTATGAGGTGGAAAATATTATCACAGAGGTCTAAGAATCATTATTAGAAAACAGTATTAATCAGTCTAATTACGTCTTGGCCAATATAATACCAATGCTTTTGGTTGAGTTGCAAACTTAGTCTTACAACATTTACCCATTATAAGATATGGAGTTACGGAAGACACAAAAGAAGAAGATATTGAAATCTTTTGCAAACAAATGAATGATGCCCTCAAGCAATGCAATTTTAAAAAAATTCCAGATTATTCTAGTGGACATAAATCAAAAACTGGAATCGGAAAGAACTTTAACAACAATAAGACATCACGATCTTGGACAAAGAAATAAAAGAGGTGAAAAAACAAATGTGCCACTTCACTATCATGAATACATGGCTCCAAAATTATATATCCCCCGGTTATATATATAGCAAGGTCCAAAAGCAGGTACCATGAACCAAGAACGATTATGTTTTTGCAAATAAACAGTAAAAATGTGAACTTAAAAATTCAAAAAATTTCCTGGAGCTGATATCAACAGCGACCAGATTCCTGTTGTTATGACAATCTTTCTAAAACTGAACTCCAAAACTCGTGGTGAACAGCCACAAAAATACAAAAATGAAGACGAAATTTAAACGATAAATCCTGTGTACTATGGAACCATTTCTAAAAGAGCATTAGGACAGAACAAACCAATGAAACATAATAAAATCTACTACTCAAAGGTCAACACAACGACACATACCAAAAGAACAACGAAAATGCCAAGTTGAATCTTGAATGACATGAAAGATTTGGGATCTTATGACAGATAAGTAAATGTGCCAAAAATGACCCTGTGAAATATGTAGAATGCAATCAGCAAATTAGAACTTTTTGCATTTAAAAAAAATCAGCATAGTTGGATTCAAAATGAGTAGAAATTAAAAATATAAAAAATTCAAATCCAACAGAAAATGTACAAGATATATTAGGAAAGAAAGCAACAATTTCTTCCAAATGAATTCCATCTGCGAATGAAAAGCTACTAACAGAGCCAGCTGACAATATAAAACGTTGGCTAAAGTATATGAAGAAATTGTTTGAAATAAGTAATGAAGCTTTAATTTTACCTAAATAATCTCAGGACCTCAAAATCACAAAAAAGCAATGAAAAGGATAAAAGCCATCAAGGCAATGGGTTCAGGTGAAATATCCTATGAAATATTAAAATCCATCAAAGAAGGTTTTAAAATTTTGAAGCTTCTTAGTGTTATCTATGAGAAACGAAACTTACCTCAAGATACAGACCCCGTTTGATACTGTGTCCAATAAACTTCATGTAGTTGTTTGCGAAGATCCCAGAACAAAAAACTCAACGAGTCACCCCCTAAAATTACTTTCAAGAATTATCCTAGAGTGCCTTAAATCAAAAACACAATTAAAAATGTCAGACATACAATTTTTCTTTATATAGCACAGAGGCGAGAAAAGCCATCTTTGTTGCGGGCATGCTTTCAGAATGCAATATTAAACACCAGAGAAAGATCTATTCATGTTCCATTAATTATGAGAAAGCTTTTTGCTCGGTCATATAAATAACATTGACTGCTCGAAATGGCCCAAGCAATAAACATTGGTGACAGAGATTTGAGATTTATCTGCAATTTGAGTTCAAATGAAAAAGCAACGGCAAGATAAAACAGTGGGACTAACATCGTGGTGCAGATTTAATCGAGGAGTAAGGAAAGTGGATTTAACCTCTCCAGGCTACTTCATCCTTTATTGTAATATAAAACTGAGAAGCCTGATGGAATCTAAATGTGGGATAAAAGTAAGTAGTCATTTAGTCTAGAATGTAAGATATGTTGATGACACAGCTTTAATTTTTAAGCCTGCAGAGGGACTCCAAAGAATTTAAATTTAGTTCATGAAACTAGCAAAATCTAGGGCCTAAAAATGATTAGCAAAAAGATCTTCTGTGTGTTAGTGTTCAACGTCTAACCGATAGACCCAAGAAGAGTTAGAAGCAACAACACAGAAATTAAAGAGGCAGACAAATGTAGCCTGGATCCATTGCTTACCTCAAATGGCAAATATGATAAGGAAATCAAACAAGAAATTGCGATATTATAAGAAAACGTCAGTAAAATGAAAGATCATTTTACCAGCAGAAAACTAACCATACCCCTGAAAATCCGCCTGCTCAAGTTTTACATCTGGTCAATAATGTTTAATGGATGTAAAAGTTGAGCAATTAACTCCACCTCAAAAGGAATTCTCTAGGCTGGATAAATGTGGTTTCTCGTCGCTTATTAAAGACATCTTGAGTTGAAGAATCTGGGTTTCAAATGAAAGCAAAAAATTCTCTTTCCTTACTTTGGTCTATATGTACTACCAGTTAATAATCTTTGGGATTTAAGCTCACTTTACCGTTGAAAGTTACTGGTTCACAGTAGTTTTCCACCAGTGTAGTTACTAAATCAATTTTCTAGTTATCCTGAAATGAGTATCAAACGTCACTGCATTTTTATAAAATTTCAAGGAAATTTACTGATACTTGCAGAAAGCTGTGTCAGTTCATTTCATCCTAAAAAAGGCTCTATGTGGCTATGCTATTGCACAATACAGTCAAAGAAAACGGACTGAAAGTGGATTTTATGGTTCTTCTTATTAACTTTAATGTAATGGATTCATTGCTGGAGCTGGAAACTGATTAGAAGAAATTATTCTATTCTTCTTGTTGTAAAAAAAGCAAAATTTCTATATGTCTATACCCAATATCCCTCTCTGCTTACTTACTTATCCTCTGTGTTCTGCTTCTTTGGTAGTCGAGGACATCCCATAGATGCAATCAGACCTTCGTTGAAACGTTTCCAGTTCTTCTTCTCTCTTGCTTTTTCCCTTAGGCTCTGGAGCTGTTTTCTGGTATGGAGTTTCCCTAGTCCGGAGTTTTTGATGTCTTCACGGATGGTGCTGAGAAGATTTGTAGAGTGGCGTCCTATTCTGGCTTTATACATTGTTGCTCCTGATATGGCGAATTCAAGGGCTTTCTGGGTGGGGGTGTTGATGTCCATGCGTAGGACATGACCTAGCATAGACCATCTTCGCTTTGCTACTAGTGTAGATATAGGATCCGTTGGCAGATTTTATACAGTTCTTTATTACTGATTACGCTTTTGGGCCNTTCTTCTCCTCTCTTGCTTTTTCCCTTAGGCTCTGGAGCTGTTTTCTGGTACGGAGTTGCCCAAGTCCGGAGTTTTTGATGTCTTCACGGATGGTGCTGAGAAGATTTGTAGAGTGGCGTCCTATTCTGGCTTTATACATTGTTGCTCCTGATATGGCGAATTCAAGGGCTTTCTGGGTGGGGGTGTTGATGTCCATGCGTAGGACATGACCTAGCATAGACCATCTTCGCTTTGCTACTAGTGTAGATATAGGATCCGTTTGGCAGATTTTATACAGTTCTTTATTACTGATTACGCTTTTGGGCCATAGGTGACCTATTATCGTTCGCATATCCCTCTCTGCTTACATGATATATGGCATCAAACACAATTCAAATCCAGAAATAAATAGACTGCAAAAAATTCTACTAGCAATGTCCTCTGTTGACACTTCGAAGCCACATTAGTATTCAATTAGTCTGGTCCTGACTAACAACTTCATAGGCCATCAAATGTAATGGTTCAACTTCTCTAAAGTTAAATGACAAAAGACTTATTAAATTTATTTTCCTATTTACTCTCAAGAGAAAAAAAAATGCTAAGTAAAAGGACTTCGTTGACAAACATTATTAAATCCGTTGTGTTTCTTAACAGGATAACAGTACACGGTAAAGGGTTACTTAATATTCCTTCTTCCAATATAAACAAGTCAGTAATAGTAGGTATAGAGCCAGATACATCATTAGATACAGTGGTAATCAAAAGAGACTCGCATATTTTGGTCTTGTTTTAAGGGTTAAAGCAAAGTAACAAATTATAATTCTAGTTCTTGGATTAAGAAAAAGAGACTGACAGCAAAGAAGGAATATTGATGGAGTGAAAAAGAGCAAAAGGGAAATCCCTGAAAAGAACGCGGTAGCACATTACTTATCCTAAAAATTGGAAATTTCTCATTTATAGGATCATCAGAAGTCGGAAACAATTTTGTACCACACAATACCGATAAAGCTTCAAGAGAGAGCAAAAAAAAATTGTAAACCACAATTATAGGTTTCTGGTTTGAAGAACATTGTGGACTGCATTAAAACTATTGCCTGAAAATTCCTAATTATTAAATTGCATTTGTTATTAGCAGTTTGTAATTTGCATTTTTTGTTGCCAAAAACAGAGAAAGCTCGTTTTTGAACCAAAGAAATGTCATATTTAGAATTATAAAATTCGTGACCCATTGGACTCAGTTTAGTAAATCTGAATATAATCATTTTGTTATTTCCATATATGTACCTGTTTGAACAGTTTGATACATGTGTTTCATGCGTTCAGCTTTGTCTATGAGAAATGAAATGAGTTTTGCAGGTAGCTCTCTTTAGAGATTTGCTTCTGTTCTCAAAAATAGTTTCAAAAACGGTTGATAGGCGTAAGTGCATAAACATACCTTCACTTTTTTCGCATATTCATGCTCCCAAATGTAAACAGAATATTGCAAACACAGCAAGAATAAACGAAGAAAAGAAAGCCATGAAAATATCAGTAAGTAATAAATATGAAGAAAAAGATTAAATTTGAGCTAACATTTTATAGGCTGTAATGCTATCAGCAATCAACTCGGTGTGCAACATTTTTATCAAAATTGAATTTTTATTTCCATTGGCATTGCTGCATGATCACTGTAATATTTGAACACAACTTTAACTTCTATGGTTTCACTCAGACTAGCAGAGATGTAGATGTGATCAAGTTGTCTACAAGTTGTTTATAAAAGTAACTGAACATTGCTGAGCAAAGAAGTGTCTATAAAAATAACTGAGCATTATTGAGCAAAGAAGTATCTGTAGAGTACTTTATGCATAGAAGTATCTATAACAAGAAGATAAATCGTCCAAGAACAAGAACAAGGAAAATACAAAGCTGTAGAAGTGTGGCAATACTTGCTCGCACTTAAAAATTCAAGTAAAAACTGTTGTCATTGACTGATAACTTGTTGAAAACACTTGTACCCAATTCAAGGCTTAAAAATACTATCAGTTTCATTTACCAAAGAATATAAAGAATATTGGTAAGAATTTTAAAAAATAATTCGATTTTAAAAACCACTTCTAGCTAACCACAGAAAATTTCTACCACTATTACTACTACTACTACTACTACTACTACTACTACTACTACTACTACTACTACTGCTACTGCTACTGCTANAGAACAAGGAAAATACAAAGCTGTAGAAGTGTGGCAATACTTGCTCGCACTTAAAAATTCAAGTAAAAACTGTTGTCATTGACTGATAACTTGTTGAAAACACTTGTACCCAATTCAAGGCTTAAAAATACTATCAGTTTCATTTACCAAAGAATATAAAGAATATTGGTAAGAATTTTAAAAAATAATTCGATTTTAAAAACCACTTCTAGCTAACCACAGAAAATTTCTACCACTATTACTACTACTACTACTACTACTACTACTACTACTACTACTACTACTACTACTGCTACTGCTACTGCTACTACTACTACTACAACAACTACTACTACTACTACTATTCATTATTATTGTTATTATTATTATTACTATTGTTATTATTGAGAAGCCGTGGCTTAATGATTAGTGCAAGTGCATCGTAACCAAGGTTTCCAAGTTCGATTTCCCGAGCGGGCGACGTTGGAACTTCACAAAAGAAAAAGTCATTGGTTGACGTCAGGAAGGGCATCGGGCCAAGAAATTCCTCACTGCCCAAACCAAAAGTCCCTGTGAAGGGCACCGTCTAAGCCCCAGTCACTGAGGAAAAATGACGTTAACTTACCCCCTCCCTCCAAAAAAAAAATATTATTATTATTATTATTATTATTATTATTATTATTATTATTCATTCTTATTTCCAATTCCCACTTTTAAAGATACTTTTAAAAAAGCATTGTTCACGAATCGCCAGTTAAATGGAAGCCAACTTCAGACACAGAATTCGTTTCCAGCTAAGGTGATTTGTGTTACAGCTGCTCAACGTATATCCACAACATTTAGACGTACAGGTCAGTTAAGAAATCACTCTCAACTAATAAAGCAGTCTCTCAGCTCATTAAGCAAATATATACAAAAAGCCCCAAAACCAAACACTAGTTACAAACTACAGTTTCAGAAAGGTTAACATTGTGGGAACCAGGCTGAAAGTTGTTGAGTAACCAAGTTTGTCAGCTGTTTCAATTATTAAGATGCGAATTTCTTAGGAAACTATACAGTGCAACAACTGGCTTTTATTAAAAAGAGCTGATATGTTTGAAAACAGTTTGAACAAATTTACGCTTTAATTGATTTAGCAGACCTTTAAAAATATATTATAAATTTCTCATGAAAAAGTTCTACTTGAATACGCATTTCAACAAAATGCAATCTAACAATAAACTCAAAAACTATTCTCTGCAAAATTTAACAGATCACGGTTTAAAAATGACTAGTTGTTCAAAATCTGTGTTACAAAATTTTAAATCATTTGACTTTTAAACTGAATCAATTGTACTTGCATAGAAAGAGTTTCTAAGGTCCAATAGTTAGTTGCAGATCCCAAAACTCTAACTGCAGCAATCATGGCGGCCGCGATAATATATTTTTAGAATCACGCCATTCAGACTGTAGAAAAATGAAAACGAGTATTTTTGAGTCATTGTACATACTTGTTCATGCTCATACAATCTTCGGTTTCAAGAAATAATAATATTAATAACGTAGTGCAAGTGGAAAGATGCACATTGATGTTAAAGGAAATCAAAAAAGCAATTAGCCCCCTCCAAATTATTGATGTACCATAATATGTAATGCGAATGTCTCAGAAATTCGGTGCATCCTACCTGTTTTGTGGACTATTTTTGTAAACATACAGAAGAATATACCAGAAGTTCCTAGGTATGCAGACCAAGCCTTATCAAGGAAGCAAGCCAACAGCACTATTATGGCTCTGAGGTTCCAAATGGGAATTCCAGTGCGGAAGAGACTTCAGGATTTTAGCCATTAGTTATACCAGACTACAGGAGTTTATAAGAAAGTTGCAGGTCAGTTAAGAAAATGATCTGCTTTCTATCACCGAAATGAGGTCACAATATTCTACAATCCTTAAGGATGCTACAAAGCCCACGTGCTACTCAATATTATAAACCATTTGCTTAATAAGTTAAAGAGAAGATCTTCTGATAATAGATATCAAGTTTCGATTCAAACTATACCTTCAATTCTGTCCATTAAATACTTCTGGACAAGAAAAAGTTATCAGAAATGGGACAAAAGAATATACAAACGAAAAAAAAGCAGTCAGTAAGAAGATACTTCATGTACAGGAATGACAAGCACCGATTAAAAGAGTCATGTACTGGAATGTTCCGACCTTTTGGGGGAAATTCTGATTCATTGTCTTTTTGTCAAACCAGGTCTATAAAATAACAGAAAAGATAATAGAACTGTAAAGATGGAAAACTTGAATATTCGGTCCCTTAATTGCTACAGCATTTGGGATCCCACAAAGAAGAAAAGTAATTTTCATAGCAAACTGCAATGAAACAATAGAGTGTTTTTCCATAAAAAATATTTTGTTTCTCATAAAAAAAGGGGGCTAACCGGTATTCAAGAGTCTGGCTAGATCAATGCTTCTGGCATTCTGATCCTTCCAATTGTTCAAGTAACAGAGCTTAATTTTTTTCTAAAAAGATAAACCTAAACGTAGACCATATACCAGTATAGTTCTCCTTGTTTCTAATCTCTACCATACATTGGTATAATCTAAAGTAATGAATTGCAATTTGTTGATACCAGCATGTCGTCAGGATTAGGAGCATCACAGTAAATATTTTTAAACCTCACTTCATTTTTCAGAGAAACTTCGTTCGAGTGTTGTATGGTGCCTTTAACTGTGTCGTAGATCGTAACATATTTAGGTAAATAGAAGACAGAGCTGTGCCAGTAGATAAGATATAAGATAAAAGATATAAAGGCTTGCTATAATGCCATGAATTTGTATTGTTCTTTTAGAGGTATCAACACTCATTGGATACACTTATTACTTTAAAAGGAATGACATTTAGAGAAGCTTCAAACAATACTGGTTTTCCCTCTGGATTATAATTACAATTCTAGGATGTCTTTGGTCAGTCTTTACATAATATTTAATTTTACCTTGAAATTTGGACACTTTTCAATGAGGATTCAGTGAGGCTACCTCCTCTATGCCTTATCTTTAAAAAGAATTACAAAATGGATCTCACCATCTGAACATCCATTTCTCTTCAAATATAGACTACAAAAGTCTTGCATAGGCAATTATGACTGGAAACTTTTTGACAGGAAACTCAATTTCCCAGGTTCTTCTATATACCACTATGTGAAGTTAATAAGGATCCAATATTTGGCAAGTCGATGAGATTAATGTTTAATAATATTAAAACCTTGACTATCAATAAGGGTTATAACTCGAGTCTATTATTTTCTAACCTGTGTTGAGACACGATTTTACTATCTTTCCTCTACATTGTCTTTCTTCTGAAACCCTTGCAAATGACATTTGTAAATTCAGACAGTTTTAGGGGCTCAAGAAACCTGGTTATAAGAACATTGGCCTCACAATATGAGAATTCCTTAATCTCTTATCTTCTAAAATTCTTCAACCTTTATAATGGATACTGTATCAGTTTATGACATAGCGAGTGACACAAAATTGAGTTTAGACAAGGCCAAGGCCTTTGCAGTGAAACCTATGCAATATAATCTTTTTGGGTCACCCGAAGATAAAATGGGTACCATCACCATTGATTTCTGGAGTTCTCTATAAACATCCAAATGGTAATATAGATTACCTAACTCAAATGTCTGACAAATTAGAAATCATATTAGATATGCTGACCAAACGTTTGAGTTGACTCTGTGGCAAAGTCGTCAATAAACAGCCCTGCCATCTCTTAATTGAATTATGTTTTCACAATTATGCCATTATCTACCAGAAAAAAATTAAAAGAGAATAGTTCTTTTTTATGGTAAAAGGATCCTGACCCTCAGCGATAACTTTCTGATGCCTTTCTAACTATCAATAAGTTAAACTATAACTCATTTTTTTAACAGGGTACAGGTACTTTGGTCTTAAGAATTAAGGGAGATATTTTCTAGTTCTGAAGAAAGAAATAGACATGCAAGGTACTGGTTGACCCAGACCTCTACGTGGTACCTGGAAAGATTTCAATTGGCTGGCTGATTCACAAGAGACTTTATTCAAAATGAAATTCAACGAAACAAAAAAGCTTTTTTTGAACAATATACTGAAAGACTATGTGAACAGTCCAGAGTGTTTTAGATAAAACCATCAAATAAATCCAATCAACAAAATCAACTTCCTTTAGACTTCCTGCTACATTTCTTATGAACGATAATCACCCGTTCACTTGTAGTCCCTAAAATCCTTAAAAATGTCTTCATCATCAGCTAATTGATCACTTTGAGCAACAAAAACTACAATGCAGCGATCAGATTGGGTATAAAAAGCACAACTCTACCAACTTTGTATTACAGTTTACTTTACTAATGTATCTTGGACGCACTCATCCTAACAGTGGAATTCATGTGGACTAAATTAAGGCTTGCAATGCCATATAACGATTCATTAATTAGGCTAGCCAATATAAAAAAGCTGACAAGGAAATGATTTTACTTTCAAGGTGGTCTAGAACTTAACAAGCTACAAGTTGACTTAAGATCAGAAATAAGGAGTGGTGTAATTAGAAAGGAAATAAAATATTACAGGCAACTAATTGTTAACGAATTGATTTCCTTTATTTTATATCATTCTTTAAATTAATTTTTTAATCAAATTTTATCAAAATTACTGTATTGTAATATTTGGTAGACTATGTTCTGTAATACTTTCCAAGATCAAAAGTTATCTAGAAAAACTGAATTATCTTGCTGTACAGCAAAAGACTGAAAAGCATCTTTTTATAAATTTGGTTTAACATAATTATAATGCCACGATGAGGCTGCTAGTTTAAAGTGTTTGTTTATTTTCCTTCAATTCAAGTTTTCTTTTATGAAAATGGATCAGTATACTAGATCTGCAGTAGCAGTATTTAGTGATGCGAAGTAGCTATTTCTTGACACATTTATTTTACCTTTCCCTATCAGTCATCCGTGCGTGTTCTGCTTCATGCCCATTTTATCTGGTATTTGCGCAATAAATATTATACATGGTCTACAGGTTTTTTTCTTAAGTGGATTGACACAGCAGCAAATCAGTGTCAGTTACTCTTTGCATCTACAGCAGTGGCTGGCAAATTTCTGCCTATGTATGTATGTATTTATTCGCCACTAACAAAAAAAATACAAATGTTCAAAGGTAAATGGTAAAAACCTAATACATGATGTTATCCAAAATAGTTAAGAAATAAGACTAAACAGAAACAAAAAAGAACGAAACAAACAGGCAGGACAGTAATCTAGAGAAACGGTGGCAGGGGTAGCATAATACAGATCATGAAGACCTTATTTTCATTATGGCCCCTTGTAATTGAAGCAACAATACTGTATGGAAACGGAAAATGAGAATGTATTTATCACAAGAATACCATTTAACCCGTAATATGTGGCTGAGTTTAAGGGACTTCAAATTCTTGTACATCTGTGTTTTTCTATACTGATAAATAAATTCAAAAGTGTATGGCATTGCAGTTGAATGGAAATGGCTGGAGGAACTTTTTTCACATGGAGAATTTGATTGGATGTAATCAAGCAAAAAGCTAGGTTTTTTTTCACAAAAACAATGGTTTTTGTAATTATACTCAATGTCAACAAATTAAATTTTATAACAATGTATTTCGGTAGTATAACTACCATTATCAGGTCTAGGATAACAGATAACTAAATCACACATTTAAGTATAGACTTCCAAATCACAAATGCTTCGAAGTCATTCATTTTCTTATATAAGAAAGCAAGTAAGTGTAAAGATGCTTAAAATATTTCAGATGTAAATGTAGCCTCAATAGACTAATTATCAACGAGAATTTTAGTTGTAAGGGCTCTGTTTCTATGCCCATCCTTTGTATTGAGATCTGCTTTCAAGTTCTCTCTCCAAAGGGCTTTGAGGAGCATCAAGTACTCACTGCTTTTGCAAAATGAAGACAAAATCTCAACGTCTTGAAATTGTAATTCTGTAAAAAGCAATACCAATTTCTTCTGAACAGTTGCTTCGGCTGGTCTTGGCTTTTTTACTACGAATGTCACCGTGGCTAGGATAATTCATACATAAAAATGTCGATAGATTATCTCCCCAAGAAATTCAAGGTCATCAGACTTGAAAGTTCTTTTAGAAGTATCAGTAAATTTGGGCTCATGAAAATATTGGCTTTGCGAAGAAATATTTTCTTTCCTTACAATAATTAACAACAAAACAGTTCCCATTGGCTACAAGGGTGTGACTTCGCCAAGCACAGACGACCATTCATTATGGAGAGGCCAGGTAAAAACTACAGCTGTAATGATGCAATATTCGCAACCATATAGTGCAAGATGGATGCCATATAGGCAAGATGGATACCAGTTGAGGACGCCACAAAGGGACATCTTGGGAAGGTATTTTTCCTCTGCATGATTGCCTTAACTCCCATTAACAAGTAAGGCTTTACATTTGCCTGAATACAAGTATTCACTGCAATCGTCTATCGCCTCTTTAACAGAAAATTTAGTGTACAACGGAGATAAATCACAAGCCCAATTTTTTAAAATCTTCATCCATGTGTACCTCCATCAGTGAACCAGATACTACCTTAGTTAAAGAGCTAAGATGGTATTAACCGACCACAGATACCCATTTAGTGACCCAGTTGGTTATCTATCTTATGGTATGCTGATCCTACCATTGATAATACCGGTCTTCTTGACGTATCCTCCTTGTGTACTTTGGTTAACCCTTAAAGACCTGCTGCTTGATATCCAACTAACATTCAAAAAAACCTTGTGAATACGCTCTTATGTATTTAAAACAAGATACTATTTTCTCCTCTTCTTTTAGAAAGGGATGTATTTTTGTTCTTTCTTTTTCGATTTATTTCTTAAAACTGTGAGATATTTTGTTATTTATATCATATATATAATACTTTTATAAAGAATATATGTTTATATATATATATATATTTTTTTTTGCTGTGTAGAGCAAAAGGTTTACACTAAGAATTTTGATTAAAAAAATTCTTTTTATTGTTTTTCATCTTGTCAACAACAGGTGTATCTACTAAAATTTAATAAATTTAGTTGGTCCTAAGAATAAAAGGCAGGAATTTAATCAATAATATTAAGTAATTTATAAGATTTATGTAAGTGGCTTAATAGCATACCTATTGTTAACGTTAGAATACGTCCCATTTTGACTAAAACAAATAGGAGTATTTTGTGATCCTCATCACAAAATTTAATATTCTTTTTGAGTAGCAGTAATGTGATTAGTCTATTCACTAAACAATTGACTCTAAAGTCTTTATATCATTTATTGACACGTGATACAGCTCAGTCGAGTGTATTCTGAATTGGAAAAGCTAATCACAGTAGGAAAAAGGGTTTTGGCTTTGTTCTAGGTTTTTTGTTTTTTTTAATTTTATTTTTATAATGTTGTTGCATTTTTTGAAAACCAAATGGCAAGTACAGATTGCACCAAGGTGGACTAAAACCAAACCTTTCATAGTCAACAGCTCTATCATCTTAGGCATATTCTCTGTTTTAAAATGAATCACTTTGATAACTTAATCTTTTAATTCCACATTTAAATTCCAAACCTCAGAAGCTTTGATCTTCGAAGCAACTAAATGTATTCTTAACAATGTTTGTTAAGTGTCCTTGCGTAATTTAATAAACTTCTGGCTGAATCTGTAGCTTTAACAAATTAAAAGTGCTACCATTTACTTTCAATTCAGCATAGTTTTTGACTGCATATAGTTCTTCCTAGTGCTGATCCATTGCATATTTCGGTGGCAAAATAAGGAGTTTAGGCACTCAGTTGTAGAAAAAAGAGGGAATGTTTGCATAAAAATTCAAATTCTCGTGTGCGGTAGGTAATGTGAAATACACATTCGCTTTTTAAGTGGGTTAAAACCACACAAGGCATAATGCCACTGGGTGTATGAAACTGTGAATATATGACAGAAGAAAAGGAAAAAAGGTTAAGCCAAGAGATAATGAGTTGAGCTTGGACCCAAAAGCATTAAAATTATATGGTGTAGGAAACCACTCAAAACGCAAAGATAAGAAGCACCTGTAATCGTAGAAGGACTTATTACAACGATGTATAACATGAAGATGAAGACGTTGAGAGAAATGAATCAGACGAGATACACCAAACTGTGGTCCAACAAGCAAGAAAAGATTATCGGAACACTTCCCATCGATAGAATGTGGACATTCTATTGATGAGACGAGGTTGAAAGCAGCAGTAATATTTGGACTTACAAAAAACCAAACACGTCTTTGATCACGATATAAATTAACACGATGAGAGGACAAAATACCTGTTCGAACATGGTAATAGCACTTCTTATAAATGGGGAAAATGTGCTTTTATAGAGCTACAAGATGCTCTGAGGTGTAAGGTAATATGTAGCACGATACAAAAGCCCAACCATTTTAGAAGCCAACTTGCCAATAGATTAAAATATAAGATTCCCCCAAAAGAGCTCGAGAAAATAAAAAACTAAACATCTCCATTTCTGAACATTTAGAACTAAACAGCAAAAACAAAGCTTTGGTAACAGACCTGGAATATTATTAACATACATACATAATTACATGAATAAAAACAAAACAGAGATACAAGAAAACAACAAAACATGAATTGGCAAAGGTATAAACTATGCAATTTAATAAAAAGACGGAAGATCCTTTCAAAACTTTCCCCTGTAATTTAATTAAACACTGGCACAAACAAATACAAAATCCTTTCGTATGTACATTTTTTTCTAGTAAAACGTTTGTAATTGTAATACTGACATGAGTATGTTTAGTATGACTATTATTATTTATTATATAACTCGTTTGGGTATACAAAGAGTTTTCATCGTTTTATCCTATAATTTAAAAGGCGTCACTAAATGTAGCCATATCTAAGTACTGATGGAATAATCAGTATTGACATCTAAAAAGCAACAAGGGGAAGCTTCCAACAGCTATTTAAAAAGCAAATAAAAGATAAGCTGCAACTTACAACTCCTATTTTTCGTATTTACTTTTTGTATATATATACATATATATTGTTCCACATTAGAGTGCACAGGTGCCTTGAAGAACGTTTCTGTCAAGAATTTGGGCATGTTGAAGAGACCTAAAATTGGTGGGAACTGGTCTGCGTCTGTCTGTAGGTTGTGCCTGTACATTGTATTTCTGTATTCATTCATGTATATAAGGGAACATCTGTCCTTTATCTTTTTTAATCTTTGCAGTGGTTTAATTTTCATTTAATTTTTTTTTTCGGTGATCAGCTCAAGTGGAGGTAGTAGTGAAGAGGTACAAAGCAGGGTGAAAAAGGCATGGGCGAAATGGAGAGAAGTCAGTGGGGTCGCTTGTGACAAAAGAATATCAGTTAGACTTAAAGTCAAGATCTACAAGAGTGTTATTCGGCCAGTGATGCTGTATGGAATGGAATCGTTGGCACTTAGAAGGGCAGCAGAGAGGTTTCTTGAGACAACAGAAATGCGAATGTTGAGATGGCTTTGCGGTATCTCCTTGCGGGAACATCAGACGAATGAAGATGTGAGAAGGTTTACAAAAGTAGTCAACATCAAAGAAAAAGTAAGAGAAGCTAGACTAAGATGGATGGGTCATGTGATGCGCAGAGAAGATGACAACGTCATGAAGCGAGTATTAAAGGTAAAGGTGCAGGGGTAAAGAAGTAGAGGACGGCAGAAGATGCGTTTGAGGGATAACGTGGAAAGAGATATGAAAGACCTGGGACTACGAGCTGGAATGTGGGAATAACGCGGAGAATGGAGAAGGAGGTGCCTAGCGGCTGACCCGACGTGAAGTTGGACAAGGCCGGAAGGAGGAGAATAATTTTCAAAAGAAATTTGCTGCCGAAATTAAATGGGTATTGCGTTTTGGTGTTTAAAGATATTGATACATTTGATCAATGAAATGCCATTGTAAAAATGGTCATTCAGAGAGGACTTTTGTTTGATTGCATGTGTCTACTTACCCAAATACGTACCCTTTGTAATCACAGAGCTACAAATTATCAAGTTCAGATACATTAAAACTGAGATGCTAACACCTTTAACATAAAAATCTGCATGCCAATTTACTCTATAGAAAGGCTTGCCTTAAAGAAAATGTTGGTACATGTAACCTTTTTTAAAACAACTTGGGATACTTCATTAAATACGAAATAATCCAATATTTTTAAACCAATCTTAACTCTATCTAAAGCGTAAAAATCGGAAAAATACCAACCATTCCGACAATTTCCAGATAAATCGCATCAAAAATTTTGAGATAAAGAGTAAACAAAATCAGAGATGAAATGTAACTAAATATTCTTATTACAGATAATTAGATTTGCTTCTTTTCCAATATGCCACCCAACTTCCAAAAGTGAAGTCAAACACATGGAGTCCAAAACGTCTATAGCAATCTCAAAACAGTCTTTGAAAGCATAATCTACTAATAAACATAGTAATTTTCAAAAGTCAACCATGTCCTGCCAAAACTCATCGTTTTTACAAATAAAATATTTTTGAATTTGTATTTGTTTACCTTCCCAGGTAATTGACATTTTTTCATATTTTAATGATTCTATCTTTAAGCAAAAAGCCTGTCAGATAAATGTAGATTTACAACCCAAACGTTTTTTCTAAACAAATCATTCATATTATTGATATCAATTACATGTGGATAGCCAATATGGTTATTAAATATAGAGTAATTCAGTTTAACACTTTACACTCCAGCTATTGATTTATGTGTGTATCCGGTTTTGTGCAATATTTTGCCGAAGTAAGAAATATACTCGCTAACTAGGGACCTTCATTTTAATACGTCATATAAATTAAATACCAGTATCTATGAAGCTATCAGAATCCTAATTAACAGCGGGCTTTTACAATCCATTAATGTCATAGTAAATACTGGAATTTCTTTAGTATTAACTTCAATCCAAAATGCAAACAAATGTTAGTCGGATAAAACAATTTACCGCGGTGAACTTCTAACACGGCTGTATTATTGCTGGTATAAGGAAATTATCCTTTTGCAGGCTTTCCTCAATGATAAGCTTGTGGTTTTTAGTGAATGAGCAAAGCAATGGGATTCTAAAATTAGTTTTTGTAATCGCCAGAAAATAATATATTTTTCGCAAAGAGAGTTAGCTAGATTGATAGTAATGATATTACAGATTTAACAAAGACACTCTTCTCTACACTTATTTACCGAAAAGGTTACATACATTTTACTAATTTAACGTTTATGCTGCAAAAATACTTTTGTACAACATCATTTAAAAGACTGAGGCTAGCAAAGTAAGAATTTCACTGAAAAATGATTCTACTTTTTGTCTTTATAACATAAGTCACTATCCTAGACTCTTCTGCATAAGTCGAAAAACATGCTTAGCTGCTGATACTAACATTGAAAAATATCTTTCTTTACCCTGGTATATATATTTTTTTGTTTTACGTAGTCATTAAGTTGTGGTATCATTTAAAATATTGATAGTCTTACAGCATGCAGTAACGTTTGTTTGCTTCATTCTCAAATGACAGACCTGCTTTGGCGTTTGATAAAATCCAGATTATTCTCTAAAATAATATCTTTTAAGAAACAAAATCGTCTCAGTGAAGGATTCGGTAAATGATGTGATTAGATGGATATCTTTGGGCCCAAGTTTTGTTCTGTTTAAATATGACTTATTCAATTTTTATTTATTTATCTTTTTGACGTATCTCTGTGGGACATTCCTAAGGCTGACCATCCTGGAATATGGCATTACAGTATCTAATCTTTTAAAAACTATTTAGCTGATAAGAACACCCTTTCTAATGCGTGGAGTCTATGTATATTTCACTTCGACTTACATGTGATTAAATTGACCGAAAGAAAACTCAGTCACCTGGCTGCTGTACTTGATCTAGCAGTTTGTTCTGTGAATATCGACACAAAAAGATAAGAAATCCAAGTATTCACTGACAAGAGGGAAAAGTTACAGAGATAAATGGAGAGAAGCGAGCATTGCTCATAAAATAAACAATGAATTAATACCATGGTAATAGCAACACTGCTGAATTGTTGCATTTGGCAAAAAGTAGGGAAAGACACGAATGCAAGGATACAGTAATAAGCAATAGCACAATGTAAAACTACAGCTAAGTAAACTAATTTGAGATAATTGGGCGGCATTTTTAATGTAAGAGATGTTCCCATACAATCCATAATTGTAGTCATATGTCTGCTCTGAATGTTTCCAAAATATTTTATACTGGCACTGAATTACCTTTAATGGTTTCAAAAAATCTGCTGTATATTAACATAATAGCACAGTCAAAAAACTCCAAGTATGTAAGAATACTAGAGCCAAGAAAAAGTCCAAGTTGACCACCAATATCACCTGGAAAAGAAAGGAAATGGCTTTGTTACTTCATGCAGCTATTTCAAAGTATTTTCTAATAGCCTGTTGGTCTTTTTTTTCGACTGTTGCAGATAAGCACTCTGTTCAAACTACAGAACAGTTGTGAGAAAGAAAACAATATCAACAGACTTGATGTGGATCTGATGGTAAAATGGACCCAATTTCATTTCTTTTGCATTAGCTACGTTGCACAAATAAAAATATATTTTGAGGAACCTAAGAAAAGATCATTTTAAGTATAAAAACCTGTTATTTTGAGTCCAGGCCTAAAACAATTAAAAGCGAGTACCCCCTAAAACATTAAGATAACATATGTGCTGCCTCCAGTGTATTTATTTCCTTTCCTATAGAACTGGCCTCGGCTGGATTATATCGGCTATGTCTGTAAAAAGTACAAGTGACATGCATGATTTATCTTACTAACTTATCTTCCTTAACTCCATAAATCAAAGCGTTATAACACTTATTGGTACCATAAATTTAGGTAACTTAGGAGGGAAAAACAAAATGAAGTATTGTGTAGATGTCTTTCCTCTCTGTCAGATCATTTAAAAATATACCAAAAATATACTCAAGAGTAAAACCAACTAAATTTATCGAGAACGCAAATTGAAATATTTTTAAGTACAAAGCAAACGTCCGAACCCTAAAATATGACACCATATGCTCTTTTTCCCATTGTGTCTCTGCATATCAAACGTCAATACTTGAATTTCTTCAGCTTAGTGTATGAATGAAGCCATTCAAACCAAAAAAATCCGTTGCTGCAAACTTTGCTCCATTGGTTGACGGCAGCAAACAATACACTTCCAAAAATAAAACTGGGCTGTCATAACCGAAAAACAAGATGCCGACACCTTTGAAAACGGTAGCAGCAGATTAGTACCATGATTGACATCAGGATGCCTTTTAAAAGTTTCTTTTTGAGATCCTCATCACAATGTCCAGCGAAAAATATTTTTTTCAAAACACATAAGCAAACAAAGGGTGTCGTTGAGACATTTTAATAAGCTCTTAGACAATATCGTCTGCTAAATTCAACAAGAAGGCGTCTGAAAAGACCTAACAGGTTTCCACAATCAGCTGTGAAAAAATAAGACAGGATTTGGTCTTCAAAACTTCATCAACTGTACTCTCAATTTCGAATTTAGAAGAGAAGCGGTATAAGGTTTCAAGAGAAAATTGGAGTTCCATATTACAAATAACGGTAGAAAAAGTGGACAGTAAACTGCATTAAGATGAGAAAGTGCCATTTGATAAAACAAATGAACTTTAAAACTATAGCTGTTGTAAAAGCGTATACATATATTTAATAATTTAATTGAATACAATAATAAACTTGGCTGGAACAAGACTATTTCTGTACTTTAGGCATGCGTTTAAGATTTTAAAAATAAAATTGAACCTTTTCCTTACCCAAGAGAACCATCAAATCATAACTAGGCACTTGTTCCATGTAGTCATAGCTGAGCTCACTGTAAAATATGACGACTTTTAGAAAGTTATCCCTGGGAAATTAAAAGAAATAAAATTAATAAAAAATAAAAAATAATATAAATAAAAAAGATATTTCAGATGAAACAATTAAAGCTCTGATGCCAAATGGTCCTCAGTGACAGTTATTAAACTTCATAAATTATGTAGATTCGAAGTTCATAACTGTCCTGGAATTAAATATAAATGCTGGAGTAAATCCACTTAAATTTTATTCTCCTGAACCCTCTTCACTATAAATACCTAAACGATAAAAGAAAATGTATTTTATGCACTTCCTTATTCAATTCAATACGTTTAAGCCCGTAAGGCAATGCTCAGGACGCTTGTCATAATGGTAGCTATGAAAGTAACTGTGGGATATATGCTTGATAAAAATAAACTCCACACCAACTTGAAAAAAATAGTTTTTGCACCTGAGTAAGGTTGGGAGTCACTTTAGCGCGAGGCTTACATCTCATTTGATTTTTGTCTTTTTATCTTTTATCTTGTTGTCTACTAATCTCCTAGTTAAATTCTATTTCGGAAAACACGTAAAAATTCAACAGTATACTACTTATAGCAGATCAATGAATTTGGCGCAATACATCCAGAGTGTTGGCTTAAAATTCGAATCGGAAGCCTCTCGCATGTTAAGTTATGATAATAACAGTATAGCTAGTTTGAAAAAGAGGTATTTTAATGCCACGAAACTTTCTGACTTAGTTAATGGTCAAGAAATGTTCAAGTTATAGTCAAACTTCATTGGTTATTTCTTCTATTCATATCCGTTTCTTTTATATAACTTATAACAAGTTCAAGCAGCTCATCTAGCTGTATTTGTATATATGTTATAGGTATATGATGTTATATATAATATTATATACATCAACTATCATATTTATGAAATGAAATACATAACCAATTCAAAAATTAATATTCATTGTTCTAAAAATTTGAACTATGAAATACCAACATGAATCTTTAATATTTCATTGGGTGTTCGCATATTTCAAATATTTAGAAGTTTAACATATCCTCTAACAGAAGATAAAATTGGATTCATGATGGAAAGATTTATACGGTTTTTATCACAACGTGCTACTAGGCCTTTTCAAAGAAACAATTTATCTATCCCACGTCTTCAGCTTCTTAAACTTATGCTATGATCTCTCCTTAACTTACTTTAGCATTTACTTTAGCACAATGTTCTACAATTATCATTTTCTTCTTCTTCTTCCACCTTCAATCCAACTTCATGTTGTGTTGGCCGTTTGACAGTGGTCCATAATTATACCGAGCCATAAATCTTTACCAATGCAATTTGTCCCAAGTCATGGATTTTTATTACACCTATGATTTCGCCAAAAATTTCAGAATTCCTCCCAAAAGTAATAACTGACCTTCCTAATTTAAACCTGCCACCTTAATGAACCTATTCATTTGAGAAATAAAATCTCTTTATTGTAGTTGAAATTTCAAGAGATTGTGTCGTAGCATCACAATCCATACTCCTTTTCAAGTTGTATCTGACGATAACCTGTCTTTCTACTCTTGATATTACTAATGATGATATGTACGCGTGGTCCTCAAAAAATTGTTCCAATGAAGCTTGTATAATACAATATACTTAAGGGCATTTTCTTGATATCAGTTAAATAATTAAAAGATGGGGATATTTGAGCATCTTCAGTTTGATGTTGTCTTCGTGCATTAGAATCAGTTTCCTGGAACATCAACGAATGTATTTAAAAATATTTAAACTCTAAGAACTAGATTACCTGATGTAAAACCTATTTTCCAAAGGACTTCCATTTAGTTGCAGATCCTTTGCCATTGCATCAGCTTTTTTATTAGATGGAAATTGTGCAAAAGAAAGCCTTGTCGTGTATGTCTCAATTTCACATGGTAATGGGCAATCATATAACTTGTATTTGTCAAAATTAGCTGAAAGAGATAACAAAACATAAAACATAGCATAAACTGTTATAGATACATAAAAAAATCAAATATTGGTTTTAACTACTTAAGGTAATAGCAAGAAAAATAAAACTTCTGCTCTAATTAAATCAAACCGTTATGATAGCTGGTTTATGCTGACTTTTTAAGTTGTTCCTTACAAGATAGGTCTACTTTTAATCTGACACTTGCAGATTTTATGTACTTTTAACATTAGCTAATTTCTTTATTACGCCCTGCATATTGCATACGATACGTGAAACGAATGCATACTCCAATATCAAAACTTACACTGAGAAATATATTTTTTCAGCATTGGAAGTGTTAAGCCCAAACGACTAAAACAAGTGTCATACTTCACAGAAAAAACCCTAATCGAACTCTATAAACAGGTTTTTATTACATTCAAAACAATTTGTATCTTGCTTTGAATTAAACTCTCAAGTAAGATAGCAATAATATTTCCACAACATATTAACAAGAGACTATAGGCAAAAATTTAAGCTTTCTTCGAAGGTGAGAACAGGTTGAGGGATCCGAACATTTTGCAAGTGTGCAGATATTCTAATAAATACCATCTTTGCCCCAAGGCTATTCTGACACATACCTGTGCCATATTCCAGAATACCAGCTATGTGTTAAGTAGGACCACGGAAAAATATATCTGCTTTGGCTGTGTCTAACTCAAAGGATCCAGTATACTTCAAAAACAAATTTCTCTCCTGATACCCTTAATGTGGAACCATTAAAGCAATAAGATTGAAAGTAAAGAGCTCTTATGTCACTAATCCAAGTTTGGAAAAGTTGTAAGAGTGACTTATCTCAATAATCCTATTTAAATACATGGAACAGCGGTAACTTTTGAAACATTACAAAGAGAGCTACTTCTTAAATACTACCAGCTTGACCAATAAAAATCATATTCTTACTCCATTTAACCCACATGCAGGAAATTGACTCGTTTAGTGAACAAACTCTGTGATTTCCTGTGAATAGGAAGCAAAATAAAACAGTTATTTTTACTTTTTTACCAGTTAACTATCAAGAATAGGGAAAAAAGCGTGCGTGTGTGTGAGTGTGTGTGTGTGAGAGAGAGAGAGAGAGAGAGAGAGAGAGAGAGAGAGAGAGAGAGAGAGAGAGAGAGAGAGAGAGACAATGGGAGACAGAGAGAGACAGGCAGACAGACAGACAGACAGACAGGCAGGCAGGCAGGNAGGGACAGAGAGGGAGTGAGGGAGTGGGGGAGGGTGTGAGAGCGGTCTCTTATAAGCATGTGAGGGGGATAAAGAGAGGGTGAGAGAGAGAGAGAGGGAGGGAGAGAGAGAGAGAGAAGAGAGAGAGAGAGAGAGAGAGAGAGAGAGAGAGACAGAGAGAGAGAGAATGGGAGAGAGGGAGACAGGCAGACAGACAGAAAAACAGACAGACTCAAAGATAACAACAATATTTCTTCCCAGATTATATTCAATGCAGAAAATTCACTTCAAATATTATATTGTTTATGAGGGTTTCTGTAACAGACCCAGATAGTGAAATAGATTTACTCATGAAACTTTATAGCATGTAAGTTAAGTAACTGACAACACAAGAACCGTTTAAAATGTGAATGGCCAGAGTCAAACAAAAAAGCTAAGATTAAGGCAAAAAAGACAAGTACTTTATTCCTTAATAGGTTTCCAAGTTTTCAAAAAATGTTTGTCAAAAATAGCAATGATGGAACAGTTGGCCAATAATTACTTGTTCTAAACCAGTTCAAAGCAATATATGTTTTCACCACTTTTCTTTATATATTATCAAAATGTATTCGTTCAATATACTATCACAAAGTAATGTATTAGCTGATATAATGATAATTAAAGAGCTGACAATGAAAATGGTAAATAAACATTTTAGATCTCAATTATGAAAAGACTTCTTTAATTAAAGTCCACATCGGATTATGTGAACATTGTGTATTGGAAGCATAAGATTTAAAGAAACAAAATGAACAAAGTTACCTGGCATAAACCAATCTCTGCAACTGCACTTTTCCACAACAAAATCAGTCAAGGACTCCAACCAACATGAGTGCATTGAATAGCCTTTAAAATACTTTAGATGTTTCGATCCACAGTTTGTCTTATAGGGGTATGGTAAATTTTTTAGCTAAAGGTAGTAAACGTAAAGACGTTAGCACTCAAAAAACCACTGCTTCTTTCATTCAAATATAAACTTTTATCTATTAAATTGGTTCAAATATACAGTTCCTAGTATTCTTTTTGGTGACCAGAAAAATATGCTTGCTCGTAGAGGAATTTGCTTTTCTCAGGTAAACTGATCTCATACAAAACGGTTGATAACCTCAGTGATTAAAAATATATAAGTTTAATTGAGTACTATTTATTAGCTTTGTTTCTCTAATCAAATTACACATACATGTGCATACGTATCATGTATATATATATATATATATATATATATATAACGCTCCCTTACGAAAGTTTGGTTGAGCACTCTATCTGAGATGGGAACCTGTTGTTAGCGTAATGCAATGCTCACTGTGCATGCGTAGTTTGACCACTCTGGCAGGATCCCACAATAACTCTTTAACCTGTGTTTGCTCCGGCAACATGGCCAGAGAGTTGTGTCTCAGAAACGGTGCTGCACTGATGAGCCCACAAAGGGCGTAACAGTACTGTCTGCAGATTGAGTATATATATATATATATATATATATATATATATATATATAT
>RDPX01000178.1:1394736-1404856 GCA_003991215.1 Morbakka virulenta | reverse complement strand
GGTTAGTTTCGGTTTCTTTGTATTTTTGGGGCACTGACCTGTAGCAGTGGTCTTGCTAAAGTAAATATCTATATCGGTCAAATTTTCAAAAGAATGAAATTAATCACAAGTATAAAGTTACATGTCAATTAATTCTACAAAGTTGCATTTTATTTTCAGTTGACTCAGTACAAATAATATAACTTAATATAAACATACTTTTTAATACTTTTCACAATTAAAAATATAATACGAAATTAAAAAAAAACTTTTTCACCCTTTTCTTCAATTGTAAAACCTAAAAATAATTTTTGAGTAAGATGAGACTTTTTTGAGAGATATTGTAAGGGAAGACATGAGGCAAGTTGGAGCGAATTCGGAGGAATGCAAGGAGCGCGGAAAGTGGTGCAGACTGTGTCGAGCGGCCGACCCGTCCTAGCGATGGAACAAGACCGCAGTAAGAAGAAGAAAAAGAAGAAGAAGAAGAAGAAGAAGAAGAAGAAGAAGAAGAAGACTTTTTTTGGATGTGATGAAGAAAGTAAATGTTTTTAGCCACGGAATTTTGTTCATTTTGATAATGATCATAATATAACCCTTATAGTATTTTTTGCCGATGGATCTGCATTCCACTGTTAACCATACTCAGCTACAAACCAATGTTTTATGATTCCGTAATATGACAGGATGGCGATTGACTACAAGATCTGTTTAACAAAAATAGACTTAAAATGTTTTTTAGGTTCGCAGTTGTATATGTCCAACTTTGTGTAAACACTTTCTCATTGTCAGTAAGCTAGAATAATCAAGTGAGTTATTAATTCAAAATGTTAGACCATTATTATTAAACAAAGGTATCTTTAAAGAAGATAAACCTTATACTAAGCAGTAAGATTCAACGTCTGCTGTGCTAGTAATTGTTCTCTTGAAGAAATGCAGAGGTGCTTGATTCTAGTACTTAAATACTTAGATACTTAATAATATAGATCCGATATACATGTTGTTTTAGAACTATATACAAATATACTACAACAGCTTCATAAGGATTCAGTTTTTGTGGCTTTCCTTTAAGTGTCCTGCAAATAGAGAATTCATTTTAACGGTCTTTGTCTTAGGATTACCCTTTGAAGATATCTTCTTTTAAGTTTCTCTATTAGGAAAGCGCGCAAGAACAATTTCAGAAGGGTAGATAATGAGGGTACAATGGAGAGCTCGTGTCAACGAATGCCGAGCTAGCTCGACCTAAACAAAACAAACAAGATAATGCGTAGAAAATTGTTAAATTTTGAGACAATTTTTTCTGTAGAAGAAATGTTAGACTAGACATGTCATATTTTCTTCATTTAGTGCTTACTCTCAAAAAAAGCGCCTCTTTGTAATAAGAAACCATAATATTTATTTGATAGTATAATTGACAATAAGCTGGTATTCCTGTTACTTAAGCATTTTTCCCCCACTCCACTCTTGGTATGAGTACTCCCTCGTACGCCCTTTGGTTCATTTTTTATTCAAAAATGATAAAAATTGACATTTATAATAATGAGAAATTTTTTATGTTATTAACATTAACAACTATTAAATTTTGCAGCAAGCCATATTTTTCGATAAATAGTAAATCTAATTAACTGCCCCTTGTTTTAAAGTTAATTTTGAGATGGGGCTTCAGGACTCTAAATAAAAAACAATGATGTTGTGCCAAATTAAAAACTCAAAGTGCAGAGTACTTGTGTTGTCATCGTATAATTGCTAAAGAATAAGATAAAACTGTGATTGCAGAGAATGATAAAATGCCAATTATTGATTAGGTGAATATTGGCAGGGAAGGGAGGAAAGCAAATTTTATTAAAAGCTGGGGTAGGCACTTGCAAACAACCTGTACATATGAGCCATATTTTGATCTCTAATCCTCCCCAGGTGTGATTAAGAAGTAGAGAACACTGACCGTTTGCCGTTTTGGTACCGATTAACCACAGTGATGTGTGGTTTGAAAATTCTCAGGAGCTGCCTCTAAATGTCTGGTGTGAAGGTGTAAACACCGAATGCAACTATTGCTATGCTTCCACGTACTCGTTTCCAGCTCAGTTTCCATCCTGAACGGAAGTGGTTTTGTGTGCTTGTTTCTTGAACAAAAATTGTGGATTTTTGTATAGGTCATCTTTCACATGGTGAAAACATATTATTGGTGTAGACTTATTATTTTTTATGATCAATCTGAACAATAAAATGTCCGTTTGACACTAGTTAGGTTTGAATTCATTGCCCATTGCTGTTAAAAAATGGAACCAAATACTTGTAACTAAGGCCGGATATGATTACTTAAAAAGAATTCCAAGTGTTCATGACCTAGAAAACTTATCAACGTTACCGGGTTAAACTTAGTNTCTCAGGAGCTGCCTCTAAATGTCTGGTGTGAAGGTGTAAACACCGAATGCAACTATTGCTATGCTTCCACGTACTCGTTTCCAGCTCAGTTTCCATCCTGAACGGAAGTGGTTTTGTGTGCTTGTTTCTTGAACAAAAATTGTGGATTTTTGTATAGGTCATCTTTCACATGGTGAAAACATATTATTGGTGTTGACTTATTATTGGTGTAGACTTATTATTTTTTATGATCAATCTGAACAATAAAATGTCCGTTTGACACTAGTTAGGTTTGAATTCATTGCCCATTGCTGTTAAAAAATGGAACCAAATACTTGTAACTAAGGCCGGATATGATTACTTAAAAAGAATTCCAAGTGTTCATGAACTAGAAAAATTATCAACGTTACCGGGTTAAAATTCGATATTTTATTAAAATTACAAAAGTGGATGTGTGTGCATATTATAAACTACAATGAGCAAAAATTGGAATTTCATTTTTTGTGCTAAATAATTGTGCGCTTACTATAATCATACAATTTTTATAACTGCAAAACTTTTTCTTCCCATTAAGTGAGCCTGCGAAGGATCATGGGAGTCACATCACGGGCAGAACAACAAATAAGGAACTCTTGGGTCAAAAAGTGCTACAAAAGTGAGTCTAAGAAAAGGTAAAGGCAGTAATGGGTCATGCTCTAAGACTATCACCTGGACTACTATATCATAACGCTCAATCTTGGAGACCTGTAGAAGTAAAATGGAAACAGGTACATCTTGAAATATATGGAAAGCGACATTTCACGATGACCTACACCCCAAAGAATATATGTCCAAAATGATCAATCTCTTGCTTTGGATCAAGTCGGCTAACACTTTATTGATGCCCGATGTCCTAAATGGGAAAGGACCAAAGGTCTAAGGCCTAAGGTTATAACTGCAATCAAAATCCGCCTGCCAAGAAGCAAATTCTTCTTTTTGAATCACTCTGAAAGGCCAAGCTAGTAATATGGACTGAAGCAGAGCAGTAAATGATAAGTTGTACCTAACTAACTGGACAAAAGAAACTAGGAAGTTTATTGTCACAGGTGTCATCACAAGGAAAACGATGGCATCAGTATTGTAAAATAAATGCAAGTTGGAGTCAACAACAACAGAAAAACTCATATGAGATTATTTCTGTAATGCTCACTGGACTAAAATTGTATTACTGATTTGCACTTGTTCTTACAGAATAATAACAATAATTTCTAAGACCATGAGGATGTAATGGTGCATTGATAAAAAAATGTTCTTGAAAATTGCAGGACATGCAAAGAAATTAAAAATCAAGAGATCAAAGTAAACCTCGTTTGACTCTCTATACTGATATTGACAATAAACAAGAGAATTGATATAAACAGCCTAATCTATAACTTGTACATATTTTGTCCTTTTTTGGTTCGTACAGTATTTTCTTTCCTTCATGGAAGTGGTGGCTCCCAATTGTTAAAAAACATTTTTATACTTGCTTACAACATATACAGTACTGATCGGCAGCAATAAGCTTCACGAGATAAATTATAAATGTAGGAACTGCAAGCCTGAAGATGTGAAAAAGATGTCTCAAAATTGGCTAAAAAATGCTTAAGACTCATGACGCGATGAAGTTTCTTCATCCATGGCTTCCAATGGATTCAGTTGTTTTGAGAGATAAATTGATTTGTTACGTAATACTTTAATAATAATACTTATTATACTGTGTTCTAGAAATGCTCTACAAATGATTCCAGCGTTTTATATTACGTTTATTTATATTACTTTAAAAATACGTCTCCCTGTTTTTAAAGTTATGGTAGCTATTATAACCAAGCTCCTTCATCTGTGAATAAAAAGTCTGGTGGAAGAATAAATTAAAGATATCTGATTGGTTTATGGTTTAGAGAGCTTTGCAGAAGGGTATAAAAATTAATTTGAGACCTTTGTATATTTATACATTATTGAAAAATACTTCGTTAAAAGGGTATATTTTTCTTAAACTTACAAAACTGTGTAGCACGTTTTATGGAAAATTGTGCTTGAGTGATTGCCTTCATCAACTTCATCAACTCAAGGGATTACATATTTGTTATTCCACCAACTTACATAAAAAGGTATTTCAGTCATTGGAGGGGTGTGTGTGTGTGGGTGGGTGGGTGGTGGTGGTGGTCCGTAGATGAGACCATTAGTAAAGTAACATTCCTATCAATACCGTTACAATGAAAGTTCCCTTTTTTTCAGTGACCCTTTTCTTGGTCAAAATTTTAAATATGTTCTTATACCTTTCTGGTGTTAACTATTCTTTAGTCATTTTATATTCATTATTTTAAAGCAAAAGTGGTGAATATTTATTTGTTATTGTCAATATATATTCAGTAAATATCGTCTTATTTCCGTGCTTTATCAGTAAAACAAATTATTTTATTTTCAATCTTCTTAAAGTTTGTTGGTTTTTTTTGCTTTACGAGTACAATACTCTTTTAGGGACTTACCAGATATTGACTAATGGGCAAAATACTAAAATGGGGACTAAATGCTACAAACGTTTAAAACATTTTTGAAAATTTTTGAAATTCAACATAAGAATATACTTTTACCATTCCTTAAATCAACTTGATACTTTATATTGAAAACTAGCTGAGAGATCAATGAATGAGGCATTTCCTTTACAGAAATGCAAAACGAACACGTGTGCAAAACGGACGGCACTGAACCCCAAGACTAAGATCTACAAAACCGTAATCCAGCCAGCACTGCTTTATGGTCTAAAGGTGCTGTCCCTGAAGAAAGCTTATGAAAGAGTACTGGAAATTAAGAGATAAGGATGCTAGGATGGCTGTCTGGACTCTTCATGCGCAAATTGAGAAGAAATGAAGACACATGGCAATTTATGAAAGCAAAAACAATAAAAGGAACAGCGATTGAAGACCGCTTACGTTGATATGGTCATGTTTTGAGCAGATGTCCTGGGGGCAGCCCTGAAATCACTGGCTGCCACAAGTAACTGAAAGGCGAAGTAGAGTGAGGCAGAGGCTAAGACTGAGAGTCGTCATCAAGAGAGATATCAAGAAAGAGGTAGGTATGGAAGGCGAAAGGGAGAAACCAATAAGCTAAAGGACGCGGTGGAAAGAGGGCAACCCGACAGAAGTTGGATAAAGGCTGATGAATAGACGTCGAGAAATAGACGACAAAAAGAATAATTCAACCTTATTTTGGAACCTCGGCATTGAAATTTGGACTTAGGTATTATTTTTGACTTGAATCGTTGATTAAATTGTACGGTATATTCTAATATTTAATGGAGTATGTTTTGCAAGAAAGACTGTTAACTTCTCCAGTAGATTGACAGCCAACACTTCAGGCAATATATCTCAATCTTTTCCACTTCTTGAAGGTCATCAACAATGAAGCTCTGCAGGTTCAATCCATTTTATCCTAGAAACAATGAACTCATACAATTGATTACTGATGGCTTAGAAATGATCCGTCCATAATAAATACAGTGATCTATTTTTTTGAGACGGAAATATCCTGTGATTCTATTGAATATGGCATTTTAGTAGACAGGGATAGATTCCACTCTCTCTAAGTAATGGAGAAAACAATTACTTTATTTCATGAGTAACTCTTGAGATTACAGTCAAACCGAGATTAACAACAGAAATCACCCAGGGTTTTACATATATGAATTTAACTGAAGCAGCTGGTACATATCACCTAACATATACCTGTACTTCAAGAGAAAATGTGTTTTTTTTCAGGGAATGGTAATTGTTGAAAACATGTTTGTTTCAACAGTTTGATCAGTTGCTGATAACTTTTCATCCATTTTATGTAATATGCGATCCTTCCGACATTTTTATTAGGATAAACTATCGTCTTTATGTACGATAAGTAAATCTATTAAATCTATACTGGCCTATAAATAATGTGATCTGATGGTTAAGCTATGTTAAGCTAGGTAAAGCACATTAGAACAGTCTACTTCGCTTCTTACTGTTTGTTTACATGATTGCAAGACAAAGTCACTGAAAAGAAATTTTCTTTCACTCGTTTTGTTTAACCTTATTGGAAAATGTCTTTGATATAAATACATAAAACAACATAATAAGATTCTTAATGGATTTTTCAGCAATGAGCCTGCTTAAAGGCAGACGTTTTTAATGTAATTTCCCCTTGTTTGTGTAGTTTTTAAAGAAAGCGGCACCTTTATCTGTTTCTCTTTTCGAAAATATATCACCCATGGTAAGCTTTTTTGAAGCATAAAACAATCTTCAAATTTCAGGCAAGAAACACACAGATTAAGTAAGAGTTTCACTTTATCTTAAAAATTGAGAAAAGAAAAGTAGTATTAAACTACTTCAGCTGTAAAGCTACAGGATAATATGTAAAATCTCTTAACAAACTGAAATAAATCAAGAAAATCTTAGACTGATTGCATGGGGAAAAAATTAGATGGTATTTTCCCTAGTTTCGATAGCACTTTTACACCCTATCAGACCCCGCCCGCATTTAGTTTGTGGAACATATAGGTTGTCCACATCACTTTTGGGGTGGAGTTCTTTGTACATTGTCATTCTCTTTCTAGTTTTGCGGTCCATTTCATCCAACTCGTTTATCTTCCAGTTCAATACCCCTACACCGTATCTCAGGAGGGATACAGCCCGTGTTGATTCAATATCAGTGTGACCCTTCTAAAGTATTCTTTCTTAAACATTTCAATCGTTTCCTTCTGTTTCACTGAGTCACTTTCTAGTATTCCGAGGTACTTATACTCTCCTTCATCAATCTCCTTTATCGTTTCCCCCGATGGCAATAGAATTGCATTTCTTCTATTAATTTTTCCTCTTTCCAAGATCAAAATTCTACATTTCTTAATTCCAAATTCCATTTTGATATCACGGGTAATTTTCTCAACTGTAGATATTAACCCATTCAATTCTTTCTGATCCTTTCCATAAAGTTTCAAATCATCCATAAATAACAAATGATTCGATTTTTCACCACTTTAAAGGCTGTATCCATCCTTCACTTTCCTCAAAATATGACTTAGAGGAATCAAACATACTACAAATAACAGTGGTGATAAATATCCTAGGAGTATCCCTCTGTTGAATTTAACGTTTTCCAAAAACTCTCCATTTGCAGATAAATTTACATTCCATTTACTCATTGATTTTTCAATAAAACTAATTATATTATCTCCTATATTTGCCAGTTTAAGGCTTTCTATTTTTCACGAATGTGGAATCATATCATAGGCCTTTCTGTAATCGATCCAACCCATGGCCAAATTAGTATGTCTTCGCTTACAATCTTTCATGACCGTCTTATCAATGGTTAACTGATCTTTTGTTCCCCTTCTTTTCTTGCGGCATTCTTTTTGTTCAGCGGAAGTTTCCTTTCACGCTCAAGGAACTCATACATGTTGTTTGCTATTATACCTGTCATAAGTTTCCACATCAGTGGGAGACAAGATATAGGCCTGTAGTTATATACGGACGTTCCATTTTTCGAGTCCTTTTGACACAGTACCGTTTTTCCTGTTGTCATCCACTTTGGGATTTCACCTCCGCCAGCAATGAGATTATTCATCTGAGTTGCCATTCTATCATGAAGCGCTTTCAACTGTTTCAGCCAATAGCCCTGGACTCTGCCAGGTCCTGGACTTTTCCAATTTGGGATCTTTTTTGTCTGCATCGTTACCATTTCTATTGTTATTGTTAATACATTCTGTTTTTCATTCAACTCTGCTTCATTCTCTGGTTTTTCCAACCATTCAGCATCTTCATTATGTCTGAAATTCTTGCCCCAAATGTCACTCCAAAACTGTCTACTTTCTTCCGAGTCAGCCTTTTCATTATTCCTGTTAACACCGTCCAGTTGTTGGTTAACTCTTTTTTGGTCAGTCTGGAATGTTCTGTTTATCCTGAATTGCTCAATTCTTTGTTGGTAACGTTTACCTTTCTTATTCTTGGCTTGAAGCCACTGTGTCAGTTCTTCTATAACTAAACTAAGTCCTTTTTTCGGATAGAATATTTTCTTTCCAGATTCTGGAACTTCTTATTACAACATTGGTCCTTCTTCCCTCCTTCAAGTATACTTATTTCTTTCCTGATCACTTTGGTATAATTATCTATTCGTCTCTTCCACCATGGTTCCTTCTGTTTTAGTTGGTTATATTCCTGTAGGGGT
Source organism: Morbakka virulenta (assembly GCA_003991215.1). Lineage (NCBI taxonomy): Eukaryota > Metazoa > Cnidaria > Cubozoa > Carybdeida > Carukiidae > Morbakka > Morbakka virulenta. The sequence continues at coordinate 1,396,309 of RDPX01000178.1, read as the reverse complement.
TTAAGTGCAACCTTATAACCAATATAAATTGAACAGGCTTTTATAAGGTTGTTAGTTCCAGCTAAATTTTCTGTCCTTATCTTATGAAGAATCACATTAACCTTTTCGACTTCTCTCAGCATTTTTCTATCAACCCGTCTAAACCCAGCTATTCTTTACTCCAGATTTTCATCNTCCTGAATTGCTCAATTCTTTGTTGGTAACGTTTACCTTTCTTATTCTTGGCTTGAAGCCACTGTGTCAGTTCTTCTATAACTAAACTAAGTCCTTTTTTCGGATAGAATATTTTCTTTCCAGATTCTGGAACTTCTTATTACAACATTGGTCCTTCTTCCCTCCTTCAAGTATACTTATTTCTTTCCTGATCACTTTGGTATAATTATCTATTCGTCTCTTCCACCATGGTTCCTTCTGTTTTAGTTGGTTATATTCCTGTAGGGGTTTAAGTGCAACCTTATAACCAATATAAATTGAACAGGCTTTTATAAGGTTGTTAGTTCCAGCTAAATTTTCTGTCCTTATCTTATGAAGAATCACATTAACCTTTTCGACTTCTCTCAGCATTTTTCTATCAACCCGTCTAAACCCAGCTATTCTTTACTCCAGATTTTCATCAAGGACTTTATTAATTCCTTTAAGAGCCATCCATTCATCCTGGTTTAAGTCATTTTCACCAGGCGTTACTTCAATAAATTCATTCCCTATTGGTTCAATATATTTGTTTTTTTCTAATTCAAGATCCGACAAGCAACCATTCTTTAATATCATACGAGCCTATCTCAAGATTCTGTCTTTCTTTCCATATAGCATGCATTCTTTTCCTATAGCCTCTGACTGGTTTTGCTTCTTCATCGAAAGGTCTACTCAAGAAGTATCACTCCATCACAGCTATGTTTAGTTCTCTATTCCATCCCATTCTAGCAGCTGTAGGATGAGGACCAGGCCCTTGCTGCTCACCCAAGGGCCACCTGCCAGACGAGGCACCTTCAATCTTCTCAGTTCCGGTCCCATTCAGGCCGTTAATACGAAGATTATATCTATTCATTTTACACTCAAAGAGGTTGGTTTGTGTAAGGTTTTCCTTCCCTATTATTTTTATCGTGACATCTCTAGGAGTACTGCCAACCAAAGCCAAAGATCTCCTCCTGACCATAAGATACAGCTACATCCAGTCAGACGTCAACCTGGTATTTGCAACTGAGGTTGGTTTAATGCACTGAGTTTTGCTTCTCAAAGGACGATTGCCAATCAAGGCTTACGACCTCTTCCTGGCCAGAAAGAGGAAAGGGACAGACTAAACTCCGCCGGACGACAACCCGGTATTTCAAGACCTCGGAGTTGGCTAACAGGTGCTACACCTTGCCCAAGGGTGACCTGGAGGTAGTTGTGGGGAAGGGTAACCTCATTTGTCCACGTCGAAACTCCACAAACGGATGCAGTTTAATGTCAATACCCAGGACATAAATTGAGACCTTGCAGTTGGGACCTGTTTAGGTTTCCCAGTTTAGGTGAGGTATTCTGCTTAAAACGTTCTCTGTAGCGAGGCTTCACCCAAGACCTCAGGACTAGGTAA
>RDPX01000178.1:1338882-1394184 GCA_003991215.1 Morbakka virulenta | reverse complement strand
TGTAGGTGAAGGAATGAGAAGAAGAAGGTCGGCGGAGCGAGGCATGAACCAAGACACGAGGACTAGGTAAAAAATGTGAAATCCGTAAGCACCCCATCAGAAACCGATATCTACGCACACTAAACCTAGGTAAGATATTATCCCCCCCCCCCCCTTGTACTGTAATATAATGTTCAGCACTATCACACTTGAGTTAGCGTCATCAGGCAGTTTAGAAAGAAAAGAATCTTCTGGTCTCCTACAGACTTCAAGGTGTCCTGTCAGATTTCATTTTTGATTTTTCAGTGCATGACGTAATGGCCGGAATTACTGAAGAAAAGTTGAAAGACTTACCTTCAAGATTTGTGACGTGGTTGTTGTGTTGTGTTCTTCTGAAAGCTTTACATTTGTTGCATTAAAATTGCGTTGTTCAAAACAGAAACAAAGCTTGAGTAAAATCGCTGTATTTTGAAAATTACCAGATGTGTTCAACATTAAAAGAAAAATTATTTTGAAAAAACGCCACTTTTCACTACGGACGCTTGGCAAAAATCGGTAAATAAACTGTTTTGCTACTGAAGTACAATTGTGCTCAAGAGGGTGATATTTCATACTAAAATTTGAATTTTTGACCCATCAGACAACTACAAGTACCATTTTGGAACTTCGTGAGGGTGGAAATGTCAGGTCCCAACTGTACAGTTATTAAGCAAATTTTGACTGTTGGACGTATTGTTTAATTATTATTATTATCATCATCATCATTATCATCATCATCATTTTAATCAGTTAATGTTATTCTTTGCATCAAGAATTCTTAGGTTCTTTATTTTTGAGGAGATGTGAAAGAACCTTTGAACTTGCAAGTCTCTTAAGTGAGTTTGAACTATGCACAGCAGCATTCGGTAGAATCGTTGATTTTCTCATTTTGAATAGAATAATCTACAATATATATACACTTGAGGGTTGTTCTTTTTATGGTACTGTCAGGAGTAAGACGTAAAGAAACAGTAATAAATCGAGCAAGAAATAACTAAAAATTCGTTTCAACGGCATTCTTACGTATCCGTTACCATAATAAAAGGTTGTAATCATGGTTCATGATTGACATTTCGTCACATCCCCAAGAGATAAAGCAGGGCATATATGTCACTCAGCCATGAGTGATATATATGCCAAAGTTCAGCCCATGAAAGAGACGACCTGGCCTTCAATTTCGTTTTATCTGAGGACTAGCAAATGCAGGATCTCTCAGAAATGACAAAAGCCTGTTGGTTAAAAAGCAGTAGTAAAATAGAAAGCGGTAGAGCAAAGAAAAATAACGAAGATTTCAATATAATGATTACAGATGATTTGCCTAATTGAAAGGGCGTAATAGATAAAGATATATAATTTTCATATATTCTCAAAGTACTATATTACGTTGACAAAGACCTAAAAACAGAGGCAAAATGAAAAATTATTTTAGTTAAAATATAAAAAAGCTCTTAGTATGAGATGCCTAATTTTCTAAATATGTTAACGTGGCAACAAAAAAACCCCAACCAACATTTGCTGAAATTCAAAACGTTAAAGAGGTAATTAATATCATTATTAATTATAATCATCATTAACTTGTTATACTATAGGTGTAAAACGTGTCATGAGTTATTATTTGTCTATTGTAAATTACCTTTGGAATGAATACCCCTTTAGGAGGTATTTCCATAGTGAAATATAGGGCAGAACTAAAGGGAATCGCATGTAATTATTCTAAAAAGCGTACAAACAAAAGAACACCTCTTGAAAAATCTTTTACTCCTGCTAAAATCAGAAACAGAGTTTGGTTGTCATTCTTAATTGTTCTGTCAAGGACCACATGGTATTTAGAATTCCTGTAAGTTTTCACCATCTTGAGGCAGAAGCAATATGGACCAATAGTTTTGTTCCAAAATGAAAAAGTAAATATTCCGTTCCAGTACAATTTTGTCTTGTTTTTGTCTATTGTACGTAGACAGGTTTGGATTGCAGGCTCAATATCTTCTCCATATACTGGATATCCTAGTGGGAAGGAAATCGATTTTTGTACAGATGTTACTCTTGAATTTTGGTTCTGCTATTCAACGAGGACTGTAAAGCTTCCACAGTACCCCTGGTTCGGCGGTGAGGTCATTAACAATGTAGATCATCCCAGTGAACTGTAAAAACATGAGTTTGCAGTAAGCAAGATTGTATCATTGCGAGTGATATGAATACCGTATTTTATTTCATATTACCGTATTTTTAACATGACAGCAAAATAGCTATCAGAATTAATTATGGAGGTGGTGATCTACTAAAATACCTTCTTTCTTTAGGAAAAGAATATCAGTAGAATATGAAGGAATGCAAATTATGGCTTGGTTCGAAAGCTTATATGAGATGGATTTCATACACTTTGGAATTTTGAATACCGCGTAAAAAGACTCTAACAGAAATAAACCCCTTCTATGAAACAAATCAATGAAAACTGATGTCATATGCGTGCTTGTTTCTAGAATTAGCTTTATCATTTTCTTCCAAATTTCATGACTTCTTACCTTGTATCTTAATCGTAATTTTAATTTTGCACCCAAAGTTACTCCCCATTAAGCTGACAATTTCTCCTCAGGTGATAAAGTGGCTCAAATCTCACAAATAATCTAAGTTCGTGGAGGATTAATGGAGAACATAAAATTTCTCTTTCGTATTACCAGTAAAAGATAGAGAAAAAAGAATATTGTTCAAGAAGACGTTTTGATTAGAATTACGGATAAAAAACAAGGAATTGAGGTAGAGGAAAAAAGAAAATTTGAGGGAAAGGGAAATTTGAATCAGAGATTTCCTCTTGGAAGCAGAACTGGATATTTTGGGATGTTAAAGACTTGAAAAATTGTAACCAATGAAATTAATATTGATACAAAACAGTCAGCAAGCAGTTTATAAATTGTCTTTGCTGTATATCTGCGTGCTTTTTATTAGTATTTCCCTAAATTCTCTAGAGTTTTCAACTTCGAATAAGCAGAAAAAAATTCACATAAATTAATCTCTCAAAATCTCCTTTACAGAGATGAAGTGGCCGCTTGGGCAGCAGCTGAATGAAGTAATACTCAACAAACGACATGTGTTTTCTTTTTTGGTGGCATTTGGTGCAATTGCTCTGTTTTTTCTGACTTAATCCATTAAGGTTTACTTGTACGTGAGCTATTGAGTTCCTAATAAACAAAACAACTTACAAAGGACGGTAATCATAAGAATTTAAGACATTAAAATAAGATCTAACGCACAAAAGCTACACAAAAAATCTATTTCGAGACTGCATTGTAGTCGATGCACATCTTTGTTGGAAAGTTTGAACTAAGAATGTTTAAATGCAGCTATGTCGAAGGATTTTGACGTTGATAATAACTCATGGGCCTAAAAAGAAGAAGTGAATTTGAACATTTTAGGATGATTTAAAAGTGAATAAATGTGGTTTCATATTCACCCGAAAAATTTTCATAGAATGTAATGACCAATATGATGGTCGAGGTTTAAAACTTGCTAATGATAGCATGTAACTCAGTATTGCCCTCCACATGGTCGAGTGGTGGCAATTAAGAGCTCTCCCTCTGAAGAACCCAACTGAGGTCTTAGTGGGGAGAGTGTGGAAATTACCCTGCTGGACAAAAAATAAGACCTGTTTAAAGAGCGGATGAACATCTTGAGGGGTGAATGACCATCCGCTCGGTAGTAGGAGTCGCGCCCACTACCTTATCAGCGACCGAAAGTTTCCTATGACTAGTAAAAGAAAAGAAACTTTATGCCGCAATGTCTGTGGGAGGACAGCCAACTGTGTGTGCGTGTGTGTGGGGGGTGTGTGGGGTGGGGGGTTGCTTTTAGTGGGCATTCAGTCTACGAGACAAAGATATAAACAAGAACGACTAAGACATAAAGATTCGTTGCTAAGAGTAAAATTACTACAAAGATAGCATCACTCAACGTCAGACCACTAGCGAACATAGAAAATCTAAACCCAATGATATCTTGCGCTGAAAATCACAAAATCGATATCTACTGTATACAAGAAAACCGTATTTCTCACGCAGACAGAGAAATTTTATTCAATATACCTAGCAACGATTAGGTACTAGTAGCCACATCATCTGAAATAAATGCGGTCTCTGGATCTACTGAAGGAATTGGCATGCTACTGAGTTTGATAGCATACAGATCTTTAGCTAAAGTGGGCAAATAAAATTCAAGGATTCTTCATGCCACCTTTACAGGAAATCCAGAAACAAAAATTGTGTCTTACTACAGCCCTACAAACACAGCAGATGACAGTATCAAGGAAGCATTCTATTTTACCTAATCTAACGTTATAAGATCAATCCCAAAACACAGTTTTGTTTGTTGCTGGTGATAGGAATGCCAAAATAAAGCAAATATATTGTAAGGGGGCTACAAATCACTTTGTCACAAAAAAAAATTACAACGCTCTTCTAAACATGCTTGACGAATGTACCCTTGAAGCTCTAAATACTATTTACAAGTATTAACAAGACATCTAGAAAAAATCTGACTGAGGGCATCAGACTTGGGCATGATCACTTCAGAAACTTGCTTGGTTAAACACAACATTCAGAAACCAAGTATGAACACCCAGTTACTCAGGTAATCTTGGACACACTTCTATTAATACTAAATTAATAGTAAACATTTCAGTCTGTTGGAATTAAAGAGGGCAATCATAACAATGTTTAACAACAAGATGTGTGGAATTAACAAGATCCCTGTTAAGCTTCGATAACTACAGCTCTCGATCAATAACTGCTTAACGTTTGCAACAAGTCCTACAATGGCAAATATGAAAGCATTTGGAAATGAGTAGGTATCAAACCAATCCCCAACAGTTGAAACCTGTACAATCGTTAGAGTTATAGAGGAATCAATCCGATGTCAGTTGCAGCTAAGAATTACAATAAGATTATAGCAAACCGCGTGAAACAACACTTAAAAAGAAAACAACGAATGAAGCAGAAATAGTTTTAGAAAGGAAAGATTAACAGTAGGTAAAATTCTTGTACTGAGATGGATTTTAGAGGAAATAAAAAAATTTTAGAGGCAGTGTTAACTTTCGTTGATTTTCACAAGGCATTTGACTCCATTATGAGACACACCCTTCTTCCAATTTCAAAACAATCATACCTTATGTCAGATACTAATGCTAAAGCAATCCCAGTTATGGACAAAGAAAGATATACCAAATTGATAACTGAAGATAGCGATGCATTTTTTTAATTCACAGAGGAGTGCAACAAGGTGACACACTAACATTCTACCTCTTCATCACCCTATTGGGCTTTGCTATTCTTGGCATAACACTAAACACCCAAATGAGGAGACAACATCAAGCTGAAGTTCTGACTGAGACATGGACAACACGGATGGCATACCTTTGTTATCAGATATGTTGCTGTTGCTCAGAAACTCCTCTCACTTGTGATTAAAGCTGCAGGAAATATTAGATTTAATATTAATAACTCCAAAACTGAATTCCTCTCATATAACCAACAGGAAAAGCTACAACTAATAGCAAACGACAGGACTTAGAAGTGTGTAGAAGACAATCTCTCTCTTGGGTCTTGGATAAGTAGCTCTATAAAAGACATGCAAACAAGAACAGTAAAAGCTTGGAACAGTCAAGAAACTAGATAGAATATGGAAGTCCAGCATGAAAAGATCACTAGAGGTTCAATTTTTAAAAGCCACAATTGAAAGCATTCTTATTTGTGTTTTCGTGACATGAAAGACGACAAAATACATGGAGAAAAGCATAGATGGCACTTATACAAACCTATTTGCATATGCCTTGAATGCAACTTGGACAGACCACATCTCTAAAGACGATCAACATGGAAATCTTCCAAGAGTGTCTGAAGTAATCTGAGCAATAAGAATGCGTGACATCGGTCATCTGTTCCAAAACCATGCGTTCTACATTTGCGTTGGGTTTTCAGCCTATAACGGTTTTAGCATCAGCTTACATTGCTGTATTTAGCTCTAATGATAATTCTTTTGAAGCGAGATTTCACAAAGGAGAATAAGATACAGACAACGGGTTTCTTTTACGCAACTAGTTTCAGGTCCACTCCTTGCACTAAACCTTGACGTGGTGGAGTGGCTTGCGTGTTTTTACGATCCGGAGAGCTATGCTGGCGGGAACTTTAGTTCCTGGTAGGTTTAACCATGCCAGACAGGTCAAAGGGGAGAAACCAGACAAAACTAGTGCAAAGAATCAAACCCATGGCGCGACTGTTCCAGAATCTGGCGGCAATATGGTAGTTATGACCTCTGTGTCTGGAAGCAGCTTTCGACAAGTTATAACTGTTTCAACTGGCTGTAGAAGTAGCGAGCGCAGTCAGTATATCAGCTATCGAAAGACTTTTGAGTCCGAGCTAGCTCGACGCAGTAAGTAAGTAAGTAAGTAAGTTTCAGGTTTTGATGATGTTGTAGCAGTGACGTCAAAGGAAAGCGAAAATCAGATATCACTAAGCCTTTTCAGCAAATTTAACCCTTTCACTTCAGTCTTCTGAACAACTTGCCCTTGTGCTACTTTGACAGGAGCCGCTGAGTTTCTCTAATTTTTTTTTTCACGAAGTTGAAGTCACGGAAGCTACCAACACGAGAGTGTTAACAGATTTTTCTCCAGAATATTATCTATCAAAGGGAAATTGTTGTGTCTAGTTTTCAGTATTTCCCTTTTTCTCTAGATCTATATGCATATTAATTATTATTAGTTTGCTTTCCTGTGGTCCTTCATGTCCACTACAAAGATATCCATCCATCTATCTATTCATCTATCTATCTATCTATCTATCTATCTATCTATCTATCTATCTATCTATCTATCTATCAATCTATTGATCTATCTATCTATCTATCTATCGATCTATCGATCTATCGATTTATCGATCTATCGATCTATCGATCCATCTATCCATCTATCGATCTATCGATCTATCGATCTATCGATCTATCGATCTATCGATCTATCTATCTATCGATCTATCTATCCATCTATCGATCTATCGATCGATCTATCTATTGATCTATCTATCTATCTATCTATCGATCTATCGATCTATCGATCTATTGATCTATCGATCTATCTATCTATCGATCTATCTATCTATCGATCTATCTATCTATCGATCTATCGATCTATTGATCTATCTATCTATCTATTTATTTATCTATCTGTGAAAGCTCTTAACAGCTCACGACAAAACAAGAATTTCATTCATGGCAGATGCAGATGTAATTGTATGTCAGAACAGTGCTTGCCTCGGAACATTTTAGGACACTTTATATAATTCTGGGATCACAAATCAGTAACTGAATACAAAGTCGCCCCAGATATTTTCGGTGACTTGTGGGAGATGTTAACCATTCAGTAAATTAGCCTAATCTGGTATCGTTGTCATTTTGCTTATTCTTTTCAAACACGTTACACATCTGTTAGAAGTAAACTGATTAAAGAACAAGGTGGATTTGTTTGAGCTGTACGTAAAAATCTGTTCCGACTATACTTATTTTCTCGAGCCGACACCTTTTTATGAGAGTTACGGGACAGTTTAGGGCCACAAGCCATTTTCTAAATAATCATCAGTGAAATCAATGTAGCAATTAATATATGTGCTGTATATAAATAGGAAGAGAGGGTGCTCCGATGTTTGGTTTTCTTTTCTTTTCAGCATAACATGTTAGCCAAAACATACATTTTTAGTTTTGCCTGGCCTATTAGATTGCCAAAAAGGAAAATATCCATTCAGAATTTGTCATCAGGTCCACTGAAAAATATAAGGTCATAAGAAAATGAAATAAGATCATTAATAGTAGAAATACATGCTCTTCTATGATCTTATGGTAGGTAATCGGACTGGCATCTTTTCAAATGACACATGTGTATGTGCAAACTTGTAAAATTCTAATAATATTATTTTCTGCTATTTGTACTGACACTGTTCGCTGACCTTAATGAAGAAGCAACGAAGTGGATCGGCGAAATCGCAGGTTTAAAAGAATAAAAAGTTAGAATGCTCTTGACTAATATTAAAAAGAATATAAAATATTTTCGTTTGTCTTCTTGTGCTAAATAGAGAGAATAGTAAACTGTAAAATGACACTGATGATGATATAAAAAATAGTTGAACCCAGTACATCATTCATTAACCTGGATAGAAAACAAAGTCCTCTTCTGCCCATCTCGCAATGTGGGAGTTACCATTGTCTGGCAACATACAAGATAATGTCCGCAAGCATGAGTGGGTGAATGTCAACATATTGGGAATGGTTTAAGTGGTCTCCTCGACGATGGCCACAAACATTTGGTAGAGAAGTGTGTTGATTTTCATAAAATCAATTTGCAGCTCATTATAGATACGAGGTCAGAGAAAAAAATTTTCAAATTATACTAAATGAAATTTTTCAAATAGATATCAGAAAGTATAGAATACATTCACTTATGGAAGGTTTATGCTCAATCTACCTACAGGGTGCGCTGTATGAGCAAGTTTATTAGTTCAACCCGTTTGAGTTGAAATATGTACATTGTTTACATCAAGCAAAGTTCAGCCAATAATATAAACGTTACAGCCACATTTTTCAAAAATTGATAACACCGGTCACACAAACCTCTATTAATAATTCTATCTTATTGGTTACAAAACTACTCCAAATTTACGAGCTTGAAAATGCAATAATGTTTTTAAGATGAAACAAAATGTTATGATTTTTGTATTATTTCAAGGTTTATCTCATAGCCATCCTTTAGGTATTAAATTTGAAGATAGTGATACCTCTAATTTGTGTAAACAATTATAGATACTGGAGATACAGAGGGATTTAAGTTGTCTCCTTCCGACAAATTTGTTTGTAAAAGTATCAATAAAACCTTATCAAATGTTGAGAAATATTCTTGTTTATTTGCAATATGTTTGACATGTGTGTATGTGTTTGTGTGTATAAGGATGGGGAAGGATAAGGACGTGCCTTTCTTTTTAAAAGGTAAAGGTCAAGAATCACCGATTTAAGTTTAAAAACGTGCCACTGGTAGATTTTTCACTGGCTTTGATTTTCACCAAAATAATATCCCAAAACGAAATCAACACAGGAATGTGAAATACATCGACCTTGTAAAATAAACCTCCTTTCTTCATTGCTTAGAAAATTTTCCAAAAGGAAAAAAATGACCTTCCATTGGTAAAAACAACCTATTTGTTTGACCTGAAAAGTCGTATTTCTTAAACTGGAACCGGTCACGCTGTTTTTGATAATAACAAAAATGAAACGTGACAATGGGACACCTTTGTTGTTACGACCGTCTATTGTAAATATTAGGGAGATCAAAAAAGATGTAGTGATAGACATTTTTAAGTACTAATACAAATATTTTCTACGACAAGAAATGATAAAGCCACGCAAACATATTCACAACAATAACCCTTACATTACAACGAAGGTACCATTTTCAGTCTGAAAGATGTAGGATCTCAATTCGTGAATCTGTTTGTACCCGCCGGATTGTGATGGAATTCTGTAGTAGTGTTTGCTTTAGGTAAATTAGAAGTCACCTGCTACTATCTATCTACATCAAAAGACTACTTAAAAAACTTGATTAAGAAAGTTTCATTAAACAGTAGTGAAGACAAAAGAACACAAAAATCTATTTGACTAATTTATGACATTTTCTTGCTGTTCTATTATTTGGCATTGAACGTATTAAATAATTTCCCTTAACCTTATAATTTTCAAAATAAAAGAACATTTTACGATTTTCTTAAGATTACATAGTTTGTAATCTCAACTCGACTCACCCAGCTGGTGAGAATTCTCCCAAAATAATGGCCTGTCAGATTATTATCGAAAGTGTGAAAGAAAAATGGCTGTATAAAAGAAGCAAAAATACAAGAAATAAACATGAAACTATACACTAAGATAACATACCTTTCGTCGTCGCACGTCCACATATGTAATAAAGCCTGGCGATATAATTGGACCTTGCATTTTCACTGGGGTCTCATTTTGACCATGAAGTATAAGATGAATTCCTGATTTGTCAGTATCCATGTAATAATCATAATGTTCTATATTGATCACAAGTCGAAGGCTATGTCCTACACCGGTGTTACTAACATCTAACAAAGGGTGGTTTCCTTTCCCAGAATTAAAAGTAAAACAACGATCTCCTTGGTTATGAAAAAACTGAGTGAAATTTTTACCTCCACAATATTCGTTTACAAATTCGCATTCGTACAACATGTCCTCTAATCTGTGGTTTGCATTTTTTGTTGTGTTTTTGTATTCCTCACCAGTAAGAGAAGTTAATATACTTTTCTGTTGTAGGATAGCTTGATGTAATTTCGTTCCGTTAACAGCAGACATTCTTAGATCATTTAAGTTACAAAACGATACTGCAGGAAATTTCATACTTTCTTTGTATCTTATAGTTGTAGTTGTACTGAAAGGATAACTAAAAAAATGTACTGTACTTTCATAGAGTTTCTCCACCAAAAGACCAAGTGCTGTTAAAATCAACAAAGTCCATACCAATCTTCTGACCGGATGACGTTTGTCAAAGCAGTAATGTAGTCCGTGTATGGTCGAATTGGATATAAAACTATCTACATAGCTCTTTACCTTTTTTCTTCTTAATTCTTTTTGACGTTGGGCTTCTCTTTCAGGAGCTCCTGCAAGGTAAGTCATAACATTTCTGTAAACGCTTCGTTCACAAAAATTGCCATCATAATCCAATATCCATTCTATACCCTTAGCAGTATCATCATAATTTTCTCCTATGATAGCATCAGAATCAAACGATTTCATTTCAGTCATTGTCGCGTTATTTTGTTTTGTAAGTGAATAGTTGTCAGTCCAATAAAATCTGAACTAGTTTTAATTGCTGGCTAGTTCAGAAGTAATCTTAATATACAATCCAAGTTATCAGCTCAAAGATAGTAAATATAATTTGTGAAAACCAAAACATTTTATTTCCATAGTTCTTACTAGTTAATACATGATTATAACAAATGCAACCAATTTCTTTTCTGAAATCCACTGAGTAACAAAATTTGAAAATCCCCAACTGAAAGCGATGGAAATATAACCTGCAGGCATTTAAATTTTTACAAAATAGTAAGAGAGCTCACGATGAGATTTAATGGGCTTGCTTTCCATATATTGTTAAAGTTGAATAATAAAATATCAGTTCAAATCGATAATAACTGCCAAAACAGTAGAAATGACATTCATAAAAGACATCTGCACATCAACTGCAGCTTAGTATTAACTCTGATCCTTTCAAAGGAGCACAACAATAACTTAATAGGAGTTCTTTTAAACAAAGGAGAATTGAAACGCAAGAATCTGAAAAGTTAAAGGAATGCATGAATCTATCCAGATGTTGTGTGTTACAGAAATCCCTTCCATATAATGCTTTCTTTTAATTGCTCTTCCTGGTCCCACTTTTGTCCTCAATATAGGTAACATACTTAGTTACCATACTGGTAAACTAGGCATACTTTTCGGTTTCTTTCCAGAGTGCGATTAAAACTGAAATCAAAACAATACAAACCCTTCTTTACGAGGACGAAGACTAATTATACCAATATCACTTCATCTACTAACGGTAACCAAGTGAACAATACTCCCTCGTACATAATTCTTCAGTTAGTTGCCAAAGATTTGAATATGAATTCAATATAGTATTCCTAAATAAACATTATAATTTTCCCTATTATTCCTGGATTTACTACTTTTAATCGAATAGTACATTCAAAGTCTTAGTTTACTGAAATTTTCCCAAGGGAGTTTGTTATAGAAAAGTAAAAACAAATGAGAATAATTCTTAACAATGACAAAACTAAGTCAATATTTGATATAGCGTTAGCAAGCAAAGGACGGCTCAGCAGGAAGAAAGCATAGTATTTTTTTAAGAAATACATGAGAGAATAGGAAGTCACCTGTTGAGTTCTGCATCATAGTGTGTTAATCTTTCAGTTCTAAGCCTTGTACTGTAAAATACACATGACAAGCCAAAGGAGCGATCCACGACGTACATGAATATTTAAGTGATTATAATAGGCTTATCTTTTCACCAAGGCAATATAGGTGTGGATGATCCTTACTACTGTCATTGCAACCAAAATTAATTCACTGAAAATCTTCAGAAACCATCCTTACTATATTGCCTGATTTCATAATGCCTCCCTATTTCATTGCCTATTTGTATCATCCGATTTCAATAAAATCAATCTTAACTCTGACGATAATCTTTCATTTAATCCAGAGGAGGTATTACTTTAAACAGGCTAATTCCCACAGCTTACAAAGTAAACCATAAAGTCTCAGATCCCTCATCATAAACTTATTTTTTCCCTCTACTTCACAGTTGGATTACAAAAGTTGGTACATTGCCTTAAATCATCTAGCTTTTCGTAAATATTTAATCCTACCTTTCCACAACATACTTAGCCAGGATTGTTCATGGATATTTTTTCCAAAAATTAGTTCATCGAATAATACATAGAATGATTTCAAAACTGAGTGACTTCAATTAAAAAGCTGTAAAGGGTACAGAAGCTGCAGAACAAGAAGAGTTTGCAGAAAAAGTAGTTATGCAAAGGATAAAATATCAATAAGAAAATTCTATAAAATCCATTCAATAATCATATTTAAAAAAAACAAACACCCAATTTACTTGCAGAAAACTTAAATTATTATTTTATATATGTCAACTACTAAAATTCGTCTCTTATACTAAAGACCAACAATGGCCTAAATTTTCCAAGCAGGGAGTCACGGAAGTGTTTTTAGCTTTTATATACAAGCCCACGTAAAGGGTTGGGTGTTTTCCACTGCCAACGTATGTACTTTCTTTCTTTATATAGTTTTCGAGAGCTTAAATCAACAGGCTACCTTGTAAGTGATACGTAACTGGAACCCCGAACACATCCGTTCTCCGTTTTCCATCCTCTGTTATAAGTGGAATACTACTGAGTTCGTACATATTTTCGCAAACAGAATTGGAGAAGGAGAGAAATCAATAAACTTAAAGGATTAAAACGTACAAAGAACAAAATTAAAATAATAATGTAACCCTCTTTGCTAAAGTGGTGCCGAAACCTTGTTTAGCTAGAAAATACCTATAAAATATATGTTTATGTTGAAGGACCAAGAAGATAAAAATACTTTAAACACTAGTTTTTTTAATTAATAAAGTTCTTTCTTTTATGTAGGAGGAAAAAGTATTCCCATAATCTAAATATTTAAGTACACAAAGTAATTTTATTTTTAAATCACATCAGCTACTGATTAATCCACATGTAAATTTCTTCGGTACTTTTGTGAGTACAGAATAAATGTCAAACTCTGATGTCTGTCAATTCTTGTAGCAGAAATATAATTTTTCCACTGTGCCAGACAAGTGTTCTTCGTTCTTTTAACTGCATTTATTTATCTATCCATCTATCTNATATTCTACAATTAAAATATATTATCACATAAAGCATGAAAAATATAAAGAGAATAAAAAATTAACGCTTAAGTAATGTCGAAATTGAACTTCACTTTTCTTTGTAAAACCTACTGCACATCATCTCAAATCAACTGTACTCTGTTTATTACTATTGAGAGATTAATGTTATTTATTGCCTTAAATATGTTAGTATACTAAAGTCGGTAACAAATGTTCAAAACAGGAACCTCTAATTACCATATTATGGTTCCTGTCTGGTTAACTTCTGAACTGAGCTTAAACGATCTAAACTAACCATTAAGCTCCAAGCAGGAAGCTACAAAAGGGATGCAGCCTTGGTCCTAGATTAAAGCTTGATTTTTGTACCAACAAAAACGATTAGACTTACCAAATTTTAAAATGTATCTATTATACACAAGATTACTGGTGATATGAGCAACGAGGTCATACCCATCTTACATTATCAAATAAACAAATTCTTTGGTGACAATGCTTAAAAAGTTTTGTCACAGTTTTAAACAAGCGTGCATGGAAGCCCTGACTTTTACCTACAAGAAAGGATATTCAAGGAAAATTACTATATATGTAATAAGCAAAATTAAGGGAGAGAGTCGAATTTTGGGGTGAACATGGTAAAAAGCCGATCACTTTAATAGGAAACAGTCTTCAATTATTCCACCAATGATAAATATCATTTGAGCTGAAAGTCTTTGTTTGCAGTAGGGTCAGTATTAATTTCCGTCAGTATTAAAATGTCTGTGTTTTGTGGATAGAAAGAGTCAAACATAATGGATAGAGTGATATTTAGAATAGGCTTACATTTAATTATACCAACATTATACAAACAATAAAGAATGTGGGTTTTGTAGCAGTTTACAAATTAATATTAGCTCTTCACTAAAGGCTAACTTTAAGGAAATTCTTAGGGTTACCGAGATAAATAATAACCATTACTCCTTTATAATATTACCAAATGTTCAGAACTTTTAGATCAAGTAAACAATAAATCAACAACGAAACATAATCGGAAAATTGCATTTACTAACTGACATTCATCTTATTTAGTTTAATCCGAGGACAAAGTGAAATAGCCAATTAACCTTTAGAAATGAAATAAACCTAAGATTATTTAAGTAGCCGCTCAACAAAACTTTTAGAATCTGTTCAATAGGGTGGTATTTTGACGCAGTTGGAATAACTTGATTCAACTCTGAACACGACCATTGGAAAATCTGGAGATCAATTGGTCTCATAATATGCCTTGCCCATGTTTCCAATTTTCTCCCGTTTTTTCCATTTTTTACTTTTGTTGTTATATTCGGTGTACATAGTACCTGAGTACATGTGATACTGCAGTTCATTGGCTTTTTCAGCCCAGCATATTTTAAAAGTAGGGTTGAGATTCCTTTTAAAGTGGGTGGTAGGACCAGCCATGAATATCGTACAGCACCGAAAGATGAACTACTCCCTATTAAAAACTTAAAACCCTTTTATTTAGAAAATATCTTCAACACGATGTAACCTTAAATCTTATATTGCCAATATTGTGTTCCTTGATTAAGGTTTTTCTGAGATATATATTTTCTTGTAAACTTGGGGGTTTTTTTCGTGTTTATGACGTTTTCTGCAACATTAAGTATGATAGAAAGAAGGCAACATGTTCTGAAACATTTATGATTATTAATCTTGGTATTATACTTCCTTTTTTATTTCTCTTTGAACATTTATTTCTTTTAATTATTTGAAAGTCAATACTGCTATCATTGATTTATTGTAGTTTGTCTTGGTTTGACTGATTATAAATTTGCTGATCAGCAAATTTATTAGCCCACATTTATTTTAGTACCGGAACATATGAAATTGAGTTTATGAGGATCCGTGGCTTAATGGTTTGTGCAACTTCCCCGTAACCTATAGTTCCGGGTCCGATTCCCCGAACGAGCGACGTTGGAACTTTACAAAAGAAAAGGCCATCGGTTGGCGTCAGGAAGGGCATCCGGCCAAGAAATTAATTACTGCCAAATCCAAGTCCCTGTCAAGGGCACCGTCTGAGCCCCAGTTACTGGGGGAAAATGACGTTAAACAAAAAGACCCCCAAAAACAACATATGAAATTGAGTTTACATTTGACGAGCTTTAAGAGAAATACCAAAGAGGTCCTTCACGAACAAGCGCATTCCTTCGCAGAAGAATGGCTTGTGTGTCACGTTCAACTTACAGAGAAATTGTCCTGGTAGTTAAATTCATAACCTTATTTATTTGAATTCTTGTTTATATTCTGGGCAAAGCAATTCAATTTTAATCAAAATGTTGTTGGAAAAAGTTCTAAATTAAATGTCTTGGTGCCTGAGTCAGTTTACTTAGGGATTAAAATGTTGAATTTTGTGACACAACGATGCTTGTCTTAGTTTTCAGTTGAACTTCATTTAAATATGTCTTGTATGTAAAAATTAAAACAAATATTTTACTTAATAATTTTGTTACTTGCAAAATATTTGAAAAACAAAGTTGTGTGAAAGTTATTTCTTGCTTGCAAATGACATTTTCCGAATCTCTAAAATTTCCTGCTGTACGTAGTTGTACAAAATCACCAAGCTTCAGCGCTTTTTCTCTTGAAAATGCATCGAATACGATTCGAAACAGTTCATAGGTTATACAACACTGTTATGGGAACCAAACATTCCCTTGATTTCTGCACACCAATATAAATTGATTTGAAAAAGATCCCGACTAAGCTGCTTTGTTTTGTCTATTAAATACTTCGATTTGTGTTGAAAGGCGTCCTGCCTGCAACCTAACACCATTAACATTTTTAATATTTGGAGCCAAACCATGAAAGCAGCTTTAAACTAAGGTATGTGCCCAATTGGATTGTCAGACTGCAATCAACAAATCACAAACATAACATTTTCCAGATTTTATCAGTATCAAAGCACAACAAATCTGATTAAATCCAGCTTATACTTATATTTGATTACCAAAGCATAGCGAAAAACAGACAAACTTTTGGAACAAAAATAACTAATAAACAAAGAAAAGAAATATCAGACAAGGAACCTAACAGTAATAGGCTTACAAAAGGTCTAAGAGAATCATCTCACCACTTAAACTAGTGTTTAAGTGGCGAGATGTTGGTGTCACCTTTCATAGTAAATTTCAAGAACCAAATTTACAAAATAAAGAATTTGTTTGTTAAACAGGGGTTATGACTATGTCAAAACTATACTTGCTATGAAAATGACGGTATTTCTTTGACACTTTCTGTTCGAAAATAGCAATTAAAATGACAATGGCATGGCCAGCTTTTAAAAAACCTGACCATGCTCATTCAAAGGGTGAGTGGTTTGCCAAATTATTATATTACTAGCTGTTTTGATTGACAATAATGTCTGCCATTGGGCCTTTATTGCTAAGAGTTCACGGCTTCTGTTGCCATTTCCCCTGAAAACCCCAATTGTAACGGCCCGCTCGACTTTCCAATTTCCAGAGTAAGGTCCAATGGTAACTACAATCTATCACAAAACACTCCACTTTTCCCCTGTTGCATCATCGCTAACTGGTTGTAAGAAGGATAAATAGTAATAACTCCAAGCAATTGAAGTTACAATTTTGTACATTGAAAATTAATTCAGAATATGAAATATTATTCAAGTCCCTGAAATGAGTTGCAAAGACATCTTCTTAAAATTTCATTAATTTGTTATCGTTTTCACGAAATCCCTGGTATCGCATTCTTTGCCATATTCTATGTAAATTTCGTGAATTTGAAATTCATTTATTTAGTTAATAATTACCAATCAATAATATATATATATATATATATATATATATACTCTTCCCATTTGACGTCCCCTCTTCTTGGGTAAAATATATTAAGGTGCCCTAGATCAAGACCCATCTCCCTTTCCAAATGACATCTCAGATAGCAACTGTCCAAGTTAAGGCTGTCTTACTTCGAAGAAGAATAAAATATATTTAAATATTGTGTTTAGGTTTGTAATTTCCGTGTTGCTATTGCTCTAAATAGAAGCGATTTTCTTGAAATTAATTGTAAAGGAAATCGGAGGCTGGTCAATAAGCCTTTGTACCATAACCTTGTTTGTCTTTAGAAAAAGTATGGATTTTCTTACTTTTGACACCTTGCCAGTACCACATGCCAAGTAAAGAGAATTAAGTTGGGCATGGTCCATTTAGGACTGGGTGAAAAAATACCTGGAAAGACCAACCTTTTGTAATGTAGCTCTGCAGATTCTATCTCTCTGGCGCTTAAATGTCATATAGTTTCCCATAATAGACAATGCAGCTGTCATAAGGAGAAATTGGCACAATGTCATGGGAGGCGAAATTCAATTTACTGTCTTGAAACGTGAGGCCAACAAAGACCAACCTTTTGTAATGTAGCTCTGCAGGTTCTATTTTGGTACAGGATGTATTCTGGTGGGAAAGTGGTGCATACTACCAGTATATGATTTGGGCTTGTTTTTGTTGCTTTTTATTTTGCTACTACTCTTGCAGAGTTGAAGTCGAACAGTTGCCTTCGCCAGCGGTGAGAAAAAGGAAAAAGAGTAGATAAAGGAATCAAAAAACGTGATAATTAGCAGAGAATTTAAAAGACGAAAGAGAAACTGTATACAAAGCGCGAGAGGACTGAAGATATTGCCAAAGTTTCCATGTATTCAGAAAAAAACTTGTAAAAGAACAGTATCTTTTCCAACTGGTTCCAAAATAGTATTCGGATGAGCAATCGTAGCAAGACGTCCTCAGTGCTTAAAAATTCTCAAGGAAGGAGAAAGAGAGGAAAGATTGTTTGATTAATTGACATTGAAGCGCATGAAGAGATCACGAGTGTCGATCTTCTTAAGGTCAGGCTGTAGGACTGCACTATCGCCAGAATAAATCGATAGGAATATTAGCAAAAACTTAATAATTTAGTTGACAAAGAAAAAACAGGCATTGATTATAATCTCATATATTGATGGCTATTTTGGACGTGGATTCTCTAGTTGCTAATATTCCTGTTGATGAAAGGAATCAGATATGTACAAATGCGTTGAGATAAGGAAACCATTGTCATCATAGAAAATCCAAGTTTTTTAGAGTGTCTTAGACTTTCTGCCGTCCAATCTTATTTCACCTTTGATGGCGAGTTAGACAAGAAAGTAGACGGCGTAGCCATAGGATGACAAATATGACCATGTCTTGCTTATCATGAAAAGATGTGGCTAAAACAATACCCGGCCTAATGTAAACCTGTTTTCTACGGGAAAAAATCGTCGAAAGCATTTTAGTTTTATTTTCGTCACCGAAACAATTTTCTTTATCTTAGTCGAACATTATTGACCGACAGCGAAATATTTCATTTACATGTGAACAAGAGATTAATAGTCTCCGGTTGTTACGTATACAATCCAACGGTTATAAATTTATCATTAATATTTTAAGAAAACCAAATTTTAGTGGTATTTATGGTAACTTCTGTTAATTTCTACCTCGCAACTACAAATGGGAATTAGAGTATGTGCTAATGTCTTGCACATTAAACATTGTTACTGATTTTGGCAAGTTTCATCCGGAAGTACAGCCTCTCTACTACATTATTTTTAAAGGTTACTCAGCCTACATGTCGAATAGATGTGATTATCATTTTCTGAATACACGTTACGTTACCAAGGATGCAGTTAGTACTGTATTTCACTTTAATTGTGTTCTGATATTGAGAGTACGACTCACACAAATTAAATACTCGCTTGCTCACAACTTTCAGTAAATATTTGGGCTGCTGTAGACCCATCATTACTTTTTGGTGCCAAATGCGATTACGAATTTCTTTTAGATTTAAAGGTCTCATTCTCAATGCCTTGTGTTCAAACGTTTTGCAAAGCCTTATGTGTGACAGCTGCAATGCTGTCTATTATGGTAAACTCTATGACATTTCAGCGCGTTAGCTTCGAAAAAATTTAAGAGATTTCGCATTAACAGGAAAAGCTGTCACTAACATCACAAGTTTTCTGCTGGGTCATAACGTCCCACAACATGATATCGTGTCAATCCATTCTAAGAGAATTTTGCTCTTTATATCGAGACAAACCTCATTTGACTTTGAAAATTTCATGAAGATCTCTGTACTTATTTGGCATTGATAGATGGATTTATAAAAGTTAATTGTATATTCATTTTCTGGTTGGTCGTCGCTTTAGCATTGTAGTCTTTCAACGTTGTTTCAAGTTTGCATAAACAAATATAGACAGTTAAGAATGTTTTCAGCTTTAGTTAATGGTTTAAGTCAATGATCAAGGAGTCGAAATCAAATCGAATAATTTAGTCATGAAATGTCCTTTTCTTACATTTCCAAGGTCTGGTTAGAAACCACATCAAGAGATCTCTGGCTGCTAAACTTAAANAATATTTGGGCTGCTGTAGACCCATCATTACTTTTTGGTGCCAAATGCGATTACGAATTTCTTTTAGATTTAAAGGTCTCATTCTCAATGCCTTGTGTTCAAACGTTTTGCAAAGCCTTATGTGTGACAGCTGCAATGCTGTCTATTATGGTAAACTCTATGACATTTCAGCGCGTTAGCTTCGAAAAAATTTAAGAGATTTCGCATTAACAGGAAAAGCTGTCACTAACATCACAAGTTTTCTGCTGGGTCATAACGTCCCACAACATGATATCGTGTCAATCCATTCTAAGAGAATTTTGCTCTTTATATCGAGACAAACCTCATTTAACTTTGAAAATTTCATGAAGATCTCTGTACTTATTTGGCATTGATAGATGGATTTATAAAAGTTAATTGTATATTCATTTTCTGGTTGGTCGTCGCTTTAGCATTGTAGTCTTTCAACGTTGTTTCAAGTTTGCATAAACAAATATAGACAGTTAAGAAAGTTTTCAGCTTTAGTTAATGGTTTAAGTCAATGATCAAGGAGTATAATAATTTAGTCATGAAATGTCCTTTTCTTACATTTCCAAGGTCTGGTTAGAAACCACATCAAGAGATCTCTGGCTGCTAAACTTAAAGCCATTTTCATAGTCGTCCTGTTCCATAGGTCTCTTCATGCGCTTCTATGTGAATTAATCAAACAATCTTTCCTCTCTTTCTCCTTCTTGAAAATTTTTAAGCACTGAGGACGTCTTGCTACGATTGCTCATCCGAATACTATTTTGGAACCAGTTGGAAAAGATACTGTTCTTTTACAAGTTTTTTTCTGAATACATGGAAACTTTGGCAATATCTTCAGTCCTCTAGCGCTTTGTATACAGTTTCTCTTTCGTCTTCTAAATTCTCTGCTAATTATCACGTTTTTTGATTCCTTTATCTACACTTTTTCCTTTTTCTCACCGCTGGCGAAGGCAACTGTTCGACTTCAACTCTGCAAGAGTAGTAGCAAAATAAAAAGCAACAAAAACAAGCCCAAATCATATACTGGTAGTATGCACCACTTTCCCACCAGAATACATCCTGTACCAAAATAGAACCTGCAGAGCTACATTACAAAAGGTTGGTCTTTGTTGGCCTCACGTTTCAAGACAGTAAATTGAATTTCGCCTCCCATGACATTGTGCCAATTTCTCCTTATGACAGCTGCATTGTCTATTATGGGAAACTATATGACATTTAAGCGCCAGAAAGATAGAATCTGCAGAGCTACATTACAAAAGGTTGGTCTTTCCAGGTATTTTTTCACCCAGTCCTAAATGGACCATGCCCAACCTAATTCTCTTTACTTGGCATGTGGTACTGTCAAGGTGTCAAAGTAGGAAAATCCATACTTTTTCTAAAGACAAACAAGGTTATGGTACAAAGGCTATTGACCAGCGATTTCCTTTACAATTAATTTCAAGAAAATCGCTCCCGAGGAGGGCAATATGCTACTTCGTAGTTTAAAGCAAAAATTGAAAAAATAAAAGGTCGGCCTATTAAGTAAATGACTTTGCCAAAAGATGGCTGTTAAAAGGCAGTATAAAAACATCGATGAAACTAATATTATTTTTTTTAGTGTTCGGTTCTCGCTCCATCAAACGTATCTACAACGAAATGGTATTTTAATTTATTTGTGCCAGATAGATTAACAAGTACAACACAAATATAGAATTAAAACATAATATTCAAATTTGTTCTTGGACGGAAAATAGTTTCAACTTCTGTAGATGAACTGTTGATGTGGAAGACCCCATTTGGAAAGAGTAGGCACTATTGATCTAAAGATCTTCATCATATTTTATCGAATAAAGGGAAGGTTTGGATAGGAAAATGGTAAGCTATTCTTGATGTTGTTTGATTGTTAATTATTAAAAAAACAAATTAAGTGCAAATTAAAGAAATTGGTATATATTAGGATAAAGAATGCGATACTAGGGATTTCGTAAAGTGTTTAACTATTTCATAAGTTATTATGTAGATGCCTTTGCAAGTCATTTTAGAGACTTAATTAAAATCCTTGTGTACAGACTTGATCTTTAATGTACAAATCTGTAACCTAAATTACGTGAAAGTATTAATTCCAATCCTTCTTAGAACTGGATAACGATGGTATAGCAAGAGATAGTGACAATATTCTAAACGAAGGCAGAATATAATGAGAACGGAGAATTGATAAACGAGACATCCAAATTTTTTTGTAAACGATTTCTGTTACAAAGCATGTATATCGCAGTTATGATCACATTCATTGGCATTCGACTTGACCAACACATATTTTGTAGATAAAGAAAAATTTTCTTAGTTCTCTGCAAAGGTTCTCTGCTTTTGTACCAAAAATTTTATGTGTGGTTGTTTACGAGTTTAGGTCCCGGTGTAATGCAAATGACGTAGGCCGTACGTCCTGAAACTTAAGAGAGAATAAAACATGTGCCTAATGTTTATGGAGAAAAACTTAATATTAATGGAGCTTAATTAAAAAGACAGTGGAAAACTGTACTCAAAATTTTTAATTGTGATTTAAAAGGTGAAAGCATAAAAATTCCGAGCTGAAGCAGGAAATTTATATCGAACTTTTATCACCTCCCCTTTGTAGTCAAAAAGAATTTGTGTAAAGTTTATAACTGCTTTGGACAGCAAGTTACAAAAAGTGGACCTGCGTTCAACAATCCATCTACTTTCTCGTCAGCGAACAACAAAAATGTGGGGGCTTTCTTGAGCCTCTCTTTGTTTTCAATATTGATAAAACCTCGTTTTGACTTTTGCTTTCTTATTCTTCCGTCTTATGTGAAAATACCGCTATCATTGATTTATTACAGTTTGTTTTGATTTGACTGATTATCAGCAAATTTATTAGCCCACATTTATTTTAGTACCGGGACATATGAAATTGAGTTTATGAGGAGCCGCGACTTAATGCTTAGTGGAATTGCATAGCAACCAAGAGGTTCCCGCTTTGATTCCCAGAGAGGGCGAGGAGAATTTGGAACTTTACAAAAGAAAAGGCCATTGGTTGGCGTTAGAGAGGGCATCCGGCCAAGAAATTGCTCACTGCTAAAACGAAATCCCTCTGAAGGGCACCGTCTGAGCCCCAGCAGCTGGGGGGAAATGACGTTACAAACTCAAAAAAAAAAAAAATTCTAGTCCAGTCGAGTGCCAGCGAAAAAGTTTTCAACCAAATAAATGTGATTTTCAATGCGATACTCAAAATTATCACAGTGATAAAAGTGATTATACTAATAGTCATGGCATTGACGAAGAAGTTGGTAATTATACCAATGAAATGATGCCTAAAGAAGAACTTAGTAATGCAGAAAGTTTAAGTGAGTTGTTGTTGTTGTATTTAACTGATTTCATTACTGTTCTCATGCAACCACTAATCTAATAGTTTCATCCTAAAAGAACAAACCTATTGAATAGTTTGAACTTCACAAAAATCTGGTAATTATTATATGATTCCAATATGTGTAATGATTGGTACCAATGTGTGTTTAAAAACTTACTCTGCAGGGCAAATCCGAGATCGTTGTCAAAGATGAATTTTTGTCAATACATTAAAAGAGCCATTATAATGAGTATAGATGAATTTGCCTTTACTAAATATGTGTGGCAACCATTATGACTACAGCTGGTAAAATACAAAGCAGCCAACGGCATCCAGGCCTGTAGCCAAGATTTTCAGTAACGGATAGCAAAAACAATAATCTTTCTTCAAAAGACCATATACCTAAGCGGGTATTTCATCAATAAAATAATAAGGCTTACGCAAAACACTGAAAACGTACTGCTGTTTTTGTGTCTTCGAGAGACTTGTAAACTTTCTTACAGGAATCATATGAATTTTCGTGGTCAAGGATTGTTTAAAAGAGGTTAAGATAATAAAGATAATCAAGTGTATTTTTTCTTCCCATTCCGTACATTTTCCTTCAGTCAAACTTCTAGTCCTTGGTGAGATTTTCTACCTGCAGCTATCTCGTGCACTTTTTGGCAAATATGTGCTTGATGTTATCTCTATCGTTTTCAACTACCTAATAAAGATGAATAAATGTTAATGGTTCTTCTGTAATTGGCACTTTGCATATATTTTTTTTATGAATATCAGCAAATGTTAATTCTTTTACCCCCTCCCCTCACAATACTCAGAAAATTTACATCTGATCACCATCTGGCCACACCTAGCATCAAACTGAAAGTGCGAGAAGACAAAACAAGCTATTCAACCAGTCTCTGATATGACTAGTATGTGCTGTGAAAAACGAGGAGAATGATTAAAAATTTTAACAGTTTTCCAAAAAAACAGTTTGAAAGACTTAACAAAGCCAATGATTGTAATTGAGGAAATGGATTTAAAGGCATTTTGAGATTTTATACTGTAAAAATGTTACTACCTGCTACTTGCAGAAAAGACGCAGAACACTATTCATAGAAAATAAAGAAGCAACATTAAAACGCAGTGAACTGAAAGAAAGCGATAAAAAAACTGATACTCGATACCTCAAAAAATAATTTAAAGAGGGGAATCAAATTTATTGTGTCTCCCTGTTTTTTCTGTTTTTGGGATGATACACCTACGATTAAATTAAGCTAGTTCTTTTTAAAAGAAGCAGAGTACGTCAATCCGTATGAATCAATGGAACAGGCAAATAAACTCTAGCATTCAATTAGCTATAAGGATCAATCTCCAACAAACTTTCACAGACGGCAAATGAGAAATTAGCCCATTATTTATTATCCGTTTGTCAATATTTCCTTACCTTCTTAAAATTCATCAATATGCTTTTTAAAGTTTCCGCCAAAGGAAATTGAAAGTCATGAAAGAGCCAGGTAACATTTTCTGAATTACATTAGATTTATCAAACTTGGTGTAACAACATTGTAATCCGCAATGTTGAAAAATTTTATTGGACATATTTATTGACCGAGCGACTTTCTCAGTACTAAAGCCAGCTTACTAATTCAACATCGCAGAATACACCAAGTGTAATTCTGAAGTCAACAAACTTAAATAGCTACACTTTTTAAATAACAGTAAAGAAAAATTTGGTGCACTTGATTAAGGAAATGACTAATTTTGTACCAGTTGCAAAAGCAGTTGAGAAAAGTCTTCTTTACTACAATGAAAATGATTCAGTAAAATGTGTTTCAGGAGACCATTCAGGAAATTTAAAGCACCAGTTTCTCACTCTCTTTTCAGTGACAAGATCATGGAGATCAATAACTAAATCGTTAAATATATAGGAGAGGTGAAGCAGTAAAAGTAAAACCCTATTCAGGAGGAATAAAAACGTAACAATATATGAAACCAATATAGAAAAATTTGAAAATAATTAATGCAAAGAACTATTGATTGGAACATTACAGCTACCGTTGTCCAAATCAACATTCTCCTTATCTTCCGTTACAAGAAAATATTATTAATTGTAAATAAATAAAGAAAATAGACCATCGATAAAAGGAGAGAACAAGCCATTTTTCTGTCCATCCAAATTTATGGAGGCAATTTTCCGTAACTTCAGGTTAAAAATTTTATTAACAGCTACAATCACCTATTGATTTTTACTTTCCATCAATTACAAACTTTAATTTTGTTTCAACTGTTTTGAAAGAATAATTAGCAAAATTCTCATTTTTCAAACAATAAAGCTGTTATAGTTAAAAACCTCAATGGGACTCTCTCAAGATTTCAATTTGACTGATAAGGTGATTCAAATGGTACATCTTATTCCACAACAACAATAACAAAAACATCTGCTACTATTATTATTATTATTATTATTATTATTACTACTACTACTTCTACTACTACTACTACTACTACTACTACCACTTCTACTACTACTACTACTACTACTACTACTACTACTATTACTGCTACTACTACTACTACTACTGTTACTACTACTACTGTTACTACTACTACTATTACTACTATTACTACTACTACTAGTACTACTAATACTAATACTAATACTAATACTACTACTATTGATACTACTACTTTTTTCCAGCCTTTGGGCGTACGTTAGATGACAAAGCCTTGCATCTAAATCTATCCTATCTGGCTCCTATCACATCAGAATAGTTAAACCAAGTCCATTTAATGATATTATTTACCTATGATGTCCTTGATCTTCCTCTTTCTTTCTTTCCATTAATATTTCCCTCTGTCAAAACACTGTGAATGCTGTTTCTTGTAATCAGATATTCAAAAATTTGAGATATTTGTTTTTGTATTGCTTTCCTTAGTTGCCTATTTGTAGTGGCTCTTCTCGCCACTTCTGCATTTAATATTTTGTCTGTCAATGATATTTTTAGTAGAGTACGATATATCCACAGTTCGAAAGCCTTCAGACATTTTCAAGTTATTGACGTTCTTGTCCATGTTACAGCATTATAAAGTAATATTGGTCATATACAGCACCTCAGTTTTTTCTTTCTTGTTTCAAATAATGTGTTGTCGTTTGTTAATATGATTTTGTAAAAGTTATCTCGCAATTGATAATTTTTCCGATGATGCAAGCTTCATTCTTTCATCTGTGCTCAACAGTTGCTCGAGATAGATAAAGGAGGTTACATTTTTAAAGGAGTGTCATCAATTTCGATGGATCGATGTTATTTCTTGTGACTGTCTGTTATCTTACTTTTGTTAACTTAAAAGTTTGTGTCATATTCTGTGCATATGTTGTAGACGGTTTCTCATAAGTTCTGTAATGTCTTTGGTGTCTCCACGAGCTGGTTTATATCGTCAGCAAATTTAAGAAATTGTTTAAAATGTCATTTAGATATAAACAGAATTGGATTGTATGGTACACTTTTTACACTAGAAGTTTTAAAAACTTGAATATTGTCTTCTTAAAAGGACTGTTGTTCTTTATTATGCATTATCTTATATCATTCGTGACTTATTTCAAATCGACTGTTACTCATCCTTTAGGAGCAGGCAGAAAGCAACATCTAAAAGCCTCAAAGTCATTTTGTCTTACCATCACCTTTTTTACGATTTCTTGCTGCCCCTAATAATGCAGGCTTTTGGAGCAATTTTACACTTGTTTTCAAAACCAATTTTATCACATAACAGACTAAGTATTTTTGTCACTCTTCCAAAACCACCAGTACAATTTCCATTTTTTCCAGACACATTCGTAGTTTTATTTCTTGCTAAAATCTTGATATTTTACTGTTTATTCTTTTTTTCTCATGAAAACAAACATTTCATAATTTGGCTTTATCAACAAAAATACAGTATTTCTCAGTCTAATTGGCGAAAGTAATGTAAGGTTCTCTCGCCTCAATGTCAAGGTCACACTAAAAAATTGTTTCAATAATTGATATTAACATCATTATTAGGCCCAAAAAATGTAAGTCTACGGATATCACGATCATAGTGGGTGACCTAAATGCGTTGTTGGGAGTAAGCCAGATGAAGAAACTGTTAGAAAGTTTGGTCTGGGTACAAAAAATGAAAGGGGAGAAAAATTGGTTCAATGGTGTAAAGCAAATAAGTATTTCTTAACCAACACATGGTACTAGCAACATTCACGCAGATTGTGGACATGGCGTGTCCGGGAGGCGATGTCAAGAATCAGATTGACTACATTGCCATCAAGAAACGATATAGGAGTGCAATTCGACAATCAAAGGCGTACCCAGGAGCAGACTGTGAAAGTGACTACAACCCAGTCATATGCATCTTAAGGATTAGGCTGAAAACAACCAAGAAAGGAAAGGTAACACCAAGGATGGAATACAGTACCTTGCTAGAAAATCAAGCCATTCGAGAAGAATATGCTGTAACTGTCCAAAATCGATTTGAAATGCTTGAAAACCAAGGGAAAACGAAGTGAAAAACCTTTAAAGAAGTGACAATATCTGCAGCAAAAGAAGTTGTACCTAAACGCGGAAAAAATCAAAGAACAAGTGGATGAGAAACGAGATCTTTGACAAAATGCTCTCCAGACAACAGATTTTCAAACGCAGATGCGAGGAATACAAGTTGGTGAACAAGGAAATCAAAATAAAATGCAGGGAATCCAAAGAAATCTGGCCTAATGAACAGTTCGAAGAGTTTGAAAGATGCAAAAGCATTGAACAGGCCGCTATACACAGAAAGATTAAGGAAATAACTGGCGTCAAAGGTTGTTCTTCTACAGGTTGCATAACATCAAAGGATGGAAAAGTCATATTGGAAAGGGATAAAATCCTTAAACGCTGGACAAAATACATCAGAAAACTTCTTGCAGATGATAGAGGTAACAAACCAGAAATAAGAAAAACCAAGGAGGGGCCAAAATCCTTAGGTCCGAAGTTAGAGCCGCATTGCAAAATATGAAAATGAATAAGGCTGTAGGACCCGACGAAGTTATGACGAGATGATTGTTGCACTAGAGGACTTTGGTGTAGAGAAGCTTACTGATATTCTCAACGAGGTGTATGAAAGCGGAGAAATCCCAGAGGACCTCAGTAAATCGATCTTCATAGGCCTTCCAAAGAAATCTGGAGCAACTAAAAGCGAAATGCACAGAACAATTAGCTCAATAAGCCACGTGATAAAAATTCTACTTCGCATTTTGATGATAAGAGCAAGAAGTATGATAAGACCTGAGATAGGTAAAGAACAGTTTGGGTTCGTTCAAGATGCTGACACAAAGAGTGCGACCTTTGTTCTGAGAATGCTATCAGAAAGACCTGATGATATGCAGAAGGATTTATATGTGTGCTTTATGGATTACATAAATGCATTGGATAAAGTGCAGTATGAAGAGCTTTTTAACATGCCAGAATGTTTAGATCTGGATTTAAGGAATTTAAGAGTCTTGCTCAACCTTTACTGGGAGCAAACAGCGTGTATGAGAAATGAAAGTGAGACAAACTCATACACCAACATTAGAAGAGGCATTCGACAGGGACCTGTACTTAACCCCCACCTTTTCAACCTGTACAGTTAAATTATTCTTCAAGAGATAACACCATTAGAGAGGTTCTCGTCGGATGACACAACAATAACAACCTGAGATATGCCGATGATATTGTCTTGATAGCAGGGTCAGAAAAATAGCTACAAGAGATACTAGACAAAGTGGTTGAATCCAGCAAAAGGAAAGGGCTTATCATAAACTGCAAGAAGACAGGATGTATGATACTTAATAAACTAAAAACAAACAAACAGTGTAGGATACTGATCAGGGACACCCTAATAAATCAGGTACAGAATTTCAATTATATTGACAGAATGATAACTGACAATGGCAAATGTGAGCAAGAAATTAGAGGACGAATTGGAATGGCACAAGCGGCATTTTAAAAACTAGACAGCATAATGAAGAACAACAAAATTTCTATGATTACTAAGATCAGAATGCTAAACTGCTATGTGTCTTCTATCCTAGCATATGGCAGCGAATGCTGGACCCTGTCACAAAATATAGGAAAACGAATAGTAGCAGCAGAGATGTGGTTTCTTAGGAGAATAATGAGAATATCTTGGGCAGAAAGATTAACAAATCAGGAAGTGTTGAGGAGAGCAGGAACAAAACGTTTTCTTCTTGGAACCATCTGAAAAAGGGACGTGTAATGGGGAAGAGAGGGCTAGAACATCTCAGTGTGAGAGGCAAGATCAACGGAAAACGAAGCAGTGACAGACAAAGAATAACATACATGGCAAACATAAATAGATGGACGAACGTAGAGGAGCATGAACTGTTAACAGACACATCCTAAAATCAGTCAACATCCTTACAGGACATGGCACCTGAGAGAGACAGATTAGTAGTAGTACATGGTTACATAGATAACTAAGTTCCTTTGGTATTGGAGAGTTAACAAGACTCTATTTTCTTAGTCGTGCTTCTCAACGCCTTACTAAAGAGCATTATAATTCGCTTCTCATAGATGTAGGGCTACAGTCAGTACTTACCAGATAGAAAATTCTATGATCAAGTTTTAATGATCTCTTATTCTCGGGAAAGCAGCTCAGTAATCAATGAAACTAGCAGAATTATAAATAACATTGTTATTTATAATTAAACATGGTTATTTAAATAGAAAGCGCTCTTCTCAAAATATGTGCAGTACTACTTAGGACTATTTTCTGGACTTCGTTTAGTGATGGTTCTCCTGGAGTTGTCTTAAGGTAATCAGTGGTTCCTTTCTTTATTAGGCCTAGGGCACCCACTACTACTGGGATTGTCTTTATTTTCAGGTGCCACATCTTTTCAATCTCAATCTCGAGATCTTTGTATTTGGATAATTTCTCAAACACCTTAGCAGAAACATTCTTATCGGACGGTACACTCATATCAATAAGTAAGCAGGTGTTATTGCTCTTGTCCTTGACAATAATGTCTGGGCGGTTTGCACGTATCGTCCAAACAGTATGGACTGGAAAGTCCCAGAGAATGGTGACATTTTTTCCTTCTGTGACTGGTTCTGGATGGTGCTCATACCAGTTGCTTTTAGTTTCTATGGAGAAATGATTGAGAATTTTCCAGCGGAGATATTGACCAACCTTGTCGTGGCGGTTTATATACTCGTTGGGTGTCAAGACAGAGCAACCTGAGACAAGGTGGTCAATCGTTTCCAGCTTTTCTTCGCAGAATCTACATCTTTCGTTTGCTCCATTGTGCAACACATTGGCCTGATAATTACGCGTGAAAAGACTTTGGTCCTGAGCGGCAAGAATAAAGCCTTCCGTTTCCCCTTTNGTTTCTATGGAGAAATGATTGAGAATTTTTCAGCGGAGATATTGACCAACCTTGTCGTGGCGGTTTATATACTCGTTGGGTGTCAAGACAGAGTAACCTGAGACAAGGTGGTCAATCGTTTCCAGCTTTTCCTTGCAGAATCTACATCTTTCGTCTTTTCTGTTGAGCAACACATTGGCCTGATAATTACGCGTAAAAAGACTTTGGTCCTGAGCGGCAAGAATAATACCTTCCGTTTCCCCTTTCACTCCGGAGATCCTCAGCCACTGATGAGTAGTAGTAGTAGTAGTAGCAGTAGTAACAGCAGTAGTAATAGTAGTAGTAGTAGTGGTAGTAGTATTAATAGTAGTAATAGTAGTAGTAGTAGTATTAATAGTAGTAGTAGTAGTAGTAGTAGTAGTAGTAGCAGTAGTATTTGTGGTGTTAATAAGAGTAGTAGTAGTAGAAGTAGTAGTAGTAGCAGAAACGGCTGCAGTAATCGTAATGGTAGCAGTAGCTGGATTCGTTCTTGTACCCTTAAATATTTCTTAAGTGCAAGCAATGCCCAGCAGTCTTTGGTTTCAAGGATTACATTTTACAATCTTTTTCTGCTTGTCCCTATTATTACCATTTCAAAAGTCTCCTCGAGATGTGTCCACTTTTATCCTTTGAAATTCCCTGTTTATCTTTCTTGGCGTTGCAAACAAACGCCAAGATATTTGCCAAGAGTTTCAGTAAATCATTCAATTTGTCGTTCTCCTTACTTTACTTACTTTCTCTGTTTAACGTCTTCAGTTCCCTTGCGGGGTTCGACGGTTTACGAGGCTCCTCCACCTTCCTCTGTCAAAAACAGCTGTCTCTCTCAAATCCAATGTCCTCTTACAGCTCTTCCTTGACCTGCCAGAAGGTTGTGTATCATTCACATTCAGATTCAGCTCCTTTTTGAGGGGTTCACTTCCGTCACTCCTTCTGACTTGCCCAAACCACCTTAATCTCCTCCTTCTCAAACTGTCTATCAAATTGACTCCACATCTACTTTCAACCTCCTCGCTTCTGAAACTATCCCGCCACTGTACAACTGCCATGTATTGCAAGATCCTCCTGTCACAGTTCACTAGTGCTGTTTCCAGTCTATCGGCCATCCCTAAGAGCCATTCAACAGTACAGACCCGATCCAAGCATTATAAACCCTTCCTCTGGTTTTCAGTGGTATGCTCGTGCTCACAAGATGGCCAGCAATTCTCTCTACTTTTGCCAAGCAGCCGATACCCTATTTGTCAAAGTTCGTTCGGACCTAGCCTCAGTGTCAGGCAGGTCGCCCAGGTAAAAGAACTCATTTATCTCTTTCGCAATTTCACTCTTATGTACAGTATTCCTCCACAATCAATCATTTTTGACAACACCTTTCACTTTAGTTTAGCACGAGATTTTCCACATTAGGTTTCGAATTTCTCTTCGGAAGCATTTAATTGCCTCTACCCTAAATCTCTAAATGTCGCGATAACAGTGTCAATTGCAATATTGTTCTTCTTTTAAATGTAAACCTTTACTTTATATTTGTCCAACATATTACAAAAATCCTACCTTAATTTTTGTTGGCACAAGTATCTTGAGTCCATGTACAGAGTAACGGAGACTGTGACAGTGAGGTGAAAAGGCGTGTGCAGGCAGGATGGAATGGATGGCGGAAGGTTACAGGAGTGATATGCGACAGGAAGATATCGGCTGAATTAAAGTGAAATGTGTACAAGATAATAGTTAGGCCAGCTCTGCTATTCGGACTGGAAACGGTTGCAACTTCAAAGAAGCATGAACAGGAACTAGAAGTCGCTGAGCTAAAAATGCTCCGATGGTCACTTGGTGTCACTCGGCTGGACAGGATTCGGAATGAGAGAATAAGAGGCACAGCACTCATACGGAAGCTGGGAGAGAAGCAAAGAGAGCAGAGACTCCAGTAGTTCAGGCATGTCATGAGGAGAGAAGAAAATTATGTCGGAAGGAAAATGCTGGATATGAAAGTCCCAGGAAGGAGGAAGAGAGGCAGACCGAAAAGGAGATACATGGATGCTATCAATGAGGATTTGAAAGAAAAAGGATTGAGAGTGGAGGATGCAATGGACCGTGTAAGGTGGAGGAGATTGATCTGCTGTGGTGACTCCTAAAAGGGAGCAGCCGAAAGTAAAAGGAGAATAATAATAATTTTCGTTTGCGTTATGTATCACTGGGGAAATATCTGGATACATGACGTTTCTAAATTAAAATGAATCTTATTGTGTAGGCTGCATCGGTCTGTCTGAAATTATATTTGAAACATCTTGGAAAACTTTACTTATATGTGCAACTCAGAATCCATAACTGCAAAACCTGTCTTTTATATTTTGAAATTAGATCCTGTACAATTTAGTAGTTTATATCAAGATTGTATATTGTTTTACTGGTGTAGCCATAAATGAGCCTATCTTTATGATGTCGCTACTAGTAAAATAATTAATAATGGCCTCAATTCTAAAGAAGAACATCAAATCACGGAAGAAAGGTGCTAAACTACTATCGTATTTAACATTTCTATTACATTTAAGGCATAGTGTGCGTTTTATAGATGCGGTAAACCTTAATACACAATTGAACTTTCAGGAATTTATGGCATTTTAGAATGAAATCTAATTGTTAGTTTTAAGTTTTGTGATGTGGCTACAGAAATGACAAAAGGCCATCATCTATTTTTCCAAGAAATTTAGTATCCAAGATAATAAAAACATTGTTTCATCGTATTTTTACTAACTTCTCATTTACATCCCATCAACAGATAAACAAATATAATTGCAGAGTGCTCAATATTTACTAAAATAGAGCCAATCTAAGTTAAACTTATATTTCAATATTTCTGATAAAAGTACATAACTCTGAGTTTCTTGCTTACGCATTCATCAGATGTACACAAAAAAACCCTGCTAAAAATCTATGCATTATATAAAGTGTTATGTTCTTGTGTTTTTTTGAAAACAAGAACATAACACCAATTTTGAAGTGGAAAGTAATCGATCATGCCCATCCGCATGTTAATGGCAGCAAAACGTGCAACCTCTGTCTGACAGAGAAATTCCACATAATTCCGTCCAAATTGAAACTATTAAACAAAAGATCCGAACTAATCTCTACATGTCGACACGTCAATAAACACCTTTTAAAGAATTACAAATCTATCCCACCAGACAATTGAGAATTTTAATGATTTTTTAATTACTTTATCAACTTTACATAAGTGCACAGATTTTTAGCAGTTTTTTATGTGTACATCTGATGAATGCGTAAGCAAGAAACTCAGTTATGTACTTTTATCAGAAATATCGAAATATAATTTTAACTTAACTTCTCATTTATAATAGCTTCAAACCTGTTTGCTTGATTATTTCAAAAATGTAACCTTTGCTTACCAAGCAATCTACGGGAAGGAAGAATTAGCTCAGGTCTCTCCTTTCTATTTTCTATCGCGTCGGGATTTGTACTTTATACATTTTTACATGAATTTTCTTTTCAAGTTTTGGGTCTTTTTGCAGGCTCGGAGAATCGGATCAGCAGCATCTTGGTTACAATGAAACTCCACAAATCATAAAGCCATGGTTTGTACATGATTACCTGCGCACTAATACAAAATTCTCTATGCAGTTAGAAAATAGCTGGCTAATTTAGATAATGAGCAATAAAATGTAATCAACAAGAGAACATAAGGTATTACAGAAAATGAAATAAAAAGTAACCTTAAAAAGCCTTAATTACATGGAACACGATTTATATCTTAGAAAGCCTGCTGTAGGGATAACGAGATTAATAGTATATTTGAACAGAAATAGGCTACCACAAGTTGCTAAAGATTGTCACTACAGTTTTTCAAATCCGGGTCGTTTGCTTCTCAGTCGATCGACTAATCCATTGCACTACTGATGAGAGCAATGAAAGAGTGGCCAAACCTTGAATTCCTTCAACTCAGCAGTTCTCTACAACGGTACGGCAGTATAATTGTTTGTTGCCTGGGCCTTTCGCCTTTATTAGAGCCATGCTATGTATACACATAATCAGTAAGGCGTGCTTATTCATTACTACGATAGTGTTCATTGATTTTTGGTTAAAGTTATATTACATTTTTTCATTATCCTACCTGCATTTTCTTGTCACGTTTAAAAATAACTTATTATTATTATTATTATTATTATTATTATTATTATTATTATTATTATATACGTTATTTTTTATGTTGGAAATGATGAATTTTTCAACTTTTGTAAAAAT
Source organism: Morbakka virulenta (assembly GCA_003991215.1). NCBI lineage: Eukaryota > Metazoa > Cnidaria > Cubozoa > Carybdeida > Carukiidae > Morbakka > Morbakka virulenta. The sequence continues at coordinate 1,359,299 of RDPX01000178.1, read as the reverse complement.
GTTTCTGAGGCAATGTCAGAACTGATTAGTCTAATTTGGTATCTGTTATGATCTTTTAAAATATCTTTATTAAAATAGATTTGTGACTGTAGTAAGGCATCATCACCTCAAACATTCATTTTACGAGTAGATATGTAATAAAAAACATCTGCTACGTGTTGTGCATTACCCAATTTTATTAAGCAGTAATCCTACTTTCTTTAAACAAATTAATGCTCACATTGGTTTTAATCACTTGATAAAGCCTCGGCATTTTCCACTTTGCTTCCTTACATATATTTTAATACCTTAAATAATGTTATTTCCTCACGTTTTGACAAGTTGAGGATTTTATCCAGTAAACATAATTATCTTGTTGCGTCACACAGCATGCCAATTTGAAAAATGTAATGAAATGCCGTTGTATTATTCTGTTGTGTACAAATAATAAACAATGAATAACAACAGTCTAATTATAAATCGTGGTATTATTAAGTGCTTAAGGGTGCTCTTCAAGAGACAGTATGCAATAATGATGAAATTGAAATTCAATTCTATGGTTTAAATATTAAAATATGTATTATATGTTGGTATTATCTTTACATTAATAATAAAAACTTAAATGATCTGAAGATACCTGGAGCCAGGCTCTCGTAACGATTTATTGAATACGCAATACATACGAGTGTCCAGTAACGTGAAGTGCTACAAGACTAACAAAGTATAAAGCTAATAGTAGCTAATGTGACGAAGTTTTAGCGACATGAAAGGTTGATAAGTGTGTTAAATAAATGTGGGTTGGAATAGATTCTTTAAAAAGTGTAAAAAGTATACTGTAAGTAGGCTTTTTATCTACACGTCTTCTATCATCTCAGCTGTATTTTGCATACACACAAATACGAAAGACAACATTTTCAACAGCTTTTTTCCTTTAAAAGAAGGGCATCTTTTCTTAGTGGATGCAATAATTATTCGGTACATTTTAACTGAAGCTGTTAAAATTCAAAAGGGAAAGTAGAAAAGCTTGAAATGCATGCAACAAGGTTGTGAGGATCATAGAATATAGCGTTGACCAGGCAAAACAAATGAAATAAACAATAAAGTATTCAGCAGACTTGGTGTAGCATGCTTCCAGCCCAGCCCCTCATTAGGGAAAGTGTCAACAAAGAAATTAGGTATGATGTAGTGTCTTAGACATTACGCTATAACTCAGCCACCGCGTTATTTAAAAACATCTTTAAAGTCACTTGCAGTTATTGCCTTTATGCTGATCTGGTGAGATTTTTTGTTCCTACTTGCTTTTCGCGAAGAATTTGTAATACAGTGGACGGTGATAATCGAAACAAATCTATAAACTAACTCAAAATTGAAAGTGGGCTATTGTAGTTTACCCATTGGCCCAATTAAATTAAACAACACAAGCATAACACTTGTACGTCTTTGTTCTAATCTAGCTAAATTTTCTGTTTTTCTTGTGATTTTTGAGTATATAAGCAAGGCTAGGGTTATGAGTAACTGGACCTCCCCAACTTTAACAATATATTCTCTGCAGTCATCATTTGCTGTACTCACTGTAATTTTTGGAGTCGCAACAAGTCCAAAATCAACCCTCTTTTATTTCTACTCACATATAAAGATTCTCAACTAATCCATTATTTTATTTTCATACTACTAGTTTGATGATGCAATCAATATTTTTATTGGAAATATTTACTTTTTGTCACCAGGGCAATGAAGTAAGTTACTGAGATGTTTTACACTGTGTAAAATAGAGAAAAACAAGAAAAAAGCGTTTCTAAAATGCAAAGTACACTTATACAAATTTTATTACCTTAGCAAAATCATTTTTGCCATCACCAGATGTCCTAAGTAGAGGTGTAGCTAATAAATAAGGGTACCATAGCAAATAACCAAGTGTCGAGAAATCAACAATAAATAAGGGTACCATAGCAAATAACCAAGTGTCGAGAAATCAACAATAAATAAGGGTACCATAGCAAATAACCAAGTGTCGAGAAATCAACAATAAATAAGGGTACCATAGCAAATAACCAAGTGTCGAGAAATCAACAATAAATAAGGGTACCATAGCAAATAATCAAGTGTCGAGAAATCAACAATAAATAAGGGTACCATAGCAAATAACCAAGTGTCGAGAAATCAACAATAAATAAGGGTACCATAGCAAATAACCAAGTGTCGAGAAATCAACAATAAATAAGGGTACCATAGCAAATAACCAAGTGTCGAGAAATCAACAATAAATAAGGGTACCATAGCAAATAACCAAGTGTCGAGAAATCAACAATAAATAAGGGTACCATAGCAAATAACCAAGTGTCGAGAAATCAACAATAAATAAGGGTACCATAGCAAATAACCAAGTGTCGAGAAATCAACACTCTTAAAGTAAACCAAAGTATTACAAATAGCACAAATATACAGCTGAAAATAGAAAATAGCTTTCTCTGTCATTGTCGCTTTTTAGATTTGTTGGTATCAAAGTGATTTTTTTGTTTCATCCTTGAGCTTAATCTTAGTAAAATCACTTAGTTGTTCTTTTATAGGTCATTTATTTCTAATTATTTCATTACCTAATTATCTAATTACCCATACGGAAGTCAGCTCATTACTTAAGAATTGTCAACCAAGCATTATTTCATAATTCCCACCAACAAAATCTTCTGTAGGATATCACGTCGACTGACTTTGACTGATTATTTTTGCATAATCTTCTCAGATCCTTGCACGTTTCTTCTAAACTCTTTATTTCCATTGATCTCGATCAGCAGCCATTCTTTCAATTGCAGGAAGAGGAATGTTGAAGTCCTCTCATATTCGGTCTTTCCATCGCTTTGGGTCTACCCTTAGGTTTTTTCCTATCAAAATCTTCTTTGTAGGCACAATATATGTTACTTGCATCACCTCTTCTGATGACGTGACCAAACCGAACTAGTCTTTTTTATCTTTACCATTTCGATAATTTGTTGTTTTACAGATGAGTGTTTTTCTAACGGTGCTCGTTCTCACTTTGTCAATATCCTATTCCCGAGCATTTTTTTAAAACAGTCGTTTTCAAAAACAGTGAGTTTTTGTATATATTCTGCTCGCTGTGTCCAGGTTTTAGAGGCATAGATGGCAATGGGGAAGATCAGAGAATAAAATAATCTCATCTTTTAAGAGTTTGCCAGTTGTCTGTTGTTCAAGATGGAATGATTAAGTCTGCCGAAAACAGATGATACAAGCACGATTCTTCTACTGATGTCATCACTTGTGTTTGGGACAACTGAACCCAAAAGTACAAGCTGTCAACCTTTTCCACATTTTCACTGCCGAGAGTTACTTCTTTTTCTTTTTCATTTGACATTACTTTGCATTTGGAAGCGTTTACTTTCAGACCCCATTTTTCACATGCCTTTTCAAGTTCATTTGTAGAGTTGACGTTTCTCGAAAATCAATAATACTAAAGTGGCATCATCTGCACACCGCACATCTGATGACAAATTTGACCGAAGATGGAATTGGGTCAAGCTGGATAGTTCATCCTTTACGAATTCAAGAAACAGGTTGAATAATATGGGTGAAAGAATGCATCCTTGCCGTACACTAACCTTTACTTTAAACTAGTTGGTAAAGTTTCTATCAATTATTACCGAACATTGAGTATTATCATAGATATATCTTATAATATTTATTATTTTAGGATGTACACCGATTGATTTTAGCATTTTCCATAGTGTAGCTCACCATAGTGTCGACCGTTGCTTTGAAATCAATAAAGTGGAAGGGGAATGGTATTTTGCCCTCTTTTGCCTCAATTATTTGGCGAACTATAAAAATTGCTTCTACTGTACCTATTCCTGGTCGAAACCCGTACTAACTCTCTTTCAACTTAGTTTATTTTGTTCTTCATGTGTTCTAAAAGAATATGTAGGAAAACGTTTTCTGGATTTGACGTAAGGGAGATAGCTCCGGTTCTCTCATAAGCTTGTCACCTTTCTTGTAGATTGGTGTTACAATTATTTTGAAAAAATCTTCAGGCGTTTTTTTGTTGTCCAAATCAAGTTAAAGACTTTATATAGCATAACTACCATTTTTTCACCACCGGCTATAATAGTCTCTGTCGTCATTTTGTCATATCCTGGTGCCTTCCTTTTATCACGTCGTAACACTGTAATTATAAGTTAGTAGTGTGTTTGATCTGTGGTCTTGTTGAAATTTATCACAACTTTTATTGATTTTGATCAGTGTTAATCAATAGCAGCGTGTACTTACTGGTCTGAACAATTATTAGCCCTCTATAGGATTTAATCCATAATATTTGAAGAACAAATTTCAAGTCTTTAATATATCTCACATTATGTTTACAAACTTTTTAGAAAATTGAAATAAGAACCTTACTGCTAAACTTGAAGTCACAAATTTACAAACGCTCTGTGTTCACACCAGTTTTCAATAAAATTGACTTTCGAAGAGATTTAAAGTCAGCAAATGGAAGTTGACCTCAAATAGGAATTTCATTTTTCCATTCATTAAAAAAATTATAAATTGATGTGTTGAAAATCTCGTTCCTTCATTAATATTTAGCGAGCCTTTAGGTGCAGTCCTTTACATTTTCGTATAGAACGACTCTTTGAATGGCTAAGCTTTGAATGGCACATGTTAACTCATATTTAATCAAATTTTACACCTTTTAATTAGAGTGACTTTATTCCACAAAAAAGACAGGTATATATCTATATTTATCTAGTATCGAAATATAGTAAATGTAATTTTTTAAAAAAAGACGTTTATCAGGAGTCAGCTGCATTTTATTTCAATTTTTTGTGACACTTTTTTGAAATCAATTATTCTTAAACAAATTGCACTTTACTCAATTATCTTCAAAAAAGTAATAACCAATGGCTATATTTCTGTTATATTATTGAAGCTATAAATGTATTTTCAGTGTTTTTGCACATAGCTTTGCAACGATTGCTAAAATTTCTCCTGTTATTTCAATTGATTTCCAACCATCTGAAATGCAGTATAGAAATTGATATTACTGAATCTGTAAACCACAGCAATCGTCGCTTCACTCTTAAGCAGATCTTTTTGTTACCATAAGTTTCACTTGAATCGTCCAGTTTTTCCAAAGGTTCCTATTGTTAGACGTCCAAATCACTCATACAAAACTGAGCTTTCCGTAGAGAAAGACCAGATCAATTCATTGCCAGCTCAAATAGAAGGAAAATGAAAAAATAGTATGCTACAGAAAGATAGCAATTGGAGCTGAAGAAAAATTAAAAATATTTATGAATAAAACTGGGTTTAAATTAGTGCCTTCGGCTAGCATAGGCACATACCCTATCACCTTAGCTATCAACGTTAAGTTCTTACCTATTTATTTGCTTAAACCTCCCCTAACAGTCAGTCGGGTCAGCAAATATCAAGGTCCCCTAATTTCGTTCGGTTTGCTGCAGTCCTTGAGGCTGACTGGTGAGTAAGTCTTTGTTCTTCAGGTCACTTGAAACATTTCCTCGCCACAGTAGGGCGCCCGTGGTTCCGTTTCGATTTTGGATTAAATGCAAGACAATTCTTGGAAGTGAGTTTGGCAGGATGCAAATGAGTTGGCCAAGCCATCTTCACTGTCGTATTTTGGATCTTTCTTTAATTCACTCAAGTTTTGTTCCTAAGGTCTTCGCTGAAGTTGCTGTTTGGCCAGAAGACTCTAAGATTACTTCTCAAGCATTTGACCCGGGAAACATCTAGCTTGTACGTAATGCCTACTGTCGTTTTCAAGCATTCTGACCCGTATAAAAGAAAATGGATCACGTTACTTCTGTAGATCTTGATTGATTTCGGTGTGGATATTGTGGTGGATGGACTCCAGACCAGCTTTAACAAAGCGAATGCCGGGTCTGTATTGCTGATTCTGCCTTTGAAGTCAGCCTCTGAGTCATCAATTTCTTTTATTTTGCTCTTAATAAATAAAAACTCGTGCATGTTCTCTTACAATGTACCATAAACTGTGACAAGAATGTTCTTTGTGACATTCTTCTGGAGGTCGTGAGCCTTCTTGCTATTGATTTTGAGTTCCCATGGTACTGGTTATATCGCTGAAATTCTCTGCTTTTTGTTGGATATCCTGTCGCCTGTTGGCCAGCATATTAGAGTCAATTGGATGCCTTGGGTAATGCTACGCATCAAGTAATCATTGGAGAAGGGAAAAAGATGTTCAAACGGGATTCTTCCAGATGCTGTAGTGTCAGAGCATCGTCTAAAGCAATAAGGGGTGAAGATTGTCAAAAGATCTCTCAAATTCTATAAACACCAGCTGTAGTAGGCTTTTCCATTCAAAGGACTTTTCCAGGGTCTGATGTAACACAAAACTGTGATCTATAAAATGCCATATTTTCCAGAGGGTAGTCTTTTCTTGAAAAAGAATGGAATCCATTGCCGCTATGATAATGAGTTACCACCTGTATAGTCAAAATGATCTTCCTCTTTGGACAACTTTACGATCAGTCTATTTCTCCAGCCTTCTGTGGTTGTTTCCTGGTTTCAAACGTCCTGTAATATGTTAATATGAGAAGAAGCCCGGAGTCGATCTTTTTTTGCTAGTTAGTTGATTATTTAGAAGACTTCTTCCGAGATCATGGTTAAACGTTCAATTTTTTGACACAGCTGTTCTTATTTGGCTTCTATACATTTCTATTTTATATGCTTTTTGATTAACTTATATTATACATTTTGCATCATCCAAGACATCGTTTGTCCTGACAATATGTCTTTTTTGCAGATATGTTGTTCTGTCACATGCTGAAAGCATAATAAATCGCCGATGGAAACTGACATAGCAGTCTGGCTAAGGCAGATTTTCAGTGACTGCCTGTTTTACATGTACTAGTATCCCCCTTTGTTTTCAGCGACGTTGATCGATCTTCTTCCCCGAGTTTGGTATCTTTTCTTTCTCAGAGTTAATAGGGAATATCTGATGATGGGGTTGATCTCAAGGTTTATTTTTGGTTCTTGGGTATGACTGCAAGCGTTTACCTTCATTTCTTAAACGTTTAATATTCAAAAATGAAGTCGATGAGGATCCCTGATCCTAAATGGTCCAAGTATATTTCCTCAGTCAGAACTGAGACAACAATGTGTTTGTAACAATTAGGCTTGCATTACTGTATTATTTTTTGTTCCATTAATAAATATTAGTAGGCTGATAAAAAAGTAATTGGTTTTAGATTACCCTTGCCCATAATTCTGGTAATTGACTTTCTTGTTGGTTTGATTATAGCTGCTCTTGAAACAGCATTTTGTTAATGTATGTAACTTTACTTGCTCAAGACTAAAAATGTCCTTTGATACCTTATTTGATATGCTATGGCATTGCAGGTTTCATAAAATAAAATTTGCTGGTTGTCACAAAGCTACTATCTACAGCCTTCCTTTCAAATTACAATCCAGCAGCCTAACATCTCACTACAACTGTTTTCTTATCTTAGATTTTCTTTAGTACCGACGCCTCTTTGCAACCCAGAAATTTGATTAGCCCGAGTTATTTCACCCGAACAAGAAATTTTGGACCATTTACTAAGAGGCTCTCAACTGAGGAGGATTTATCAAGCAAATTTCCTCAATCTACCTACTTTAAAAAGCAAAGTACATCTTGCACAGGCCATAAAACAAATTGTTATGGCAGTTACTACTAAATTTGTTTTGTTTGGAAAAAATAAAAGTCACTGTGAAGATGAAAACACAAGCAGCATTCAAAAAATTTAATGACTGACCTAAAAAAATTCGATTAATTCTAGTGAACCAAATGTATTTATTTTAACACATTATATAAATAACGGGAAAAAATCACGATAACTATAATAACCTTTTAAGTAGTCACTATATCTGTTACAGTAGTGATTACGATTTTGACTTATTATATCAAATTTATTCACACATTGTCCAATATTCAAAACAAACTTTTAGCTAAACGTTTCAAACATACGAGTTAAGTCTGCAAAATAAAGTACTGATGTTATTGTTGATCATTTTTGTTGTCCCAAACAGTGTAGTTCAAGAAGTGGACACTCGTGACTATTTTTAAAGAAAAACAAGCAGAAAATATAAGTCGTACTAGATCTGAACAACTGCCTGTAGACTTTATGTAAAGCTGTTCTGACGGGTGGGGTGGAAGGAATTCATTTCAACCATCTTATTTTTGTCAGCCTGACTTTTGTTTAAATGGGCCATCCTTTCTAGTTTTATTTACTCTTTACCGAAACTTCAAGCACGATTTATTGATAGAGTAACAATTAATTTCAAAACAAATAAATCGAAAGAGTGGTAATATTCAACCTAAAGGTGTTTTTTGTTTTTTTTTCATTCTTCATTTTCAGCTTCATTCGCTTTCATTATCGTCATACACATGCACCTTCGCTCATCACAGTATCTTACTTCTCTATGTGCGCATGGCCAAAACTGCTCCTCATTATTGCCTTAAAATAGGAATCGACATAGGGAGTGGATATATTCAGCGATCTTTGGAAGAGAAACATGTGTCTACAATTACACACACACACACACACACACACACATATATATATATATATATATATATATATATATATATATATATATGTATATCCGTTTGAATTTTTTTTTATTTCGTTCCCTATTTTTCATCTTTTTTAGGCGCTCTTTTAGAACCTTTATTGACAATATATATAGGTATGTGATTTATACTTTCGTTTTATATTACAACACAATATCGCTTTTCTATGTTTGACTAAAACCCAAGGCGCCTCTCAGGCTATTCCTTTTCCAACTAACTTACATGTCCAAACGATAACACAATATTATTAATACCTTAACCAAAAGCCCTTTTGCTTTTAATAAATTCTTTATCCTCTTGTTTATTCAATTATATTGGGTAATAGGAAGCCTCCCTTTCATCTGTCAACACAGGATAAAAGAACTCTTTTATCGTCGGTCGAGCATATTACCAAGGATTATTCCGTCAACATAAAAAGATAAGTATTTGCTCTAAGTCAGTAAAAGCTCTGAATGGAAAAGAAATTCAGCTGCAATTTTGTACGATTAAACGTTTCCTTTCGGAAAAAGCGTGAAGATCCTCTACAAAATGTGTCTAGCATATTTAAGTTTCTTTAAATCACAAATGCAGTATTTTAAAACATAAATACTTGCTCTGCATTATACCGAGATAAACTTTTTAAAAGCCTAAATACCCTTTTACGACAATGAATTCTGTCTCGCCTTCCTTTTGCCGTAATGCGGATTGGCTTTATACAAAGGAGTCGAATTTGATTATTTAAGTCTATCACTTCTAGAACAGCAAGGTCTTTGGTTCGAACATATAATCAACATTATTTAACTGAAATTGTAAATTTTTGCTGATTATCTTGAGTACAACCATACCGTGGTTTCTTTAAAGTATCTTTAGCAAGTTTTTGCTTCGCTTCCAGGGAAAGTTCTTCAATGCGTATTCTTCTATTTCTGGTAATATCCGAAATAAGTGGGAGAATGTAAAATAGTCGCTTGCGTAATCAGTATTGATAATAGTTATAGCTGGCAACCTTCAACAGGGATACAAAAATGTAAACAGGGTGCAAGGTGTATCACTAAAAAAAAGCATGTGTATCACTAACACTTGGTGTATTCAGATGCTCTATGTTGATAATGTATTCCGGAACACCAAAATGTCGACCGATTTATCAAAATAATTTCAACTATTTTAATCGTTTTTATAAAAATTTTACGAATATGAAGTAGCAGGAACAATTAAGAACCTTATTGTTGTAATATTCTATTGAATGACAATTACATGTATTCAAGGTTTACTGCACAAAACAGCATAGTGTTGACGTCATGGTAATTCCTGTTGCACTGAATGGATCATTTTGCCTAAAAAACATGCTGTATCACTGAAAAGTATGGTAATTCTTTTAAGCATTTTTGATAAAGGTAGAAAACGCTTAACGTGCATCTTCAACAAGCACGGACCACTAGAAACCTAGTGGGAGATTTTTAAGAGGTATCCACGAACATTAGGTATTTTTAGACTGTCAGTAGTGCTGTTATACGGAGTGTTTTTGTACAACAATATCTGTCTTTTGAGATTGCTACTACTTGTCATCCATTCAGGTCTTTGGACACTTATTCCAACGGGATATATTATGTCAAATTCACAAAGTTGTTTCATGCGTAAAGGAAAAGGCAGCATACAATTTCAACCGCCTTGAAAACACAACAAAAAAGCCTTTTATGCCAGCTAAAAATTGTGGACCCAATAATAGTCCAAACTTTGTAAAGATGTTGAGAAATGTTTGGCGGGCGATTCAAAAAAATTTGAACAACTGTTTTAGACTTCTCAACCTGTAGCCATTTGAGCAAGTGAGACAAACAAGGTGTAAAAAATCTATGTACATAGTTTCGCGAGGTTCCTTTTGGTCGATTCATCGATGTGCGACAGATATTCCAAGGACGGCTGTAGTACCTTTTCAGTTATTTCAATTAGGAGCTCAACAGTCATACAACGATTGATTGATGTAATCATCTTTTACGTCCAGATCAGAGACTTAAATTTACGGATTTATGTACCAAGTTTGGCATGGCTGGTATTAAGATAACGTAGGGAAATCAATCAAACAGCAACAAAACAAGAAAACTTAAAATCATACTGGTATACTATTCTAAAATATCTGGTGTTTTAGAATTCATTCTTGAGATCTACCATTTGTACCTTTTAATACATTTGGTGTGTATCATTGGATTATAATCTAAATTATGGCACTTCTAGTCAAACTTTTTTTTTCTTTGAGGCTCAGGCGGTACCATTCATTGAGGATTTTGAGGATTTTCTTGGCCCAATGCCCTTCCTGACACCAACCAATGTCTTTTTCTTTTTCTTTTGTGAATTTCCAAAGTCTCCAGCTCGGGGAATCGAACCCGAAGTTCTTGGTGACGGTGCAGTTGCACTAACCATTAAGCCACGGCCCCTCAACCTCTCCTCAACTTCCAGTCAAATTATAACTTGAAAGTAGAGTTGTATAAGTAAAGGTTAACTGTATGTTCTCATGTGAATGATTGATCTTTTTTACCACATAATTTCTGTTTTACATGCAAATTTGCTACATCAAGAGGTACAATTTCTTTTTATTTAGGAAAAGTGAGTTTTATAGTAATTGGGAGGCCTGGACCATTTTTTCGAAAAATTAACTTTTTTTAAAAAATAAATACTTTCCAAAAAATTTTCAAAAATATTCAAAAATTCAATTTTTTAACAAATATTTTTGCAATTCTTACCCTTTATTTGATTCATTTCTTTTAATTTATTTCATTTAGCTCATTTTATTTATTCGAAGAATGCTAAGATCAGCTCTTGGACATAGCTGGAAAGATCACATCCGTAATGAAGATCTTACGGTCACCTTCAAAAAGTAACCGACAAAATCAGAACTAGAAGGTTGAGACTAGTAGGACATCTTGAGAGACATTCTGAAGAAGTGGCACACAATTTGGCATTTTGGTTACCAACACAGGGTAAGAGAAATAGAGGGGCTCCAACAACAACATTTGTACAACTGCTGGAGAAGGATACGGGACTGACGGTCGAAGAGATGGGAAATCAAATGATGGACAGGGATATTTGGCGGATGATGGTAGGTCGAGGCACTTTGGCCTCGACCTAGATAGATAGATATTTATTCGATAATTATTTAATTGAAACAATTTATGAAAACAATTTAATTCATTTATGATAACCACTTATAATAATTGTTTATGATGTATGTTGTCCTATGTACAGTACAGAACAAAACATTATTGATGTTTTAGTCTCTTTAATGTTAACAATCATTAAGTTTAACCACTGAAACAGTAGCATAATTTTGCTATNAGGTTAACTGTATGTTCTCATGTGAATGATTGATCTTTTTTACCACATAATTTCTGTTTTACATGCAAATTTGCTACATCAAGAGGTACAATTTCTTTTTATTTAGGAAAAGTGAGTTTTATAGTAATTGGGAGGCCTGGACCATTTTTTCGAAAAATTAACTTTTTTTAAAAAATAAATACTTTCCAAAAAAGTTTCAAAAATATTCAAAAATTCAATTTTTTAACAAATATTTTTGCAATTCTTACCCTTTATTTGATTCATTTCTTTTAATTTATTTCATTTAGCTCATTTTATTTATTCGAAGAATGCTAAGATCAGCTCTTGGACATAGCTGGAAAGATCACATCCGTAATGAAGATCTTACGGTCACCTTCAAAAAGTAACCGACAAAATCAGAACTAGAAGGTTGAGACTAGTAGGACATCTTGAGAGACATCCTGAAGAAGTGGCACACAATTTGGCATTTTGGTTACCAACACAGGGTAAGAGAAATAGAGGGGCTCCAACAACAACATTTGTACAACTGCTGGAGAAGGATACGGGACTGACGGTCGAAGAGATGGGAAATCAAATGATGGACAGGGATATTTGGCGGATGATGGTAGGTCGAGGCACTTTGGCCTCGACCTAGATAGATAGATATTTATTCGATAATTATTTAATTGAAACAATTTATGAAAACAATTTAATTCATTTATGATAACCACTTATAATAATTGTTTATGATGTATGTTGTCCTATGTACAGTACAGAACAAAACATTATTGATGTTTTAGTCTCTTTAATGTTAACAATCATTAAGTTTAACCACTGAAACAATAGCATAATTTTGCTATGAACAACCTTAATCATCAGATAGCTATCAATTACACTGTTCTACACTCAAAATGCCACTTCAATCAAATTAGTGCATTTTAGTCAATTTGTGGGTGCTGATTACAAATATGATAACAAAAAAGTATTCTGCCGTACAGATATTTTTTCACAGAGCTTTGAAGATTTTTAAATATGTGAATAGCAGGTTGATTAATTCAGTGATTTTCTCCAATATTTTTTATTAAATATCCGATGAAGTTAAAAGAACTACGTGTTGACCTGGGCACAAAGGATCTGGGTTGACTCTCATATTTTCTGGTCCATTGACGTATTCTGTATTGAGTGGTATTTTTATAGAAGCACAGTAATAGTCTGATTGACAATATGATAGAACGTGTATCCTAATCCACAAAGATCCGTGTCGATTGATCATATTTACACTTTTTGAATTTCAACCGGAAATGTTTAAATAGGCAGCTTAACTCTGACAAATGATGTAACGATATTATCAATAATGATGTTTATTTACTGCCTGATTTTCCCGGACTTTCCTTTGTTCTCTGTCAAATACAAAGGTGCTAGGGATCATCACACTTACAAAAGTTGCCTAATCTGCCTACTTGATAGCACTTTGCTATCATTTTGCTGTACGAGAATTCATGTCTGCCAAGTCATGTCGTGCTTGTAAGAAATCTCCAGATAACTTCTGTAATATTTGTAGAAAATATACTGCCGTGTCTCGATGCAAGAAATTTACAAATTCGTTAATTAGAGGATACGAAAGTTATTTCGATTCTAAACCTGCCCTTGATAAAACATGGGCTCCACAATATTGCTACATTACATGTTCCTCTGGATTACGTCACTGGAGGAGTGGACATCGAAAGAAGATGAAGTTCGCGATTCCCATGATTTGGCGTGAACCAACAGATCACATTTCTGACTGCTATTTTTGTTTGACGGAATTCAATCGTGGAGTTGTTAATGCGAGTCGTGTCACCAAATATGCTGTCGTCAGGTAGGCCACAACATTTTTGTATGATTTTAATAGAAAATCTTCTGGATAAGCCTATATATAAGCTTGGGTACCTTTCATTTTAAATTTATAATATTTATTTAAAAATTACAATCTTTGTAAATTCCTTTTTAACATTTGGAGAATGTGCACATCATGGCAGTCGATTCTCATCTTGTTCCAGGTCAGCTATTCAACCAGTACCACTCAAGATGATGATCTACCAATGCCCAGCACCTCTTAGCTGAAAGAAGAATCACAATCATTCAGTGAATTTGGTGACTCACCAAAAGCTTCAAATCACGAAGCAGAGCTTTCAGGTTCAAGCTCTGGTGTGCACCTCATCACACAGGCTGAACTTAATGACCTCCCAAGGGATTTAATACTGTCAAAGCAGCGGTCGGAAATCTTAGCTTCCAGGTTGAAGGAATGGAACATGTTTCACTCGTACACAAAAATAACAGCATTCTGTACACGAAATGTAGAAATGACAAAGTTTTTGTCAATGACAGACTTTATGTTTTACTGCACCGATGTTGCTAGTGTAATGAATGCTATGAACATTAGATATACCAACAGTGAATGGAGACTATTCATAGATTTCTCGGTAGCTAGCCTAAAAGCATTTCTACTGCACAATGGAAATAAAAACTCAAGCATACCCATTGCACATGCTGGTAGCTTACTAGAAACACATCATACAATGCAAAAGGTATTAGTCCTCATCAAGTATACTGAACATGAATGGGCTATTTGTGGAGACGTCAAGGTCATTGGCCTGTTACTAGGTCTACAAAGCGGCTATACTAAACAAAGCTGGTTTTTGTGTTTGTGGGACAGCCGTGCTGACGATGAACACTACCGACGAAAAAGGTGGCCAAAACGCAAGACATTTCAGCCCGGAAAAGAGAATGTGAAATTTCTCCCACTTGTAAAGCCTGAACATATCCTCCTTCCTCCAATGCATATCAAACTAGAGCTTATCAAGCAGTTTGGTAAGGCTATGGATAAACAAAGCTCAGGTTTTAAATTCCTTCAGGAGAAGTTCACCAAGGTCAGTGAGGCAAAGTTGAAGGCTGGGGTTTTCATTGGACCCCAAATTAGGGACCTCATGAATGGCCCCAAATTCCAAAATCTCCTCTCCGAAAAGGAACAGAGAGCTTGAAATCTTTCCAGGCTGTATTCCTCAAGTTTCGTAGTAACAAAAAGTCAGAAGACGACAAGAAAATTGTGGAAAACCTTTTGGACGACTTTCCAAGCATGGGCTGCCGAATGTCACTTAAGATGCACTACCTGCACTCTCATCTGGTCTTCTTCCCAGAAAACCTTGGTTCAGTCAGTGGGGAACACGGGGGGACATTTCCCTCAGACCATTGCGACCATTGAGTACTATTAAGGTCGCTGGAACCGCGCGATGCTAGGAGACTATTGCTCGCTTCTGCAAAGGAAGATAACAAGTGCTCACCGCTGAAAGTCCTGCCCGTTTCTTTAACTCTGACTGTTCATTGAAGTTCTTCTATTGGAACTATTAAATGCTCAGTGACAATGAGTTTTGTAATTCTATTTCATGATCGATTCCTTTAGTTCTATTGATGCGTTGTAAACAAATTTTATGCCTTCATAACAGTTGAAAACTTGAAAATTTTTGCTCTCTTTTCTTGTGAACTTTGCTGGTTTTTATAATATAATTTTGATGAAGATTAATTTGTTTCCGAAAAGATAGTTAATATTTAGGAATAATGCTGAAAGCAGTTTGTATAGACACATATGACAGTCCTGAAGCTAGTGGATGAAAAAGCATGATCACATGACTATACACAATATTATCTCACGAAAAAAGTCACATCACCACAAAATAAATACTAAACAGTAGAATTGTTTTTCACACGCATATTAGGAATCAGCCCATCAAAATTACCCAGAAAATGTATCTGCCGTTCAAGTGGCAAATTTTTTTTTTAAATTTGTAGAGCAGTGTTATTTATCATCAACTATTATTATCAATTATCATTATTATTACTATTATTATCAACTATCACTATCAATATTACACCAATTATTTATTATTAATTATTTATTATCAGCTATTATTATCAATTATCACTATCAACATTACACCAATTATTTATTATTAATTATTTATCATCAACTATTATTATCAATTATCATTGTTATTATTATCAATCATCACTATCAATTTTACACCAATTATTTATTATTAGTTATTTATTATCAGCTATTATTATCAATTACTACTAAATATTATCGGTCATTTTATAAGTAAACATGATAACTACCTATAATCTTCATTTATATATTATTTACTTATTGTTAACCATTTTTTATCATCTTACTTATCTTATCACTAATTAATTTCAATAACTGATTGCAGTAGTTTTCATTTTTTGCAATAGTGGTTTTACACTTACTCACAGGGATTTTATCGCAAGTAAATCAAGAATCATCTACAACTTCCTTAAACTATTTCAAATTTATCATTCTCTTTTTGTTTCTGATATCTGTGGTAATTTCTTATTCATCTCTTAAAAAATTTTCATTACTTTGTCTCTTTGATTAATATGTATATCAATATAGTATTGATAATTAAAACCGGATTAAGAATGTAATATCTTCATTGATAAACTGATTTTTTCACAAGTTCATCTTCTTCTTTCTCTTTCGGCTGCTCCCGTCAGGGGTCGCCACAGCGGATCATGCTTCTCTATTTTGTACGGTACTCAGCGTCCTCTCTTCTCACTCCCAACGCACTTATGTCCTCTTCAATTGCATCCATGTAACGTCTCCTTGGTCTTCCTCTTTTTCTCCTCCCAGGCAGATGCATCTCTAACATTCTTCTTCCGATATAGTTCTCTCCCCTTCTCATCACATGTTCAAACCATCTAAGTCTTGCCTCTCTTTGTTTCAATCTTAATCTTCTAACATGTGCTGTTCCCCAGATGTACTCATTTCAGATTTTGAACAGGCGTGTGACCCCAAGCGACCACCTTAGCATTCTCAACTCAGCCACTTCCAACTCAGCTTACTGTTTCTTTGATGTTGCTACCGTCTCAAGCCCATACAACAAAGCTGGTCTCACTACTGTCCTGTATACTCTTCCTTTCACTTTTGGTGATAGCCTTCTGTCACACAGTACTCCCAGGTACTTGACGTCATTAGCCTTTGTGACATCTGATCCGTCCATAGTTATTTTGTCATTCTCTCTCCCATTTAAACAAGGTATTCTGTTTTTGCTCTACTGACTTTCATTCCCCTCTTTTCTAGGGCATCTCTCCACTTCTCCAGTTCTTCTTCAGCCTCATTCCTTGTCTTGCTGCACAGCACGATGTCATCAGCAAACATCATTGTCCATGGTGCTTCTTTCCTGACTTCGTCAGTGAGTCGATCCATGACTATGGCATATAGAAAGGGGCTCAGCGCTGATCCCTGATGAAGTCCAACCTTGACTTGAAACCGATCAGTTATTCCTGCTGCACTTCTGATAGCAGTCTTATTGGTTGAGCATAAATGTTGATAATTTATTATTGGTTGAGCATAAATGTTGATAATTTATTATTGGTTGANCACTGTCCTTGTACATATCTTTCACTAACCTTACATATTTTTCTGCTACTCTGGATGTTCTCATGCAATGCCATAATTCTTCCCTTGGTACCCTGTCGTAAGCCTTTTCTAAATCTACAAAGACACAATGTAATTCCTTTTGTCCTTCTCTGTGTTTTCCATCAAAATGCGCAGAGCGAATAGCGCGTCTGTTGTGCACTTTGCTGGCATGAAGCTGTACTGTACCTGACTGATCTCCACCTCTTCTCTGATTCTTGCATCCAAGACTCTTTCCCACAACTTCATGGTGTGACACAATAACTTGATGCCTCTGTAGTTTCCACACTCTCGCGCACAAGTTCATATCTATCCTTATTTAAATCGACGATTTTTTAAAAATATTTGTAACCATGAACAGAAGCGCATTCGATACATACAACCATACCATCATCATCAATTATGTTTTGTTTATCACAACAATTCTATTCTATTTTTTAATTTTCATAATCAGCTATTTTTTTATTCCAAAAATACATATGATTTTACCCATATTGATTAGATACTTATGGACATCATCCAATAACTCTTTTCCATTAAAAGTATGCTTTTAATACATAATTATAATAACAATGCCTAATATTAATTACTATTAAACATAGACAACAAACAGCCTGAAATGTAACCAATCCACGGTGATTTTTTTTAAAAATTGATGTTAAATTTTCAAATAATGAATAGCAATAGCCTCCAAACTTTTTGTACTTAGTGTAGAAGTGGTTTGGCGAGTTGGCATCTGATATATTCATATCTTTCAAGATTATTTGAAAATCTAAATGTCAATTAATACTATGATAGATAAAAATCACTGTCTAAAATTTTGTTAAACACAGTTGATAGTTAATCATTTCTTTGTTTACTTGGTGTGAGTGTTGTCTGATGGGCGTTAAGAAGTTGAGCTATTTTACCACCCTTATTCTCTTGAGTGGGTTTCTTCTGTTATTAATTTATTAAACTTGTGATCAAAAGTCTTTGGTACAACCTAATCTATTTTTGATACAGCTTTACTTATAACTTCTTCAGTTGCTTGAGAAACTAGGTTTTTAGCAGTCTTGGTTGTTAGATTTGACGCAAATTTCTCTGCAACTAAAGTTAAAATATTCATAATCCCATCACCTCTTTGATGTTCTTTTGCTTTAGAATCAATTCTCTTATCACTGTCAATATCATACCGCAACGATTCAGCAGTAATTTGACTTGTTATTTGTCGTAATCTTCTCATTTACGCGTATATTGATTTCCTTCTCAAATAGAAAGTACAAGATTGACAGGAAGGCCATTTAAATCGACTTCTCTGTTCAAATTGTCAGTGATATATATATTCGAAGATTACGAATACGATTTGTGTTTAAGCTGTTAAATAAAGGATGTTCAGACTCCTCATGAAACGGATATGTCAATGGCAATACATCTATGCCGCATTGATTAAGCAAACCTGGTAGAACACCATTCTGCAATGAATCACTGATCAAAGGTCTATGAACCATTATACCGTCCACATCTCTCGTGATGTTAGAAAGGTTTTGTGAATACATTGACTTTATTATGATACCTTTATCAAATCCTTTGAGACTAGCAAAATCTCCTTTAGGAAGATCGAATTAGAAGCCTGTTCCAGTGTTGTTTAAACGTGGAGGAGAGTATGGATTAATAATAGTGGGATTCCAGTCTTTGAATGACCATTTTCTATCAAAGATTTTTGAATAGCATTATTCAAATCAGCGTAACTGTAATTGCCATTGGAAAGAGTGATATTTGTTCATTTTTTGTTAGAATCATCACCATATTATAAGGTATTGTTGTTAAAAGCTTGCAACACATTATACTAAGAGTATGACATATTGATTGAATTAAGAGCTATAAAACATTGTTTGTTTTTGTAGAAAACATGTTTTAGATTGTGTCTTATGGTAAAACTGTGAGATTTAGTAGCTTTTTGACCAAAAGATGATGTTAAAAATAACGGAATATCCATATAATAATAAGTCATATTAAATATCGTTTAACATAAAAATCATGTTGCTCCTTGTGTTTTTCATTTAGTTCTAGTAATTTATCAATAATCATCCATGATTCGTTAACAAGTGATGGGTAAGTATTAACAGAGCGTCTACTAGCACTGAGGAGATGTAAACGTTTCACTAGATCATTTGGATTGCTGTAATAAATCAAACCTCCAATCACTTTATTCTCACCAGACGAATTATGCTTTAGTATACCACTTAACATGTTCAAGTTATTGAATATCTGTGTAGCTGTTGATTAATACCCTTTCTAAGAAATGTATCTTTTTATTAAAATATCAATTGTTGATTTATTGGTTTTACCCTTGTATATGACTATACCATCTTTATTAGCTTCAATACGTTATTCATTAATAAATTTTGGATAGTTAAGGAGAGTTTGACAGTTGCTATTAACTTTAAAAGCTTGCCCAGGCTTTTTTTTTGCAATTCTTATACCTTCGTCAACAATATTAGATTTTTCTACATCATTTATAATATTAGCTAATCCTTTTCTATTCTTCTTTAATTTTTTTTGAATGCGAGACCTATTAATTCTAAATATTTTCTCAAAACAAGCTGATCATTAGTAGCTCTTTTTCCCTCACAGTTTTATCAGTAACACATCTTTTATCGTTTATACTTCTAATTTTATGTTCAGCTTTATCCTTATCAATTTCTGAATTCAGTAATAGATAAAAACCACATTCTCTAATGATTTGAGCTTCTTCATCATTTAACTTAATTTTATGTCAGCTTTTGAATTTTGTTTAACCCTACTATTCTGATCAAGTGATTTGATTAATTATTTTTGGCACTTCTTTAAATCCTCAATCAATTGATCCTATCTCTTGTCTGTGTTGATAATATATTATTGGTTGAGCATAAATATTGATAATTTATTATTGGTTGAGCATAAAAGTTGATAAATTTATTATTGGTTGAGCATAAATGTTGATAATTTATTAATGGTTGAGCATAAATATTGATTATTTATCATTGGTTGAGCATAAATGTTGATAATTTATTATTGGTTGAGCATAAATGTTGATAATTTATTATTGGTTGAGCATAAATGTTGATAATTTAT
>RDPX01000178.1:1263324-1299067 GCA_003991215.1 Morbakka virulenta | reverse complement strand
GGGACTTCAATGTCCATGTTGAAAGATTTGTTGAAGCGAGGAGACCAGATATAATAATTATAAAAAAGAAAGAAAAGGAGTGTATCCTCGTAGATATTGCTGTCCCAGGTGATGCCCGAACTGCAGCCAGTGTTGGATTTTAAAATAGCAATTCTAAAGAATTTTTCAATAATAATAATAATAAACAACTGTATGAACAACTGTATCAAACCGTATTAAAAATAAAAATAAAAATGTACATAATAATAATGATAATAATAATAATAATACTACTAATAATAATAATAATAAACAACTATGAACAACTGTATTAAACCGTATTAAAAATAAAAATAAAAATGTACATAATAATAATAATAATAAAATCAAGTACAATATAATGTTAACAAACACCAGGAATTTTTAGACTCGATTCTGTTCAATGTTCTTAAACAGCTTTTTAAGTTTTAATGAAATGTTTACTTACAAAAATTACTTCATGTTATATCCCATTAATGTAAAATGGTAACTGTCAGTTCGTCAGAAAAAGAGAACATGACTTAAACCCAGTGCAAAGTTTGGATGACCAAGATATAACCTTTACATCAATAACTGTATCCGCAATTCTAAAGAAAGGAGTATTATTAAATATCTTGTTTCATACCAAACAATGGTTCATCGGGTTGTGTGTTCCTCAAAAATAAGTTGCTGCTTTCATTCTCCCCTCTGGATGTTCCTTCCCCTGGAAATAAATACATTTAAATAAAAAAAATTGTAAAAAATGCTAGAAAATACTTTTAACTAATAAGTTGTAAGTGTAAGCTGTCGTTCTGAAGCACTAACTTTCACAGTTCCACCTTACTGATTTAAAAAAAAAAGGCAATTATTTTCGCTTAATTACACATTTTAAAGTAGTAGCAAAATTTGCAAAGTTTATTTACTGAGTAGAATCAGGTTTAAAGCAAAATAACAATGTAGAAGGAAAGTACGATCTACTGTCTGTTAAAAGGGACTTTCAAACATGTGAGAGTCTGATGAGTACAGGCAAATAGCCGTGTTACCACAGAGAGACTACTTGAAGGTAAAAGCAAAACCGGAAGCATAAAATGGTAAAAGCAGAAGATGAACAACAACAGCAAGTCAAACTATTTAAGAAATAAGTTATAAATATATTAAAATTATAAATTTATATAATAAGTAATAAATAATAAATATTCCGCCACTTACATCTGTTGTTCAGGTAAGGTGTTTAAATGAGGATTACATTTCGTGATTCACAAAGAACTATGACCTGATGCATGTGCACAGTTATATATTTCGGAGAAAAATATTGGCGAAGTACTCCACTTTATAGATGGAAACCTCCTTTAGCGACAAAAAGGAGGCTAACCTTTTTTTATTAGGATATCGACTATAAGAATTTGCCATCTGGTAGAGAACACTGAAGATGATTCAAGGACGAAAAGTGAAAAAAGACAAAATAACTCAAAAGTTCAAAACTAAATGAAGTTGAAATTCTTTTAGGTGGTTGCAATTAACAACGCGAATGATGCCCGCAAAAAAACCCTCTAAGTTGGATTTCTCTGCTTCACTACCGACAACACACTTGTACTTTTTTCAAGGTGTATATACAATATGCAGTATGTATATATATATATATATATATATATATATATTATATATATTTTTATGTATATATTTATATTTATATTTATGTATATATTTATATTTATATTTTTATCTTCCTCTCTCTATATAAAAGTGAGTATGTCTGTTTGTTTGTTTGTTTGTTTGTTTGTTTGAAGTAAATTGATGAGAAAACTACTGAACCTACGAAGCTGACATTTGGAGTGTAAGTCTATCTTTATCCGGGGGAGGATCTGTGATATAAAAATTTGACCTCGAAGGTCATATTTTTGGGCGTTAGAGAGTAACCAATTCCATTTTCAAGGTGAAGGAGGCCTCCAGACAAAAATTTGAATAACATTAAAAATATGAAAATTTCAAGATTATTTTTAATAAATAAATTCCATCCCATCAATAAATGAACAAATATAATTGCGGAGTACTCAATATTTACTAAAATGGAGCCAATCTAAGTTAAAATTATATTTTAATATTTCTGATAAAAGTACATAACTCTATCTGACAGAGAAATTTCACATAATTACGTCCAAATTGAAACTATTAAACAAAAGATCTGAACTAATCTCTACATGTCGACACGTCAATAAACACCTTTTAAAGAATTACAAATCCGTCCCTCCAGACCATTGAGAATGTTAATGACTTTTTAATTACTTTATCAACTTTATATTAGTGCACAGATTTTTAACAGTTTTTTTATGTGTACATCTGATGAGTTATGTACTTTTATCAGAAATATTGAATTATAATTTTAACTTAATAAATAAATTCTAAAAGTAAAATAAAACAATATTAACACTTGTTTTAAAATTAAGAAAGTTTAATTACAATGAAGTTGAAGTAATCTCCTTGACCGTACAAGTCCTCGGTAGTTTAGTGGTGAGTATCCCTGCCTATCACCCGGGAGACAAGGGTACGATTCTCCGCCGCGAAGGGATTTTTTTTTTTAATCTTCTTTTTTTTTGCCAATCTTTTTGTCAAAGTTTGAATTACCAATTATTTCTAACAACACCCTAAATGTCAAGGTAGTTGCAGCTCTTTTCTCATCACATTTCTAAAAGCAATACCATACAATTATCTTGATAGAGCCTTTTTAGCCCACTAAATTGCAGTTTTTCACCCGAACAACGCCGGGTACTTCTGCTAGTATTTATATTTAGTTCGATCCGCAGACACGAGTTTCGCTGTTCAATAGCTCATCAGTGCAGCTTGGAGCATCTAAATGTATTCATTACATCATTGCATAAATGGACCACCATCAATTATCACCAAAACAATCTTTTGAAACAATGCTAAGCTTGCACGCGTCCAGAGGTTAGCTCAAACCACTGAAAGAACAGTGAGCATCGAGTAGTCACATAAGGTCATCGTCATCAACCCCAAGAGTTCATCAATAAATCTTGTACTGTATTTAATTTTTAAAAGTGCTTAAGTTCTTGGCAAGAAAATCTAAAAGCAAGCATGTCATTTTCTAATATCGTAAGTCTTTTTTAACTTCACAGCAATCATAAAAATGTTTTACAAGCTCCAAGGTGTTAGATGATATGAAATAAATTGATCAGTGTATTCAATACAAAACCTTATGCTTAGTTTATTTATAAGAGCTTCAAATCAGCACAACCAGGTCTTGGGTAGTACCTGTACTGGGCGTCCATGAAGGCAACCTCCACGTGGTGATGCCTGGATGCTGATTAGCCAGGTTTTTCTGACTAGTTAGTAAAGAATAGCCTTCGATTCAAGCTGTTCTTCCGTACCATTGAAGAAATCGATCTTGTCGTTCATGTGATTTTGAATTTGGTTCGTCGTCGNGTTTTACAAGCTCCAAGGTGTTAGATGATATGAAATAAATTGATCAGTGTATTCAATACAAAACCTTATGCTTAGTTTATTTATAAGAGCTTCAAATCAGCACAACCAGGTCTTGGGTAGTACCTGTACTGGGCGTCCATGAAGGCAACCTCCACGTGGTGATGCCTGGATGCTGATTAGCCAGGTTTTTCTGACTAGTTAGTAAAGAATAGCCTTCGATTCAAGCTGTTCTTCCGTACCATTGAAGAAATCGATCTTGTCGTTCATGTGATTTTGAATTTGGTTCGTCGTCGATTTGGAGAAATTATTTTAAAAATCCAACCAGGAAATGTGCTTCTTCGACGCCCCTGTAGTTGGGAGAGAAATTTCCCGGTGCAGCCTTCTCACTTGGTCTCCAGCAGCTTACACACACACACACACACACACACACACACAGAGCATCAATATTTTTCACATCCACTATAGCACTGCGTAGTTTTTCTAACGTACGTAGTTACCGAGGGTCCTGACTGGCCTTAAAGATACTGCTTGTTTAAAAAATAAGTTTTCTTGGTTATAAATCTGCTGGTTTCCGATGACTTTTCTTATCTTTTCTTATTTCTATTAGGGTATTAGATAATAGAGTCATTAAATTTATTTGTAGCGTTAAGTACAACTACCTTGTATTACTTTTATTGGCCTGTGTAAATATTCTGATATCTATCCTTCTTGGTGGGTGCTCTTTACAAGCCATCCTACCAATTCTTTCATTCCCTTATCAAAACCCTCGCTATTCGTACAAGCACAGTACAACTTAATCATTTGACTAAATGATACAAGTGGACATCACCGATCTTGAGGAAAAAATATGTTTTAAACTAACTATATAGCCTGTATGGTACTACCCAGTTTTTACTGATAAAACGTATGTATATAGAACTATTTTCTTAATCCTCTCTCATTAAACTGAGCAACCATCATTGCTGTATTTTCCTCTTTTAGATCTGGTGTTCAAAGTATGAAGTTTATCATTGAAAGGAATGGCTGGAGTAAAATATTACCACAAGGGCGATGGAAAGAACAGTCAGCTGTGATGTGCCTGATTGATAATTTAAAAGCTTAAAAATATCGTCTCACTGATATTTGACGTATTGTTGAACTAGGCGTCCAAGTGAGGAACTCCAATATATGGTAGACATCATTTCAAAAATGTAAGATTGAACACCTGGGGTTCAAGTTTAAGGGGCGATTTTTGATGCAAGAGTTATCCAATAGCTATAACTAGGACAATTGAACACTTTACATAAATAGAATAACTACAACTAATAGATACATGTACATACTAGAGAGCGAATGAGAACCTGAATATAGTAATTTTGAAGTATATCCAGCATTCTGCCAGACGTTGTTTTCAGCTTTAAATGAGAAAATGTTGGGGGCTTTTTATGAGTAAGACCTACAACTGTTTAATATAAAAAGCTAAAAAGAAGTTGAAATGTGCTTAGTTTATTTATGAGACCTTAAGATCTTACACAAAGCCTTTTGGATAGTAGGCCTACCTGCACCAGGTTAGAGAATGGTTTAATAACTATTATCAGTTGAATAAGCAGCTTAATTAGGGAGCTAGTTGTGACACAGGCAGAGTATTTTCAAAATTTTTAAAGCTAGGTCAAAGTAGATTTGTTAAGAAGAACAGTTTAAAATTTATGGACAGATTTTATTCATCTGTAAAAACCATAATATTTTTGGTAGTTTCAGTAAAGCAGGTTTTTCCTTAATAAGTGATTAATCTCAGATAAGGGCATTAAACACCCAGATAAGTGTAGGTTTTATTCACATCCATCATTTAATTACGAATGAGTCAAAAATACGTGCGACACAAACAGTGCTCGAATCATTGCCTGTGATATCTGTCGTCTCGTGTTCTATAACATTATCTGGTGGTACTGTGCTCTTAACTAGAATATTTTTCGCACCATAAATTTCATTTGGGTGCACCTTTTGTTTCCCAAGGTCCATTTCGTTGCATACACCAGTTTAATCATGCATTCAGTATAAGGTTGAGCTTCTCACAGCACGACAACCTTACAAGGCTGAAACATCTGATCTCAATCAACAAAAAGTCGTAATTTCACTCCTCAGAAAATCTTCTCTTTAATTTCAATTTTGCCGTTATCATTTGATTATTTTTGTCAAAAATTTATATCCATCAATGTTTAAGTGTTACTCTACAAAGTTGTGTTTAATTTTCAAGCAAAACCGAATCCTCTTATTAAATATTTTGATAATGAAGCAACCTAGAGGCCGAATAATGAAGGTCCTAAAAGGAAGCCTCTATGGTCACATCAAATTACTGCATAGCTCATGTTCAGTGTAGGATTTTCAAGTACCATAATACTAAATGTAGTACTGCGTAAGATATATTGTTAAATTGTAGGCTTCTATCGCGACACATCCTTTTGGGGCCTGGGGATTACCCCATTGTCGTCTTGTTAAATAAAAAAAAATCATGTTAAAATGTTAGTTCAGACCTACAAAGTATCCTCATACCTAATGTGAGGTTACTACATTGTATCCATATTATTCCATTGTAGGTTTCTTTAATTGAGGTTGGGCCACGTGACCTACTTGTTAGGACCTGCATTCCCCTGTGTATTATTTCGGTCGGACACAGACATCGAGACTTTGAATTATATATATTATATATATATATATATATATATTTATTTATTTATTTATTTTTTTATTTATTTTTTATTTATTTTTTTATTTGGTAAAGCTACGGAACTTAGTTCGACTGGCGTATATACATCCATGCAAAGAAACTTAATCTGACTGCCTGTGATTTAAGAAAATCACATAATTGTGTTTTTTTATGTTTGAGCATCTCTATTCACTATATATTTGATTACTTTCATAATACAAATATATCAGTGTCGCCTACTATAAAGTAAAAGTTCAGAATTAATCTTTGTCATGCTCTCTATATCAGTGGATTACATGTGTACAATGTTGGTTGCTTTTACCCAAGTAATTTCCATCTCATAAACATTACCTTTACTCTTCTTCGTCCTCTTTTATGATGTAATGAAAAAGTGACCCAAACAATGCATATACACATATGTTTAAATACTACCTATTTCCAATAGAATTATGTAGCAGGAGAAACAGTGAGTCAGCTTAATAACAGCCATCATTTTTTGTCAAGAGAGAATCAGAACGATTTTAAAGCATTAGTGGAGGAAAAAACTTTTTGCTTTCCAACAAACTCCTTGGTCGTTAATTAGCTATAATATCTGTGGTTTGGTACGATACTAAAAATCAGAAAACTTGGGTGCTATTACATAAGCCTTTTGGGTTTAAGTCCACGTTGTCATAGCAATTAACACCAGCGATCCAAGTAATTGCTCACTTTATCCAATTACTGACTGTCGGGCTACTTTTATGGAGACTTCTCTATAGTTTATGAGTGGATACAAAATTAATTGGAACAACTACCAACATAGCGTAAAACACGTTTAAAGAAGAAATAACTTTTAAAGAATTTTATCCCATGAGATCAATTTAAAACGCTGGTAATCTATTCAGTTGTGAGATAAAATCAACGTATTCTAGCATCGTGAAACATTTGATCTCCTTTTTAAAAAGCTTCAATAAATAGCTACAGATTTACAGTTTATATACGTGGTAAATACAAGCGTTTTGTCTTCTAATTAAGAACAGTTTGCCGTTTGAGTAAGACTCTGAAGGCCATTAGGTAAACCTGTGTTTCAAAAACACTACTGGTATTATTGGACCGAGATGTGAATAAAACCGCTTCTATATCTATTGTAACAGTCTAAAATTCACAATGCTATTTTGCAAGAATAGCTGATATATGGTAATCTATTCAATACCTTACTCTAGCTAACATATTTCAATATAAAAATTTTAGCGACGTTCTTAAAAACACTTGCTGTATTATATCAGTGGTAGATAACGTTATATTTACATATAAATCAATTCTTCGAAGCAATTACATTTTGGTTTGCTTTGAAGATGCATGCATTTGTGACACAGAAAAAGCAAAAGTATCGATGGAATTACCCATACTCATATTACTTTGCTAAAGCATATCTTTAAAAATAATGCTGAATAACGTTTTAGGTCAAAGACCTAAGCACTTGTAAATAATGAGCGAATATCTTAACTAAAATGGGGGAAAGAATGGCAGAAAAATGATACAAAAATATGTTTGAGTGTACATTAAAACAAACAAAAAATGATGTCAAAAGTAGAAAGGGTAATTAAAGGATTCTTTTGCACAGTATATGACCAATCAGTTCTATGTTCAACTAAAACTTAGAGTAAAGTTAAAATGAAATTTGAATGAGAACGAATACCTTCACACACTGAAACCGTTTCCTCCATTTCAACGAGATTTAAGCCGCTCATTTTGAACCTGAAGTAACTTCCTTGATACAATTATGGAAAGGCAACAATAATGTTGCAAATGGTAACATTTATGCACAATAAGTTGTCCTCGTTTTAAGTCTCCAGCGAGCCTGAGGATCTTTTAAAAAATGACACTGGGCTCAGCTGTTTTTCTGCGGTCGTTAACCATTTTAGAATACAAAGCTCTTTTGCAGGTGTCCTCGTATTTTCAATTAATAAAATTCTTTAACAAGTTTAGTATTTTTGACTTATACTTTGTAACTGCGCCTGGGTACAATGTTTTTGAGCTGAAACCCAAGAGGGGATTAGATAATCCTTATGGAAAGAGCATTTAATTACAATTTCTGAAGCTCCCGCTTTTCATGAAGTGATTTAGCTGGGAACCAGATTTCTAGCAATGGAGCTCTTATGTCAATGACGCAGACTCAGCAAACTTTTCACACCTATTCATCATTTTACAAATGAATTAGTCACTGACAGTCACTTATAATTAATCACTGTGTGACATTGTGAACTGTTGATGGTTCTGAAAGATTGCAAAGAAAACCCCCAGATGAAACAAGACACGAAACTAAAGGGGTAACTGGAATGGGAGAAAATATAATCTGATAGCAACTTTTCATACTTTCTACGCCTTGAGTTTCTTACATGCTATTGTTAAAATAGGTCATTGTTAAAATAGGCATTAAAATAAAATAGGCATGGAATATAACTATGGAAAGATAGAGAATTGGGCATTTTCTACAAAGAGGGCAGGATAGTGCTTTGATATAAACGGCAAAAATAGGCTCTCTCCAATCTTGTTGCTAAAACTGCTCAAAGCTTAAAAATTTCACTTGGTCATTTCTTCACCTTATCCCCTTTTTAATGTTTTTCTACTTTAATGATTCAACATATCACAAAATTCGATTCACGAACAGGAGGTAATTAAAGGGGTGGGGGGTAATTTGGGGTAATTTGTTTTCCTATGACTGTTTTGTTTTGGAAATAATCAATACCACGATGGTACGTAAATTAGACAATGTTGTGTGAATTAGGGGTGAAGTGTAAAATATTGTAAGAAGTGTCTAGCATTCATAGACATGGTGTTATTTTTAGCTCTATGTTATAAAAGATTGAGTCTTCCAAACACCAAAAGGCATAATAGCTCACAAGCTGTTAGAATACTGGACAAATGCTGTAGTTTTTGTGTCACGGACTTTCTCACATCCACTAATAAAATTCAAATTTCTTCAGCAAACCTGACAAATATCGTGTTATGTTATTTTGAGAATAAAACTTCATTTGAAACGTCCCTTTTCATGTGGTCATCAAAAAACACAATTAACAGCTATAGCCCAAAAACAACGAGTTGCCAGTTTCATTTTTGTAGCACTGAATCTGATGTTTCAATCACTTAAGATTAGCTTTCAAAACGTTGTTTACCAACACAACTTGGTCCAGCTCCAGTTAATATCTCCTTACATATTTCATTACAAATCTGCTGCTGAACCCTGTAGTTATTTTGTTGGCTTTGTTGATAATTAATTCTTCTTTGTTGATGTTGTTGGTTAACTCACAACGAATTTGGATTCTTCAAAAAAAGCAATTGGCAACATTTATTGGAAATCTTTGTGGAAGATCCTGAATTAATATGGCATCGTCCTAGCCTCGTCAACATGCTTGAGATTATTCAGGATGAACCCTCCACAGCATAGGCTATAAACCTAGGGGTTGAGAGGTCGTTCGTGAGTCAGGTTTGTTTTAGGTTAACAGCAGCCCATTTTTTCAAAACTGGGATGCTGTTAGCCTGTGGCGAGCAACACCAGCACCTGCTCCAGTAAAAGTTTCCGCTCACAGATGACAGGTCTAAATACCTATTATTCGAGCTGGAGATGGTGGTAGTGGTGGTGTGTGTGTGTGGGGGGGTGGGGGATCTTCTTCTGCATGTCACAAAAGTTAGTCTTAGGTTTACCTTGTATGAAAAATCAAAGGTTTCATGGTATTTAACATTTTACTTTCAGACTATTTAGAGGTTTGCTACCGACATACCGAGGACCATCCAGTTTTAGAGCTTGAAACGGTCAACAAGACTGTTTTTCCTACTGGAACACAAAACATTGCATTGCTTGCTTTACCGACGTTTTGAGGTGATTACAAACCGTGCAGCCGTGTAGTTCTAGATGCTTTTCCCATTAATAGGAGCTTCTTATGTTCGTCTTTCCTTTTCTTCTGTTGTTGTTGTCTGTTGCAAGTAGTTGTCTGTTGTTGTCTGTTACAGTACTACTGATAACCATGGCAACCAAAGACGTCATGACAAAAAAAGAGAAGTTATTTTGAATTGTTTTTGTGTATAGACTTGCAGTTGTTGTTTCTAATAACAACCACAAACTACAGTGGGTGTTTTGCATGAAAATTCTTCTGGGAGAGTTGGGAGAGTTGATGAAACCGTCAAACTTTAGAAGGCACCTAGAAGCTTGACTGCCAAGAAAAATATTTATCATTTTTGACCGAAAAGCAAAGAACATTAAATGATATCGATTAGACAGAATTGGAGCATTTCAGGAAAAAATTGACTTGCTGTTCAAGTGTCATTCCTTATGCCGGACTGTCAAAGCCAAGAAGCCACAAACAATTGCTGAATAGTTAATACTACGGTGTACATAAGATGTAAATCACGTATTTAATAGGTAGGAAGCAGAAAGAACATTGAATTGACTATAACTCTCCGAAACGAAAGTGCAACTCAGGATTTCGTTGATTTCCGAGTGCACAAAGAACCAAGTCGTCGATCATTCAGAGTCACGTGTATCGTTAGACTTGCAGCTGGAGAATCAACAGCTGTTTGAACCTGTTCCCAAGGCATCTTATTGGTGCATCATGTTCCCAATGATTTATTCAAATATAAGTTTCCATACCGTTTAAATCTCCTGTCAAGAATAGGAAACTGGACGATTTATAATTTTTTTAAGCCAAGAATATTAAATGGGAATTACTGTATGGACTCAAGGATGATTTATTGACACAGATAGAAAGAGAAGAGCTTGTAAAATTAGTAATGCGATATGGTGTCATTAGCTGATTATATTGACACTTTTTGTAGGCTTAGCAGGTTAAAGTTGTTCTTGCAGCCATCTTTAACTTTCTCTGTGCGTTTTCAACATTTCAGGTGCTGTTTGAACTCTGGAGGATACAAAAATGGCAAGTTGGTAATACTGAAATATTTACTGTTTTCAATAAATTGAAGACAACGAGGGTATATTGCTTGATCTGAATGTTAAATCGAGAGTTATTAACAATCTTCAACCTCCGCTCATCGAGTTTTTGAAAACAGTATTCTTACTTAACTAAAGGCAATTTGGCACCCGTCAAAAATCCGTATTAGTAGCAAGCGTAATATTGTTTATTTGTTCGTTAATAATTAAATCACCAAAAATAAGTTGATAAACCTTAAAAATGTCTTCCAACGAAAGACTTAATTAAACAAAAGACCTTGCAGGAATATAAATCAGTAAGGGTTTCTTTGTATCCCCAATATACAAACAAAGACAGCCTCCTTCTTCTGTCCTCTCGATCAATCTTTTCGAACTAAATGGCGTCTGTGTATTTTTGGGAACAAAAACTAAGGTCAGAAAAATATCAAGTTGTTGAACGAGATTTGAGGTCTGCTTTGTTAACTATGTGGCCATGTAAAAAACAAAATAGTTACTGCGATGCAGTAGCAGTTATCTTACCAAAGCTACTTGGTGTACTAGAATATTGTTGTTGTATATGATACAAAAATGACAAGAAGAGGTTTTTGTTTACTTTCCACTAAAACTAAAACAACCCCTAAAGTATTGTTGTCTTTGTTTGGAAAGTTCTAGATGAAAGGGAAAAGATTAAAAGTGAAGTTGATTGTGCAGGTTTGGAGAGAATACGTGTCATTAAACAGAGGTACTGCGAAATGGATATGAATACGAAGAAAAAGATTTTAGAAGATGAATCAGAAAGGCTCAAAAGACGTGGCAGAGAGGCAAAGCCGGCAGCAAAGACCAACAGCTTAGAAACTCTGCACATGATCACTTCAGAACTGTGTAGTAGAAATGGCAGTCAACGATTGGAGCCAGGGGCAAGGGCGGTTAGCTTCTTATCGAAGAAGATCACATACTTCAAAGATGGACGATACACTTTGAATAAGTGTTGGAAATCGGAATGCAATATATTGAACATTAAGCAGATAAGTTTGACCTCAACAACATCGAGGTCATTGAGAAAATTTACAAGAGTCCCTATATAGAAGAAGTGGTGAAACAGGCGGCAAGGAAGTTAAAAGAGTGGTAATGCACCATTAGAGGACAATGTAAGTAGAGAAATATCAAAAGCTGTAAATGAGATAAAATTCAAAAGATTCGTGCAAATTTCTAAAAATATGGGGAATCTGAAAGTAAGCCTGATGACGGATGCAACAACACGGAAACCATCCTATCAAAATTAATGGGAGAGGTGTTAAGGATGTGGACACTTTTACGTATCTTGGTACCGTAATGAACAAGACAGGAGGATGGCAAAAGACATCAAACAAAGACTAGCATATGATGCCATTCCCATGCTGAGCTTTCTTTGGAAGTCGAATAAGTACATCAGAAACATTAATATTAGAGTGTTGTAGTGTCTATACCACTTTACACAAGAGAAATAAGGAAATGAAATGAAAGCGATATCACCAGACTAGAAGCGTTTCAGAGGCAACGTCTGAGGATAGTACTCCGCATCTTCTGCTTATGAAGATCAGCTGCAATGGGTTTATTCGCAGGGAAGAAATATGCCCAGTAGGAGGGACCATTAGGTGCAGGAAATGGAGATGGATAGAACATGCTCTAAGGAAGTTACTGAATGGCAATTGTAAGGTAGCACTGACATGGACATCAGAGGGAAGGAGAAACAGAGGTTGTCCAGGAAGAAGAAAAAGAAGAAGTGCAGAAGCTGAGCGAAAAGAACTGGGGTGGCAAATATGGAGTGAAGCTGTGGCTATAGCAAAAGACAGAGGAAGATAGTAGAAGATGCTGTCAAGCCCTTTCAGCCGCAAATAGCTAAAAGGATGTAAGTAATTAAGTAAGTATATTAAGGAATAACCTTCATCGTACATTTTTTGCTATCCGGTAAATTTCCATTTATTATCCATCGGCTTATGTTCACTCGTAAGCTTTTTCAGTGGGCTTATATTTGAGGGAATTATGTACGGTTTTGGTGATTGGCATTAGAAGACCTTATTACGCATTACTCTGGAATTCATAACAAAATATAAGGTTATGTGGTATGAATGAATAAAAAAATAAAATATTATAAACGACTCTGACTTTCGTTAAGGATATTTTTTAAAAATCACATTATGACCTAGTAAAAATATTACTAGTCCTTACTATATGCTACCGCTTACCGCAATCGAATATTTGTAATTACGTAAATGACAGCACACATTTAACGCAAAGCGTTCTTCAAAGGTTTTGTAAGGATAGGACAGAAAATGAGGCAACAGTGAAACTGGAGCAGAACATAGATAGAATTTACATCATATACTGGATCAAGGCAAGTGTTTTTGGTTTCATTTATATATTTTCTTTCCCAGCATGTGTTAAAACAGCATCTCTCCAAACTCCAAGGAGGCAGAAATAGATGGAAACGTTTAGACGTTATACATTACACTCTTATTGGACAATTTTTCTACTAACCTTTGTCGGGCTTTTCCAAAAATTTCACAACAATGAACCAGTCACGAACTACGGTACCAAAATAGAATAATTGACGAAAACAGCCAATCTTTGAACCAGTGTATAAAAACTTTCCTCTATAACGACTTTTTAAATAACTCTACATTTTTCTGTATTCAAAATAAATGCATCCTTTATATAAATGCTGATTAGTTAATTCTAAGAAAAAATGTCATTACTGTCTAGTCTACTGTACAAAGTTTTTGCGGCGATTCCATAACAACGAAGACTATGCAGTTTCAGTAAGTTAGCATGTGTGTATCATGGTGGTGTCAGCTGCAGGTGGTGTTTTAAGAACTGACAAAAAAACACGATTGATAACAGTCTAGTAGAAGAAATAAGGCGAGACGGTATTTATGAAAATTGAGAAACTGAAGTAGCTCAACAATCAAACTTATTTCTGCTAGCTTTTCAAATTTCATTACTAGAACATAACAAGTATCCAGAATTAGTGGTACAAATGAAGTAGGGTGGGTGTATTTTGTTAAGAAAATCTATGACAGCTACATGTTAATTGGAGTAATTTTTTTTTTCGTTTTCAAATAACAAATATACTAGGACCCACAGAAAAATTGTTAGCTGGATGGAACGCATCAAAGCTATGTGAAAACACTACAAAAATACAGAGCATCATGAGTTGAGGTAATTTTGCTTCTGAAAATGTGTCGATCATTGATAACAGAAAGTAATGCTATGCCTACAATATTGAATAAACTAGCGGGACTGAAATGAGACTAAAAAGTAAAGTACTACCATCCTGTTCCTGTATGTTAACAAGGTGGTACTTGAAGCTAGGTTTTAAACTGAGAACTAACCTTCAGTCCTCAAGCTCAGATATTCCCTCCGGATTTCAGCATTTCGTTGTGTCAAATATGAAAGATCGTCTGAAGGGCACTAAAGTAAATGATAACGCTAATTTCTGAAATTCCTTTAAAATGATATCTAGTTCTAAGAACTGGAAGTCCTTAAAATTTCACATCTTCGTCAATACTCATATGTGATTCTAGTATACTGTTTTTTTCTCTCCCCTTATCTAATATCATTTGAGAAATGAGTATGCTATATTTGTAGTCCAGGAAGATCTGATGTTTTTCTTCAATGTAACGAGGTACAGATTGAAATGGCCCGAAAAGGTCAAAGTCTGGATTTTCACATCCCAGGCTGATTTGACTTTATCATTTCTCTTTCTCTATTACTATCGTATTGTTATACATTTATTCATTGCATTGCTTTCGAGCAGGAGTTTTAGTCACACCCATCAAGTGAGCAAAGACTTCCTTTATCATTGCAATTTCTGCTAAAGTTTGAAATGGATTTCTTTTCGAGGTGGTGTTTGATTGAATTTGGTCCTTAACCTTCATACGAGTAACCACTATTGCATTTTCAATCTCCTTTTGCTGTATACAGCCTACTTGTAACAAATCAAAATTAAGTATTTCTGCAAGGAAGAGTAAAAAGTATTGCTTTTGTAATCATCTTTTCTTTTTTCATGATAATTTCTTTATTACCTTTGACTGAAATTGCCTCTTCCTTCCATACCTCTTTAGCCTTTATTCTATGCTCCATCTAAAAGTACAGATATAGGCAGCTTATTTTAATGACCACAAAACTTATTTCAGCAATCAATCCTCGGCATCCATCTGATCTGTTAATGTGTATCCAGTCCACATTTTCCTTTTGCGAAATTTGTTTCACATCGCATGCATCAGTTTCCTTTTTTCAACAAAATTCTTGTAGTTCTCTGATGCAGTTTCAGAAACCAGTCATACTGCTAACCTGTATCACGTTTTCCCAGGTTCTCCGTTTACCTTCGTATCCATCATCTTTTTCAATGGTATATAAATGTTGTAATCCGTGTCGTCTCATCAAATTTTTGGGAAATAATGTTTGCTCTTATTTCTATCATGACTGATTTCTAGCACTACTGATTTATTGTTTCTACTGGAAATCCAGAATATTCTGTGGATTCTCCTCATGGGACACCTTTATATACCCTGAATACACCTCTCTATCTCCTTGTATATAGTCCATGCCTAGCATACATGTATGTCATTACGGATGTTGAAAGACTTGACGATCAGACCTGTTTCCTCAGGTATAATTATAGGCTTTTGTCAGCAAGGCTACTGCTTACCTTCTGAAAGGTTTTTTCCCTAGTCGATCCGAAAATATGTTTCAAACCCACTTCTTTAGTCGTATGTTACGTAAGTACCACGATGCTTGAGCTCTCTTACTTGTATCTGGTCTTTTCCAATAAATTGAAGTTTACACAAATATCTGATATTTTTACACAACCATTGTTCCATTTTTGCTGTAGTTTAGTGACAGTCCAATATTACTGCTTTATGCCACTACTATATTCAATAGATTTTACAGCTCAGTTTTATTCTTAAGTATGATAACATTCTTATTTACACAGCTGATCTCTTAGCGTATTTTTCTAGCATATTTTTCGTACGCTTTAAACTCTTATCGCTATACAAGGAGAACAGATCAGGAGGCAAATAGCACTCCTGAAAGGCATTTTCTTTCCACAAAGAGTGATTCCTCTTGCTCCTACTGCAAGATCTTCTGGATTCATGTAGGTATTCACTATCTCACTTTTATTATCATTTCAAAGTTTCTACATGTATCCTGACAATCTTTTCAATATTCTCTCTTTCTCAAGCATACCCTCCCTTTGTAAGATCCAATCCAGCGGACGCTTGAATTTGACTTATTTCCAAAAACTTTCTAATTCCTTGATGGAAATTCTTCATATTTGTGGAATAAATTCCTGACTTCATTTCATCACCTTTCTTCTCTAAGAACTTTTTCCTTCGTCTCTGCTAATTTTCCCTTCTTTTGTTAGAGCTTTGTATTCATGAGTGTTCCTTTTCATTTCCGTTTTTCAGGGCCACAGTGTACTGCTACAATTCAAATCATAAGATATTATCCTGGATCAAGGGTACTTGTGGCTGCGTGTATCAATATTACTTCAAAATACAACTCATTCAGTTGAAAACACAAATCTCTGTCTGAAGCAAGCCAACATGCTTACCATAACTTCGATACCTTTACCTTCTAAAGAATTGCAACATCTCACTGCGTGTTTTTTGTCCTTCCTTATACAAGACTTTCTTTTCATCCAATGTAACTATGTCAACTTCAGGCCAGCTTGCTTTTAATCCATTCATTCCTTGACATATTTACCTGTTGACCCTTTGCCAGCATGGTTCTAATGTTTCATGAAATAATTTTCATGTCATTCTTAACACAAGCAGTATGGTTACTATATTAGGTTACCTAGCACAAACGTCCATGTTAGGCAAAATTTTAGCAGAAGGCTTGCTACCGCCCTTGTCAAAATGATTACCATTATAATTATACAAAGAACGGAAAAAGAAAGTGTATTTCCGTTTGCTTATCTTATGACAGTGACTACACTATCCAGGTGACTAAACGTTTTGTTCTGAGAATAATCTGCTTGGCACCGTGACATCAGAACCATAATCAGTGATCAACAAAATTTGCTACGATATCACTCATCACCTCAATGCACAACATGCTGTGCGGAGTTCTTAGCGAGTAATACACTTGGTTAGAGATAGCTCACGGACAAATGGAGAAAAGGAGGCTTTTTACATCTTCCTCATAGAGGAGCAGGCCAATCTACGGGCTTTACTCACAGTTCGAATGACCTGATCATTTGTCGAAGGCTTCCTCTTTTGATCTTATCTTTCATAGAGCCTCTTAACTTTTGTTGTATTTAGCAAATACTGTTTTTCTAAGATTTTTGGAATCTTTGACTTTTTTTCCGAGTTGCCTTATGCCCAATGCCAGTGTTATCAATTTCTTCATGTAGATTTCTCATTATCCACACTGGGTAAATTATTTCGATCTGGTCTACATTATTCTTTTTGTTCTTCGGTTAACAAAGGTGATGTATCTCCTCTAGCAAAAAGTATGTAAATGGCACCCCCTCCTCAGCACCGAAGACGTTATTGGCCTACAATTTATACCATAATTGCTCTTAAATTTATTTCTCGTAATGAACACAGTACTCCTTTTTGTTAGTTAGTAGTCACTTTTTTCTTCTTCTGTTTTGTGTTTACTTTGCTCTTGTGTCATTTAGAGTACATGTTCATATCCGTTGATCTATAAATATACCTTGCAGGAAGCTCCATCCCCCCTCCCCACCAGATTAAGGCTGTGTAAATATCATCTTTCTCCAATTATTTTCACTAGGATATACTTTTCGTAACCCAGATAAAAATATATTTCTGATAAGAATTTTGGCAAATGCCTGAAAAAAATCAAATTTAACGTCGACAATGTGATCTCGAAAACAACACTTTGAGCTGACTTTTTAACAAATTATTTTTCAATAATAATCCATACTTCTTCTGGTTTCAGCAATAGATCACATAAACTCTCAATATTTCGGCCTGAACTATTTATCTGGTTAAAAACAAACTGAAACTAAAATGGTGGTTTCGAATGACGAATTCGAATTCGAATGTTTTGACAATTGTCCATAGTTCGAGTTAAGATCCCATGGTTCTTGTACCTTTTTTTGTGACACCGTAAAGATGGCTACACAAACTAATTTACAAAATTAGTTTAGTAAGTTAGTAACTAATAAAACAAATTCAATCATAATGGCTTCAAATTAAAATAAGAAATTTGAATATTTACTGGCAACTTCAATACCTTCTCATCCTGCAACGAAACATGTTGGTTGACCGACCAAACTATACATCTTTGGACAGGCTCAAAATACAATAGAAAAGTGCCATGATTTTAATTTGATAAGTGATCTGTACATAAAGTATCATCAATAGTTTTAATTTTACAATGTTCATTTTCGGAGGGAAAGTGAATAACCTATACGTAATCTAAATATACCTTGTGGCGGCAACATCAAAGCCCAAGACAAGGCTTGGTTTGATGAAAATTTGATGAAATTTTGTTTGAAGAGTTGGCTTAAATACTGTGTAACAGTGTAAGAGGCTAAGGTTTTAAAATTAAATTTTATCATTCGATGTTTTTGGTGCCCATTTAACTGATGCAGTAAAAAACTCAATTATCGGAAGGCAACACTGATTTCTTAGTTATAGCAGTTCTTTGTACCTTAGAGTACGAACCTATGATTGTTTGTCTAAACAAACCATTCAATTGTGAGAAACTGTTGAGTGAAATATGTTTCAAGTAAGGTCTAAAGTTTCCCGAAAGCAAACACTAGTTCCAGTTTTAAAAGGCGCCTGCATATCAATACATGTCTGATTGAGTAAAAGAGGATGAAAAATTTTGACGATGTTATTGAGCGTCTAGAGATGATCAAAAATTACTTCTAAGTTTGTGGTATCAGTTTATTACATTTTTTCAAAGTGTATAGTGTCTCTGTCTATCAACGGTGTATCAAAAAGGCAGTGCGTAACTTGGATGGCGACGTAGAAGAAACTAAAGATAATCAGTTTCCTATGATTGTATAACTTAGACCCAAAAAGGCATTGAATAAAAAGTGCATGCTTAGAATTTACATAGTTGTTTATTTCTATCCATTTTCTAACCCATGCGGAAAAACTAATCAGTATAAAAGAAAAGAAATTATGCCAAAATTGCATACCGAGTTAATAATTAGAGGAAATATATATTTTACTCAAAATTAACAATCTGCTTTTATTAGAGTTAAAATTTGGAAACAGGACATATACAATATACATGACTGACAGTTTGACGCTACTAGCGATCATCAGATGAAAAAATTCACTTTGAAGTTCGTACTTCTGCACCGAAAAAACTTGATAAATTGAAATAACATTGCTTAAGTATGCATATTTTCAATAAAAGAGAAATAAAGGAGATATAAATGGGATAATTTTGTAATTACTCACGAGGAAGTGGTTTACGTGAAGACACTTAATATCAATTCATATCTTTTATTTTATTAAATGGAGTTATGGAGATGATAACAAGGTATTTCTATGTGAGACAGAGTACATGTGCTGCTGTTTTGATTTTAAGGGGTCGTGGGCATGGTAGATTATTTCCCCCTACAATTTTGGCTCAAAGCCAGAGTTTTTCAGTTTTCACACGCGTTTCGAAAGCTCCGTTGATTTTAAAGGTTTTTCGTACCTGAAAGAATATTTGTGTTCCATCGTTCTTTAACTGCACCTCCTTTTAGCCCAATATAGTGCTTTCTTTCATTGTTTTCGAATTTTGTTAGTATATATATATATAGTATATATATATATATATATACTATTCCAAGAGTATTTTCCACTCTCGAGATAATATCCCTATCTACTATTTCGATAACTACTTTTACAATTACCTAAGTGATGCCTAATTTTTATTTATTTGAATAAATGTTTTCTTTACCTTGTCGATAGTCAGGTTGAATTTTTGGTATCAACATCAATTTAAAAAAGCAAACACCGCATTAATAATTTTTCCAAACCTCTTCGATTTATGTCAAATAAGGAATAAATAATGAAACAAAAAAACAAAAAGATATGTTATAGCTCAGGTGAAGATGATATTAGTTAACGCATTTTTTAGAGGATTCACTTTGTTACCATTGTAAGGATTTCAGTTGGTTATAAATGACAGAATCGATTAAAAGTATCAGTTGAAAGGCATGAATTCTATTAGTTAAGAGTCTTTTACCAAATTTTAAAAAAGTCCTCTGGAGAGATTTGAATTAGTGGCAAATGAAAAAACAGCATTCATTAGGTTTAGAAAAAAGGCTGTGAAATATGAAACTGATAGAGGCGATTCTTTGGTTTTATGCTGTACGTGGGTGCATCTCAATCATCTTTGCTAGGGCTACATTAGGAATTCATAGAAATTCATCTTTTTTGTAAAAGCGATAGAAGCTAGAAAGGCATTTCGAGAGTGTAAGCCTCTCCAAAGCAGCCACAATATTTGAATAAAATATTAAAATGTATTGAAATTTAGTGCTTTTTACGGCAGTATTTCTAAATATACAGAAACAAAAAAAAGCAAGCCACTGCCCGGATTTGTAACGGGGATCTTCTGTTTAATGACGGGTTTTAACTAACTATGCCAAACCATGTTTGGTGTTTTTTCGTTCACAAAGGTCTGTTGATCTTTAGTGTTATTCTGTACTAATTCAAACAAAATCAAGAGGGTGATCCTAACCAACACCAAAATTTAATTAATTCTTATTTATACTACTATAAATATTTCCTAAAACGTTTATCCAAATTCGTTCATAACTTTTAAAACTTATTTTGCACAGAAATAAGCAAACAAAAAACGCACGAAAACATAACCTCATTGGCGGAGGTAATAAAAGCCTTCTGACTCCTTATCTTCCGGTGTTTGCTAGACAATTGGCCACACTTGTGATGAGCTCTGGGTTCTTGGTCCCCACGTCATTATGGTGGTCTTTCATAACTTGATGATGATACTGTAGTTGATTGTATGAAACCGAATGATGATGAGGACTCAAATGAAAAGAGTAAGCAAGATGACAAATATGTCAATTAGTACTGTCAATTTTTAACCGCTTAAAAACGAACTGATCTCCTCTTAGATTCGGAAAAAATTATCATGCACAAAAAAAAATTATCATTGCTTGTTCCACACCAACTTGACCTACTAAAATGTAGTATACGTGGCTTACTTACTTACTTATCCTCTGTGTTCTGCTTCTTTGGTAGTCGAGGACATCCCATAGATGCAATCAGACCTTCGTTGAAACGTTTCCAGTTCTTCTTCTCTCTGGCTTTTTCCCTTAGGCTTTGGTAGTTGAGGACATGCCATAGATACAATCAGACCTTCTTGAAACGTTTCCAGTTCTTCTTCTCTCTTGCTTTTTCCCTTAGGCTCTGGAGCTGTTTTCTGGTACGGAGTTGCCCAAGTCCGGAGTTTTTGATGTCTTCACGGATGGTGCTGAGAAGATTTGTAGAGTGGCGTCCTATTCTGGCTTTATACATTGTTGCTCCTGATATGGCGAATTCAAGGGCTTTCTGGGTGGGGGTGTTGATGTCCATGCGTAGGACATGACCTAGCATAGACCATCTTCGCTTTGCTACTAGTGTAGATATAGGATCCGTTTGGCAGATTTTATACAGTTCTTTATTACTGATTACGCTTTTGGGCCATAGGTGACCTGTNTTTCCAGTTCTTCTTCTCTCTTGCTTTTTCCCTTAGGCTCTGGAGCTGTTTTCCGGTACGGAGTTGCCCAAGTCCGGAGTTTTTGATGTCTTCACGGATGGTGCTGAGAAGATTTGTAGAGTGGCGTCCTATTCTGGCTTTATACATTGTTGCCCCTGATATGGCGAATTCAAGGGCTTTCTGTGTGGGGGTGTTGATGTCCATGTGTAGGACATGATCTAGCATAGACCATCTTCGCTTTGCTACTAGTGTAGATATAGGATATTTAATACAAATATTATTAATTAATTTCCTTAGTATTACCCTCTAATATCTCATATATAAAAGCATTCACTTATTGGCGGCATTTTTGCGTTCTCAAGAAATTTCTAAGCACATTTTGTTGCGTTAGAAGTGAAATAGCTTGACATCACTACTTGGTAATTTTTTTCTCGTCCGTTTCTAATTTCGCTGTCAACGTTCGTAGTGATCTGGATACAGACACCTTTAAACAGGATGCACTTATATCTTAGGGAATAAGATATGCGACAAATGAGCTTTTAGTTTGATTTGTATTATTTGTATGCAGGGTGTAACAAATTGTTTTCCTTTCCCTACTGTAGCACGTGCATTTCACCCTCCAAGTGAAGGTCTCTATTTCAATAAGATTAGTTGTGGTAAACTAATAGCGAGGAATCAT
The DNA here is from genome assembly GCA_003991215.1 of Morbakka virulenta. NCBI lineage: Eukaryota > Metazoa > Cnidaria > Cubozoa > Carybdeida > Carukiidae > Morbakka > Morbakka virulenta. The sequence continues at coordinate 1,276,684 of RDPX01000178.1, read as the reverse complement.
TGAGGAGTTTCACAAGAAATTTTGGTTGGTAATGCAAATCTATTTAAATGCTGGATGTCTTGAGTATTTTTGTCGGATCGGTAAAACTTAGAAAGGAGAACGAATATTGTTATAAAGACCTTTATGTTAGTATTAGTAGTATACCAATGTAAGTAAATTTGTTTTACTTTAGGAATCAAAAAGTATTGCCCTGCACCATGCTAAAAGTAATCTGAACGATTGGGTATTATGGACAAAAAATAAGGATAAAAATACATGTACCTTGAATGTTCTTGGGGAATATGCCGAAATGTAATCTGTGGTTTTAGCAGCTTAGAGCATTGCTCGATGCTTAATCGTGTCACAGAATGCGCAGGTGCAGTATCACAGTAATGGTCTGGAAAGTCAAATCCTACATAAGTACACAAATGAGGATTATTAAGCATTTATCAACAGCTCTTCCATCATTTGACAGTACTATGTGACAGCATGGAAGGTGGATTGGACCTTGCATAGGCAATTAATTTTTTAAAGGGTTGAGATACAAAAAACCCTGTGGCGAAAGCACAATTTGAAATTCTTTTTATAAGGTACCGGCCACCAAAGGGAGAATCAGTATTAATTAGAAAAATGTTAAGCGGGCTAAAAAATAAAGCCATCTTGAGTTTATCTATTTTAAACAACCAGAGACAAGGCTTTACATATAAACTGGAACCCGACTCAGTAGGAAACTTAAATTTCAAATAAATTGTTAATGGATGAGGTATGGTTACCAGTGCAAGATATTTAGACATAGAAATAAAGAAAGAGTAAGTATGACTAATTGTAAAATGGTAAAATATACTTCTTTCCTTGTAATTTTATCGACAAAATAGGGCTTATATCATTGTGGGTTTTGAACTGAAGGGGGGTATAAACCAGTAACAACATGACCCGCGATTAAGCTCATGCTTCCTATTGTATTAAACAGAGTAGAAAATAAAGATGTGCAGTCTTCTCAAGTTTACTTAACTCTTCGTCACCAGTATCAAAGCTTTAATCATCTATTGCCTCTATCTCCATCATCGGTTGCAAATGTAAATTTGTACATTTCATTTCGTGTTAGCAAACTGTAGTTTTTAGAGCCTTCAATGTTGATTTCGCTATTCAATGATCAATCAACAGATAAGGAAATACATTATCTCCTTAAACTGGGTACACCCACAGCACTCTTTGAACAACAATTCTTCCAATTAAACAACCAGAAGGAGGGTTTTTGGTGACCGAGACCGAAGGGGGAGATCACACGTTTCGGAATGTAGTGGTTTAGCACGATGGTTTTCAAGGGGGAAAAATCGTAATGTTTTTTCTGGTGTGATTATGGTTGTTGTGGTTGTCGTTGTTTGACTAAATGGACAAAGAAGACCATCAATATTGCCACAAAATGACACCACCGCCTCAAATGAAAGCAAATTTCTCTAGAAACTTGGTAATAGTATTGAGACGATCATACAAACTTGCACATATCAATTACCCTGGGTAAGCAAGAAATTGAAAAATAACCTCTTTTTTCAAAATTTGCGCCAAATTGCTGAAGCAACAAGGCAACCTTGGCCGTTTCAGCAGTTTGGACCACACTAAACAGAGTCACCGTATTAGTTGATATCTATTTAAGTAGCCTCCAAACCTAAGTATGTCAGAAATGGCGCCATGCCTTTACAGGCGAGAGAATGGGGTTGCTACTCATTGAATGGTTTTGGGGAAATAGCGGGTGGACACCACTCAAATGGTTGTATGGTAAAACCTTGAGTAGTACCTAAGGTCACACAGACCATAAACACTCCATCAATGGAGTCGTCAATGGATTGCCTCATTTTCTAGTATATTAAATTTCCATTTTCTCGTCAATCAAACTTTGTATATGCTCTCATCTCACAGCACACTTGTTTGGAAACCAAACTACACCCTACAATCAAAAGAGTTATTCCGGGTTTTTTTTGGCTACTTCTTAATCCTTCTTGTCTGAATGTGACATGTAAATCGACTATTTCGAGTCCCTAGTATCGACGATTCTTGAGTCCCTAGTATCGACGATTCTTGAGTCCATAGTATCGAGGATTCTTGAGTCCCTAGTATCGACGATTCTTGACTCCCTAGTATCAACGATTCTTGAGTCCCTGGTATCAACGATTCTTGAGTCCCTGGTATCAACGATTCTTGAGTCCCTAGTATCAACGATTCTTGAGTCCCTGGTATCGACGATTCTTGAGTCCATAGTATCGACGATTCTTGAGTCCATAGTATCGAGGATTCTTGAGTCCCTAGTATCAACGATTCTTGAGTCCTTGGTATCAACGATTTTTGAGTCGCTGGTATCGACGATTCTTGAGTCCCTAGTATCAACGATTCTTGAGTCCCTAGTATCGACGATTCTTGAGTCCCTAGAAAGCAGATGCGCAACATTCCTTTTCACTTCCTTTGCCTTTACAGTAAATACAAAACAAAGTAGACTTTGGTCCATGCTTACTATGTCTTTGATGTCAAAGCATCACATATGCGGGAATGTAAAACGCAAAGTGAAAATTTGAATTCCTTTTTTATTTTAATATCTATCTTGTTTCCTATCATTCTCGAATGTTAAAGCTGAACCAGAAATGTTCTTTTTGTTGTTCATGTGTGAGCCCAAAACTGTTTTAATACATAAGAGGATCTTCTGTTCTCTGTTTATTAGTGTGATGTCATTATTTTGTAAAAATGACAGACTTCTCACATCTGAACAAAAGATTATGAGAGTTATGGAAGTAGTTAAACATCTAAGCATAAAATAAGAAAAGACGTATTCGATAAAAACATATTGTTGGGAATATTACAGGTTAACACAAAATGTCTACTATCACAACTCACTGCATCACTGCACTCAAGAATTTGGAGATTTATGTTTACAGAAGGCGTATTGATCTCAGATAAGCTCATATGTAGATTGAAATGAAAAAAACTGTATAGGTCGATGGAGTAGTTCCAATAGTCATAAATGGTAATGACCCCGTAGGACCTATACCAGAGTTCCTTGCACAAAGATTAGTGCCAACGTTTCGCCCAGAAACGTCACAGTATTCATTGCAATTCCTTTATGGCACACACATAACCCCCCTAAGTTTTATAAACGCTTGCCGGAGATAAAGAAATGTCTTGGTGGTACAGCTTTATAGGAACCGAAAGAAAAAGTTATAGATAAGAATTACACTCTGAAATGTCTTAATTTAAATTTATTTGTCGTTTCATGAAATTGAAAAAATATATACATAATGTCATATCGAAACAGTTTTCTGTGTGGGAACATACACATAACATGATAGTTTCAGTGAAGTTTGTCTAGTCTTGATTCCAAGTACGAGAGCCTATATCCTAGAGAGCTTATATTCCAGGGCGTATAACCGTAAAGATTATTATGTCTGAAATTTGAGGGATTACATATGGCATATTACTGTACAGTACGTAAAATTCTACAAATATTTAGGAAATACCCCCTTTTTAGGGTTTTAAAGAATCTATGCAGCAATCATGGAACATTCTTGAAACAAGGTAGCGTTATTGCTCTATTAATCCTAGGATGCCCTGTGACTGGGACACCATCTAAGGCTAGAATTGCCTCTTTTGGCCATAATTTCTTTATCTAACTTATAGCTGAATTTCTACAAGTCCATTAGCTGTTCAAATTTTTCTTGCTTAACGCTTAACAAAGGAACTGGAAAAATCACATTCTAAAGCTTCTTTTCCAAAAATGAGCATGGGAGATAAACTGACATTTGGGGGAAATGCAAAATAAAAAGCATTATACATGTAAAAAAGAAGCTTCCGAAAGTAAAGTGAAGTTCAAGTTTGGAAGACATTTTCCCAACAAATCATCTCTGATAAATCAACTGAACAGATGGCCAAGATGGGTAAGATAGACATAAAGCAACTTCTTTATCGATGTGGGATATTACAAATACCCTCGGTTCATTTAGTCTCTACAGTATGCTTCCTATATGTCAATCATTGATTCCATTAGCAAAATATTCTTCCAACGTTTGTTTAATATTGTACAGTTTAAAATAAATAATTCATTTTAAAATTACTAGACTACTTTGGCCTCTAAATCATTCTCTAACATTTAAAAAGAGAAACCCTCTACAGAGGTTTGCTTGGTTAACAATAATGGCAATATTTCCATCCCATGAAAAGCAGGCTATCTGAGTGATAAAATATTTATAATATTTCATGGTTCTTTTGTAAATATGGATGAAACCAAAGTCATCAAATTGAGCTGGTTTTGAAACCGATTGCAGCTACAACATACACTGAGATATACTTTGATGTAAAGGAAATAAAAAGACCTTAAGTGGAGCTGTGCCTTTATTCCCTTGGAGAAGCTTGCGTTCCTCTCGCCTCCTTCCTACAAGCAGCACTCACCTTTGTCGTAGTATAGCATGACTAGTGGCTACTCTATGGTAAAAGCTTTGGAAAACAGATAAAATGATTATTATATCAAATATTAGGTCAACTTAAAGATTTATCAACAAAGTTCAGTTTTCTTGAGGCAACATGCTACTTTCAGAAGCAATTAGGAATCAGTCCTGGTATAAAGAGTAGAATTTTTTATCAATCGTCCCACAGCTACTCTGATGCAGCCTGGGCTGTGTACAAAAGATATGCATGTAAACGGAATTACAATAAAAAATTTGATTGTTAAAACTGCAGAAAATCAAGAGCAAGGCAACGTCATTCTCTGTGAGCTCCTGCTCACAGGATGATTTACATCTATATCACACTTGTGAAAATCAAAACTGGATATGAAATGTTAATTTGTCAGACTAACATATCGTAAAGCAACCCTTTTTCAGTAAGTTCTCAGTAGAGAAGAGCTCTAATGAATCAGTAGCAGCAATTTCAAGATATCTTCAAGATTTTCCAAAAATATTTCACTATCCACAATTCATCATTTTAATGCGCATCCATTGACTACATCGTTTGGCCCCAGCTTTTAGCAGTAAAATTTGACATATACAAGGAAAGCAATGAAGCCAAAATAGAGAGAAAGCATAACCAGTATAAACCATATGAACTGTTTGGAATCTGTATTTGGTTCCATTTCTTAATTAATAAATAATACCATTTTAACAGCTTCCATAGTTTAACACTGGGAAAAAACAACCTCTCTATTTTCTTTGCCGACATAGATCCACATGAGGTTCTCTGTACCTTCAAGAGTCAGGCTACATTCCACACTGATGAATAATGGCTACTTTGACATTTAATATCAGAGGGTTGCTATTTAGGATATGTATCATATCATGTGAAACTCAAAGGGATATTTTTCAAGATCTTATTCCACTTGTGACGTTATCATTATTTGTTTGAAGTGAAAATTACAATTCAGTTTCTAATTCCATTTACTTAACTCTACTTACAACTTTTCTTAATTCACTCGAACGACAAAAAGATAACAACTGCGGATTTAACTGTAACAAAAGTTTAATGTTTGGCACATTCAAATTGTTGTTTTTAATATCTATTCGAATAAATTATGACGATAACTAACAAACGTACATCGTCAGTGCAACCAGATGGATGTAATAGATGTTATTTGAATTGATTTGCTGTTATTCTTGTTAGATATTCAAACGGTGTACTTACTTCTAAGCTGTCACAGATTAATGCATTTTAAGATGGTTGATATTTCAGTTCAGGGGTTTTTAAGCATTAAGTTATCTTTCAATTAAGGTATAATCTGTTCTCACTACATTTACATAGAGAAATCACAATACACAATCCCACGAACAGTTATCCAAAGGAAGTTTCTCTGGTGAAAATCAAACTCATTCCTACAAAGAGGCCAGGATTTAGCGCTGAGATATATTTTGACATTGCCTTGCCATTGCAACTACAGAAATAACGTGATAAACATAAATAATTTTACTTCTCAGCTACTAACAATTGACATAAATAAAAAGTGCTTTGGACAAGCAATGTGCACTGGTACGTACGAAGCAAAATTAAATTTTTGCTATTTTAGATCAACTGGTAGTTTAATAACTATTAAACAGTGCTACACATATTTGTATGGCTCTTCTTACACCAGTAAACTGAGTATGCTATGTAGCAAAGAAATTCCTTCTGAAATACTCTTCTTTGTTTCTTGTAGCTGAATCCGAAGGATCTAAGCTGGAAAAAGGTACTTGTGTATTATCTTTATCTATCTATCTATCTATCTTGGTCGATTTTCACATCGCCCAATTTTTATTCCCGAACAATTGTTATATATATATATATAGCGCCGCTGCATTTAATTGAAGAGTTACGGACTCCTGGATATTGTAAGAAATTTTTTGTTTGGGTAATTACTTTTGACAACAGTGAAGAAATTTTAAAAGAATTGCTTACTCTTTTGACTCATTTGGGTTTGTAGAGGTTTTAACTTGTGCACACAGAGTGGTGCCCAAGCAGAGATACGCAGTATACTGGAAAGAAACTTTGCAGAACGTAGATTTAAATGCCTTTGACGTTAGTCATGAGATTGTGTAGTGCAAAGTACTTTTCTTTATTACCCCCCAAAACCAACTGTCATTTCTCAGCTTTTCAGGCGTCTCTCCAAGTTAACGTAATTTAATGCCTTAACAGGGCCGACAGAAAGTCTAATTCAGCTCAGGAATTGAGTAACTTGAGTAACTTGTTATTTATTTGGTATATTATTTAACTGCAAACGCCACAAAGACGAAAAAATGTTATTTTCCCGAAGAGGTTTTTTGGGTTGGATTTATTGACTTTACCCTTTTTCTTCGAATTTTGATCTCAGAATGGTTTAAGTAGTACCAAGACATGCAGTCATACCACAATGACTTTGATACGTAACAACTGTCTCAATATTCTTCTGAGTACCACACCCCTTCCCTGTTTTCGTACGGCACTTTGCGTAGTTTTCGTTAACGTTTTTTAGTGCCTCGTGTGATTTATTTTGATACTGACCTGCAAGACAAGATGCTGACTTACAAGACAAGATACTGACTATCAAGACAAGATACTGACTTGCAAACAAGATGCTGGCTTGCAAGACCTCCAGCCTAAAAGCGTTTAAACATCTTACAGGACATTTAGTTTACTTTAGAAGGCACCAGTTTGTAGACAAATATTATTAATTGATTATTTAGGATAAATTTAAGAATATCTGAGCATCAAAGATACATATGGAACATAAAATGACTGTTATCACTTTTCAGCAATTTGTCACAAAAACACCAGTATTCTCAAATAGATAAAATAAAGTTGATTATGGTCATTGAAGACCTTTGAAGAAGGTTTTCGTAATTTTAGAAAGAGAAAGAAGCCATATGTGTTACCATATATATTAATATACCAAACGTTTTTCTTAATGCCATATTACAGGATGCTAAATCCGAATCAACACTATTGTGAAAAAGTCACTATGATTTTGCCAGAATAAAACATGTTAAAAAGACAAAGCCCATACGGAAATTAAAGGCTTGTGCTATCAATATGTAATTTTAATGAAATTGTAATTAGCTGTTGAAGATTCTATTACAGTTCTTAAGCAAACGACATTTAAATACATATCAACGTGCCATGGTACCGCCCAATATGTTGTTTACAGTTCCTCCTAAACAATTTCTGGCAATAAAATATGAGAAAGCAACGCTAATAATTACCTGCCATAGACAGAAATGAGTAAAATCATTCAAATAAAATTTGTAACATCAGTAAGGAGTCAATTTTTACAAAGAAATAAATATTTTTGTATTCTTATTTCTTAACAATAAATTTCAAAAGGGTACGTATTTAAAAAGTAAAAAGTATGAAAAGAAAAGTGTGAAGAAATTAATTTTAATTGACATTTTTAAACTTGTAAATTTCTAAAAATTTTCGCGTGATCTTTGCGCCGGTGATGGTGCTTTATATTATACTATATTATATTATATTATATTATATTATATTATATTATATTATATTATATTATATTATATTATATTATATTATATTATATTATATTATATTATATTATATTATATTATATTATATTATATTATATTATATTATATTATATTATATTATATTATATTATATTATATTATATTATATTATATTATATTATATTATATTATATTATATTATATTATATTATATTATATTATATTATATTATATTATATTATATTATATTATATTATATTATATTATATTATATTATATTATATTATATTATATTATATTATATTATATTATATTATATTATATTATATTATATTATATTATATTATATTATATTATATTATATTATATTATATTATATTATATTATATTATATTATATTATATTATATTATATTATATTATATTATATTATATTATATTATATTATATTATATTATATTATATTATATTATATTATATTATATTATATTATATTATATTATATTATATTATATTATATTATATTATATTATATTATATTATATTATATTATATTATATTATATTATATTATATTATATTATATTATATTATATTATATTATATTATATTATATTATATTATATTATATTATATTATATTATATTATATTATATTATATTATATTATATTATATTATATTATATTATATTATATTATATTATATTATATTATATTATATTATATTATATTATATTATATTATATTATATTATATTATATTATATTATATTATATTATATTATATTATATTATATTATATTATATTATATTATATTATATTATATTATATTATATTATATTATATTATATTATATTATATTATATTATATTATATTATATTATATTATATTATATTATATTATATTATATTATATTATATTATATTATATTATATTATATTATATTATATTATATTATATTATATTATATTATATTATATTATATTATATTATATTATATTATATTATATTATATTGCATTATATTATATTATATTATATTATATTATATTACATTATATTATATTATATTATATTATATTATATTAAATTAAATTATCATATTATATTATATTATATTATATTATATTATATTATATTATATTATATTATAGTATATTATATCATTATATTACACACCATTAAAATAAAAATTCTGATAAAAAGGTTAAATACTAAAAGCAAAATAAAATCTTTAAAATGTATACGTGAGGAAAAATGGGTAATTTAATTAAATGTAAAACGGAAGAGGAAGGGTTATTATTGGGGTCAGAATGGGAAATAAGTAGATATTGAGAAAGAAAAACAATGAAAATGCAAAGAAAATCTTCCAAAAATATAGAAATTATCAAACATTTATATGGTTTAAAATTTTTTAGGGGATCATTCAAAATGTTCTGAAAATAAGTAAAAATGTCTTTCATGGACAGGGAGTCTCAAAAGGGAGGATATTGTAAGGTTTAGCTCCTATGTAATATAAACTTCATCTTGCATATTCAATTTTTATTTAATGTACTACCAGTTTTAAGTTGCTACTTGTATTTTTGCAATGAATGGACATTTTAAGAGTACCTTGGAATGACAACTTCATTATTGATAAATGGTGTAACGAAAACATAAGCATGATACTTGATTGAGTTGATGACGGGACGACAGGTGTATCGTTCGCATCAATACATTTGTATCTTTTGTGGAAGGATTTCATTTCCTTCCATTGTAGTTCAGTTATTTCAAGGGGGTGAAGGCTGCAGTAAGAAAAGTTTCGTATTACCTTATTTTGGTACACCAATTTTGCAGCCTTGATTCCGTCATTATTCCGTATCTTGACAAGAAGGTTTAGAAGCTGAAGATATTTTGTAACATTTACTGAAGAACTAGTTTATAATCAAGATATATCAAGAGGGACTGCAAGGTATTTGTATTCCTTTTTTTAATGAAATATTATTGTTCACTAAAACGGGACAACCTTTGAGCTGTTTACCAGATGTCTGTGATATGCCAAACAGGAGTGCTTCAGTCCTTCTCTTTTAGGTTCGTCACAAATAAATTTTCATACAAAAGATCGATGAATAGCAAAGTTGAAATCACGTTCACTATGATCGAAAGCTTTTTTCAGTTCGTTATTCTGAAGCCATGCCGAGACAAAGGTTTAAACATCATTCAGTATTCTCCAGATATAGTTGACACCTTTGGCACAGTATCGTCTTCATAAGTGGCCACTGTTACACATTTTATGACGTCTGTGGGATCATACAGTATTATTAAAAACAGTAATTAGCCTTGGATGGACTCATAATGGATAAATGGATAGATGAACACTAAATACTGTTATCCGAGTTGGTATGTCTAAATTATACGGAGAAGGTCTACGAAAGAATGAGTAATCAGCAAACATGGCAAATTCTCTCTTGTAAATAGCATACTTCGGTAGCCTACAAAAAGCAGTTATCAAATCGATGACAAAATCATCGAACAGGTTTCATTTGTCGGCGTTTTATCTTACGTCGTTCATGAAAAGTGTTAGTGCTTCTTAATTTGACATACTTTTGCGGAAACCTTATCAACAGCAATATAACAGCTAATTTTCCGTCTGAAACGTATTATGCTGTTGATGAATAAGTTTTTCGATTATTTTTAAAACAGTTGGAAAGACTGAGATAGTAGTAGTCGAAGAGTGTCAGTAAAAATTTGGCCATTGACTGAGGAAGACTGGGCACGAAAGAACGTTTCTAAAACGCTGGAGGATAGGTTTCATTTCTTTTTACAGCTTATCTGGATCCTCAGAGTGTTTTCTTAGTAAGGTTGCTGTTGTTGCCCTTAGCTTTCTGAATAAAATTTGAAGTCGCTTGTTTTGGTAAGGTCTTTTTATCATTGTCAGATTTGGTATTACGTCATTTTCGAAAAGATTTATCTCCATCATTCATTGCTTCTTTTATTTCTGTTGCAAGCGAAGGAGTAAGTGTCGATAGTACTCTTTGTTTAATGAGTGGCGTATGACGATTGAAGATAGGAGCTACAGTTAGGTTTTTACTTAATCATTACTTTTCATGCCGTTTTAATATCAGGAGATTTCTAAAGATTCCGCCAATCGGCATTTTGAAGAGCTGGGTTAAAATATTTATGGTTAAAATGACTATACTCAAGACATGTGTTTTCTTTAGGCTGATGCCTTTGATAGTTTGATTTGCACACAGATTCAGCCAATAGGTATTCGCTTAAGTTTGATAGGGATATTTTTTTCATACCTGATGATCCCGATCGATTTGAAACGATGATATCAATAAGTGTCTTTCCAGCATCATTAATTCTGCTTGCTTCTTAAATTAACTGCCTTATTCCCACATTTATGTTTTCACATTCAAATTATATTTTCTAACGTACTTCTTGGCACGGCCATAGTCCTATACCAAATCATTATGTGAATTAAAAACTCGACAGAAAATAGCTGCAAAAATTTGTCAGATTTGCTCCTGAGTAGACCTATTTTCATTATGTTGGAAAGTACAGCTCAATAGACAGTCTCCTTTTCTCAGTGTCGACAAACATATTCATGAGATTTTATGAGAAAGTGTTGCTGAATGGATATGCTGGTTCTCTTGATACATTTCATTGGTTCTTATTTGGTTAAATTTCCTAAGAAGAAAAATAGGCGTTTGTTTCTCAGATCCCTGAATACAAGACAAATAATCCTCAACGTCACAAAAAAGGAAAGAAAAGGGAAAAAACCGATGTCTAAAATATTTCAAATAGCGACAAGAACTCTTTTGCCATTAAGAAGGGTAAAAAAGCCAAATACACAGGCTCGATTAGTATTTTCACAAACTTTGTTCACTAATACTACAAACTAGCCTTCACAAGAACTAAATTTGATCTAGTCTTTACAATAAACTGTACAAAATCAAAATTCGACAATGATAAAAGGCATGTGATCAGTCAGCTGGATAGAAGGTCGAATAGCAGACGTGTTGGTCAACACAGTTATTGAGAAGTACTCTCTTTTATTAAAAAAGGCCGCATTTTGTAAGGACAATAAACGTCAATTACATGCAGAATTAAAACCAACTTAAGAACTTTAACTTTAAAAATCCGATCAAACTAAGAACAACAGCCATTATAAGAAAACTGAGCCTGGAATTTATTACAAATTATAGTAAAATTTATTCTCAGTTTGAGATGTGATAAAAGGATAAGAGGAATAATGGAAAGCAAAGCTCTTGACAATTTTAGACATTATAGACTCAGTAGAAGCCATAGATATAATAGCTTTATCATGTCATAACTTGTAAGTATCAGCAAACTCAATGATGATTCATTCTACGTGTGTTTTACCACTATGCGTAATTTTATCTCTAATTATTTGTATGCTTGCTTCATTGTTAATCTCTATTTCCATCAGCCTGACGTTAGCCTGACGATGGGAGAAATATCTCTCGAAACGTAACTCAGAAAAATGTTACGATTCAAGACATGATGAAGTTAATATGTATAGAAGCAAAGCAACTGATTGATTGTTATGACAAAAACTTTGTAGAAACAACCGAACCCCCAAATTAGACTAAGGTAAGACTAAGAACTTCAGAAAAAGTTATCTTATTCTTACTTAAAACGAAATATGTATTTGCATACAATTTTATACCTTTGTACTTTTTTCATCTTATTATCCATCAACACTTTCTCACCGAACGGCATAAAATGTACTATTAAAGTTTTGTTATTTGTTCACTTTTAAAACTGTTGTGTACAAAGACAACATGTCATGAATTCTTTTTGCATCTTTCATTCAATCAACATTAATTAAATGCTTTAAAATGGCCTGTGCCAGTGATTACTCGCTGTGCATTTGGAAATAGAGCTATACAAGTGAGGCATGGATACAAATGTAATTATTGGTGAAATCAAGGAAATTGGTACAACATATAAAAAATAAATCATCCTTGAGTTTGTTGATATTAATATTTGCAATAAAGGAACATAAAAAATAGCAGTAGAAGTGGTAATTTTATAGGTAGAATAGTAGTAGTTGTAATAGTAATTGTAGTAGTAGTAGTAATAATAATAATAGTAGTAGTAGTAGCAGCAGCAGTAGTAGTAGTAGTAGTAGTACCACTACTACTAATAGTAGTAGTAGCAGTTGTTATTGTTGTTGTTAAAGTAGTAATACTACTAGTAGTAATAGTAGCAATAGTAGTAGTAGTAGTAGTAGTAGTAGTAGTAATAGAAGTAGTAGTAGTAAGAGTAGTAGTAGTAGTAGTAGTAATAGAAGTAATAGCAGTATTAGTAGTAGTAGTAATAGTAGTAGTAGTAGTAGTAGTAGTAGTAGTAGTAGTAGTAGTAGTAATAAAAGTAGTAGTATTATTAGTATTAGTAGTAGTTGTTGTTGTTGTTGTTGCAGCATTAATAG